>CAWUFW010016062.1:0-328643 GCA_963921515.1 Calotriton arnoldi
CCCCAGCACTAAACCCTGAAACACTACCCCCAGCAAGACCCCCTACACTGCCCGAACACCACTGCACTGCCCTAAACCCTGAAACATCACCCCCAGCAACACCCCCTACACTGCCCGAACACCACTGCACTGCCCTAAACCCTGAAACACCAGCCCCAGCACGACCCCTACACTGCCCGAACACCACTGCACTGCCCTAAACCCTGAAACACCACCCCCTGCACGACCCCCTACACTGCCCGAACTCCACTGCACTGCCCTAAACCCTGAAACACCACCCCCAGCACGACCCCCTACACTGCCCGAACACCACTGCACTGCCCTAAACCCTGAAACACCACCCCCTGCACTACCCCTACACTGCCCGAACACTACTGCACTGCCCTAAACTCTGAAACACCACCCCCAGCACGACACCCTACACTGCACGAACACAACTGCACTGCCCTAAACCCTGAAACATCACCCCCAGCAAGACCCCCTACACTGCCCGAACACCACTGCCCTAAACCCTGAAACACCACCCCCAGCAAGTCCCCCTACACTGCCCGAACACCACTGCACTGCCCTAAACCCTGAAACACCACCCCCAGCATGACCCCCTACACTGCACGAACACAACTGCACTGCCCTAAACCCTGAAACACCACCCCCAGCACGACCCCCTACACTGCCCGAACACCACTGCACTGCCCTAAACCATGAAACATCAGCCCCAGCACAACCCCCTACATTGCCCGAACACCACTGCACTGCCCTAAACCCTGAAACACCACCCCCAGCAAGACCCCCTACACTGCCCGAACACCACTGCACTAAAGCCTGAAACACCACCCCCAGCAAGCCACCTACACTGGCCGAACACCACTGCACTACCCTAAACCCTCAAACACCAGCCCCAGCACGACCCCATACACTGCCAGAACACCACTGCACTGCCCTAAACCCTGAAACTCCAGCCCCAGCAAGACCCCCTACACTGCCCGAACACCACTGCACTGCCCTAAACCCTGAAACACCACCCCCAGCAAGACCCCCAACACTGCCCGAACAACACTGCACTAAAGCCTGAAACACCACCCCCAGCAAGCCACCTACACTGGCCGAACACCACTGCACTGCCCTAAACCCTGAAACACCAACCCCTGCACGACCCCCTACACTGCCCGAACACCACTGCACTGCCCTAAACCCTGAAACACGACCCCCTACACTGACCGAACACCACTGCACTGCCCTAAACCCTGAAACACGACCCCCTACACTGCCCGAACACCACTGCACTGCCCTAAACCCTGAAACACCACCCCTCAGCACGACACCCTACACTGCCCGAACACCACTGCACTGCCCTAAACCCTGAAACACCACCCCCAGCACGACCCCCTACACTGCCCGAACACCACTGCACTGCCCTAAACCCTGAAACACCACCCCCAGCACGACCCCCTACACTGCCCGAACACCACTGCACTGCCCTAAACCCTGAAACACCACCCCCTGCACGACCTCCTACACTGCCCGAACACCACTGCACTGCCCTAAACCCTGAAACATCAACCCCAGCAAGACCCCCTACACTGCCTGAACACCACTGCCCTAAACACTGAAACACCACCCCCTACACTGCACGAACACCACTGCACTGCCCTAAACCCTGAAACACCACCTCCAGCAAAACCCCCTACACTGCCTGAACACCATTGCTCTGCCCTAAATCCTGAAACACTAGCCCCAGCACGACCCCCTACACTGCCCGAACACCACTGCACTGCCCTAAACCCTGAAACACCACCCCCAGCACGACCCCCTACACTGCCCGAACACCACTGCACTTCCCTAAACTCTGAAACACCACCCCCAGGACGACCCCCTACACTGCCCGAACACCACTGCACTGCCCTAAACTCTGAAACACCAGCCCCAGCAAGACCCCCTACACTGCCCGAACACCACTGCACTGCCCTAGACTCTGGAACACCAGCCCCAGCAAGACCCCCTACACTGCCCGAACACCACTGCACTGCCCTAAGCCCTGAAACACCAGCCCCAGCATGACCCCCTACACTGCCCGAACACCACTGCTCTGCCCTAAACCCTGAAACACCAGCCCCAGCACGAACACCTACACTGCCCGAACACCACTGCACTGCCCTAAACCCTGAAACACCAGCCCCAGCACAACCCCCTACACTGCCCTAACACCACTGCACTGCCCTAAACCCTGAAACACCAGCCCCAGCACGACCCCCTACACTGCCCGAACACCACTGTACTGCCCTAAACCCTGAAACACCAGCCCCAGCACGACCCCCTACACTGCCCGAACACCACTGCACTGCCCTAAACCCTGAAACACCACCCCCTGCATGACCCCCTACACTGCCCGAACACCACTGCACTGCCCTAAACCATGAAACACCACCCCCTGCACCACCCCCTACACTGCCCGAACACCACTGCACTGCCCTAAACCCTGAAACACCACCCCCTGCACCGCCCCCTACACTGCCCGAACACCACTGCACTGCCCTAAACCCTGAAACACCACCCCCAGCACGACCCCCTTTACTGCTCGAACTCCACTGCACTGCCCCAAACCCTGAAACACCACCCCCAGCACGACCCCCTACACTGCCCGAACACCACTGCACTGCCCTAAACCCTGAAACACCACCCCCTACACTGCCCGATCACCACTGCACTGCCCTAGACCCTGACACCCCACCCCCAGCACGACCCCCTACACTGCCCGAACGCCACTGCACTGCCCTAAACCCTAAAACACCACCCCCAGCATTACCCCCTATACTGCCCAAACACCACTGCACTGCCCTAAACCCTAGAACACTACCCCCAGCATGACCCCCTACACTACCCGAACACCACTGCACTACCCTAAACCCTAAAATACTACCCCCAGCACAACCCCCTACACTACCCGAACACAACTGCACTGCCCTAAACCCTCAAACACTCCCCCAGCACGACCCCCTACACTACCCGAACACCACTGTACTGCCCTAAACCCTAAAACACTCCCCCAGCAGGACCCCTACACTACCCGAACACCACTGCACTGCCCTAAACCCTAAAACACTCCCCCAGCACGACCCCCTACACTACCCAAACACCACTGCACTGCCCTAAACCCTAAAACACTACCCCCAGCATGACCCCCTACACTACCCAAACACCAATGCACTACCCTGATCCCTAAAACACTACCCCCGCATGACCCCCTACACTACCCTAAACCCTAAAACACTACCCCCGCACGACTCCCTACACTACCCAAAGACCACTGCACTACCCTAAACCCTAAAACACGACCTCCTACACTACACAAACACCACTGCACTACCCTAAACCCTAAAACACTACCCCCTACACTACACAAACACCACTGCACTACCCTAAACCCTAAAAAACTACCCTCATCATGAACCACTACACTACCCAAACACCACTGCACTACCCTAAACCCTAAAAACTACCCCCAGCAGTACCCCTACACTACCCAAACACCACTGCACTACCCTAAACCCTAAAACACTACCCCCAGCAGTACCCCCTACATTACCCAAACACCACTGCACTACCCTAAATCACTACCCCCAGCACGACCCCCTACACTACCCAAACACCACTGCACTACCCTAAAACACTACCCCCAGCACGACCCCCTACACTACCCAAACACCACTGCACTACCCTAAACCCTAAAACGCTCCCCCCAGCACGACTCCCTACACTACCCAAACACCACTGCACTACCCTAAACCCTAAATCTACCCCCAGCATGACCCCCTACACTACAAAAACACCACTGCACTACCCTAAAACCTAAAACACTACCCCCAG
The DNA here is from genome assembly GCA_963921515.1 of Calotriton arnoldi. Lineage (NCBI taxonomy): Eukaryota > Metazoa > Chordata > Amphibia > Caudata > Salamandridae > Calotriton > Calotriton arnoldi. The sequence continues at coordinate 3,865 of CAWUFW010016062.1, forward strand.
CACGACCCTCTTCACTACCTAAACACAACTGCACAATTTGTTACAGGAGTTGCAACGCAGGCCTGTGGTGCTTACTGGAAGTACCTAGTGGGCTAGTTGGGCCCCAGGGACCCTCAGGATTCAAGGTGACCTAATCCCCCAACTTAAAACGCACCACGGGGCGCGTTTGCACAGTGGTGAAGGGAGGGGCGGGGCCTCAGGTGACATGTGCGCAAACACGCCCTGTGGTGCGTTTTAAGTTGGGGAATTAATTCCCTTTGAATCCTGAGGGACCCTGGGGGCCAACTAGCCCACCAGGTACCTTCAGTAAGCACAACAGAGTTGCGTTGCAGAGAGGTGAAAAAAGGTGCGTGGCCTCGGAACGCCTCTCTGCAACTCAGCTCTGTGGTCCTAACTGTAGGTACCTGGGGGGCTAGTTGGGCCCCAGGGACCCTCTGAATTCACGGGGACTTAATCCTGCAACTTAAAACACGCCACGGGGTGCGTTTGCACACATGTCACCTCAGGCCCCCCTCCCTTCACCACTGTGCAAACGCTCCCTGTAGCGCGTTTTAAGAGGTAGTTTTAATCCCCCTGCCCTATTATGTACTAGGGACTTGCAGAGGAGGTCATGCTAATCACAGGGGTACCCCAACGCATAGTGTTCCCTAGTGTATGTAGGTGTTTTCACTGTATTCTAAGTGTTTTTTAGCATAGCACTGGCTCTGGTTAGTCAGAGTCAGTTACCACCAGTACCCGTCTGAAAAAGTTGTGGGCACAGGATGATTTTGCAACAAGGCCTCTTTCTGCTCCTCTGTTGGTTCTTTCTGCACATCTTTTGCTTCTTTCTGTGCGTTTTTTCTTCTTTCTTCACATGTCCTACCTCTGCAGGCATAGTTAGAAACTAGCATTTAAAAAAACCTTTGAAATTCACTTAAAAAATCATAGGTTTCAGGCACGTTCTAGTTAGAAATTAGCATTTAAAAAACCTTTGAAATTCACTGAAAAAACCATAGGTTTCAGACACGTTATAGTTAGAAATTAGCATTTAAAAAACCTTTGAAATTCACTGAAAAAACCATAGGTTTTAGGGACAGTTATAGTTAGTTGGACATTTCACTCGTACAAAACCATAGAAATTCCCCGTTATAGTTAGTTCAGCTAACTATAACTCGCGCCCCGCAATGCACTGCTTATGACGTCACATATTACATCACTCATGACATGGTCAGTGACATCACTGATGACATCACTCATGACATCTCAAATGACATCACTGATGACATCATCCATGTGATAATTTCATGCATCTTCTCACACCCTAATATAACTTTTGATACATCCACTCTAAATTACAGACTGCCATTCTCAAAACCATAGACACTCCAACACCAAAAACTACATACCCACTCACTGATTCTTAGGTCTACACACACATCCACTCACTCACCCGTACAGTCACTCATACTTAGTCACTCAGTACAGGACTATCATATGCACTCATACACCTATATAAACACTCACACACCGCCACTCATCCATAGAGGTACTCACACACCTAGTCAGTCATGCAAAAAACTTAATCACACACCCATTTACTCACCTATACAGTTATACACACACCAGCTCACTTACTCATACAAATACTAGCACATTCTTACGCTCTTTTACAATCACTGATACAAGTACACACTCATCCATACAGCCACTCTCACAATCACACACTCTCACTTATAGCCATTTATATACTCCAACACACATATATACTGCCTTGCACATATGTAGTTACTCACACATGTACCACTGAGATATACATTCAATCACTAACACACCCATACACACACTCACCCACCCATAAAGTCCATCACAGATGCACTCTTGAAACCATGCACCCAGTGAATCACCAACTCACACATCTATGCACAGAGTCACACACACCCCACCCACACAAACACTCAGGCACCCATACAGATACTCAGACAATCAATCAATAACCCATATAGACACTCATGTAGCTATTCAGAAAGCCATGCAGCCGCTTACAAACCAACAGACAGACGGATACAGACATTCACACAGTTTAGTCACTAACCCATGCATTCAGTAAGATACATTTAATCACTCACTTGTAGAGTCAGTCACTCACGTACTAAATCATCCATTCAGACACTTATACACCCACTCATTCTTCAATACGCCTTTCCCTAAATATATTAAACATATTTAAACTTTACAGAAACACACAGTCACTGGATGATGTCATCAGTGATGTCATCAGTGATGTCATTTGAGATGTCATCAGTGATGTCATCAGTGATGTCACTGACCATGTCATGAGTGATGTAATATGTGACGTCATCAGCAGTGCATTGCGGGGGCGCGAGTTATAGTTAGCTGAACTAACTTAACGGGGGAATTTCTATGGTTTTGTACGAGTGAATTGTCCAACTAACTATAACTGTCCCTAAAACCTATGGTTTTTTCAGTGAATATATATATATATATATATATATATATTATCTACTGGCGGTCGCCAGTAGATAGTTATAGTTAGGACCTATTATCCATAGGAAATCTGCGACATTCTATTTGAAATAACATTGGCGCCGGTTGACGAATCTTCACGAAAGTTTCCAACTTGTTGGGGCGCTCTGCTCCGCTCCTACCCTGAAAGTCTCGGGTTGATTCGTCAAGCGGGGGCCGAGAAAAAAGGGGGGTCCCAAAACGCGTTTTCCCCATTCATTTTTCCATAGGAACCTTTAGTCGCAGCTACAGCCCGAACTGCTGAACGGAATTACACCAAATTTGGCAAAGAGGTAGCCCTTGGTTCAGACTGGTGACTTTGGCTTAAATGGTGTAAATCCGTTCAGTAGTTCCTGAGAAATTCACAAGTAAAGTCACATTTATATCTATGGCGAGTAGGATCCGCGTACCCTCCCGATCACGAGCTGCATGCTAATTGGCTGTCAGCTGGCTGTCAACATTCCGATTCAGGAAGTGTTGGCAGCCATTTTGTCCCTCGGTAGAACCGAGGGACAGAAACAAGTGCGCAAAGCGCACAAAGGGGGCAGGGTAGAAACACCCTAACCCCCTAGGCCTGCTCAGGGGGTCCCACAAGGACCCCCTGGGCAAAAAAAAGCATTTAAAAAAAAAAAAAAATCGGCAGGATCCTGCCGGAAAAAAAAAAAATCGAAGCGCGGTCTCCCGCGCTTCGATGTTAATTTGCCCCCAGGTGGGGCATGGTGGGGGGGTTAAATTTATGTATGGGGGCCTCTAAGGGCCCCCCAAGCCCCGGGGACTGCCACCCCCCGGGGCTTTAACAAAAAATGGTGCGGGAGGGCTCTTTGCCTTCCCGCTGCCCCGGGGACCGCCACCTCCCCGGGGCTTCTGTTTTATTATTTTTTAACCTGTGTGGGGGGGCTCCAGCCCCCCCACACACCCCGGGGACCGCCACCTCCCAGAGGCACTAAAAAATTAAAAATGGGGGTCCGTTTTGGACCCCGAAGCCCGGGGACCACCACCTCCCCGGGGCTTTGAAAATGTGGGGAGGGGGCCGCGCGGCCCCCTCCTGGAGCCAGTGATGGCTCTGGGGACCGCCACCCACCAGGGCCGGCTCCTGCAGTGTCCCGGGGTGCCAACCCCCGGGACACTGCTGTTTGCAATGACAGGACGGGAGCCTCGCGGCTCCCGTCCTGTCATTGCAAACTTGCTTTGGATATTGGAAGAGAGAGCAGGAAACCTGCTCTCGCTTCCAATATCCAAAGCTGATTGCTTTCCACATGGGGAGCAGCATGTTAGCTGCTCCCCATGTGGAAAGCAATGCCGGCTTCGTGCAGGAGGCGGGGAGCCGGCTGGGACTGTGGGGGAATGGGGACCCCCACAGTCCCCAACCAGAGGCCAGGCCCCGGGGGATGGGGTCCCCGGGGCCATAAGTGGCCAGGGAGGGGGGCCACGCAGCCCCCTCCCCAAATGTAATTTTTTTTGGAAAAAAAAGTGCAAGGCCGGCCCCGGGGGATGGGGTCCCCGGGGCCTTAAATGGCCTGAGGAGGGGGGCCACGCAGCCCCCCTCCAAATCAAAAAATCAAAAAATCGAGGCCATGCCCCGGGGGATGGGGTCCCCGGGGCCAATACAGGCCCAGGGAAGGGGGGCCACGCGGCCCCCTTCCCGTTTTTTTTTTTTTAAAATTTAAAAAAATAAATAAAATGCTCAGGCCCCGGGGGATGGGGTCCCCGGGGCCAAAAGTGGGCAAGGGAAGGGCCACGCAGCCCCCCTCCCATTAAAAAAAAAACAGAAAAAAAAAAACGACCGGCATCGTGCCGGACGCCCCGCCCCCCTCCCTGCAGTACACTGCAAACGCGCCCCCTGGCGCGTTTGCAGAGGGGGAACAAATTCCCCCATGAATACTGGGGGTCCCTGGGGGCCAACTAGCCCACCAGGAACCTCCAGTATACGCCAGGGGGCTGCGTTGCAGAGACGTGTACAGAGGCCACACCCCTTTTTACACCTCTCTGCAACGCAGCTCTGTGGCGCTTTTTGGAGGTATATGGTGGGCTAGTTGGATTCCAGGGACCCTCAGGATTCAAGGGGACTTAATCCCCCAACTTAAAAGGCGCCACAGGGTGTGTTTGCACAGTGGTGAAGGGAGGGGGCGGGGCTTCAGGTGACATGTGTGCAAACAGGCCCCGTGGCGTGTTTTAAGATGGGGAATAAATTCCTTTTCAATCCTGAGGGTCCCTAGGGGCCAACTAGCCCACCAGGTACCTCCAGTAAGCGCCACGGAGCTGCGTTGCAGAGTGTTGTAAAAGGGCGTGGCCTCTGAACACCTCTCTGCAATGCAGCCCCTGGCGCATACTGGAGGTACCTGGTGGGCTAGTTGGCCCCTAGGGACCCTCGGGATTGAGGAGGAATTAATTGTCCAACTTAAAACGCGCCACAGGGCGTGTTTGCAGACATGTCACCTTAAGCCCCACCCCTTCCTTCACCATTGTGCAAATATTCCTCTAAAATCAGCCGAACTACGAATTCCGATTTACTCACCTGTTATCAGGAGAGACCTCAGTGCTGCATCATTGAGCCCAGTACTGATCCTAAAAAGTAATTCTAACCGTACTTACCAGTAACTTGAATTTCCTTCCATAGGATATCATTGCCTGCTTTTTGCTGAAAAAGTTTCTAAGTGTCGATTTTGAAACATACAAATATTCCTCTAAAATCAGCCGAAATACGAATTTCGATTTACTCACCTGTTATCAGGAGAGACCTCATTGCTGCATCTTTCAGCCCAGTACTGGTCCTGAAAAGTAATTTTAACCGTACTTACCAGGAACTTGAATTTCCTTCCATAGGCTAACATTGACTGGTTTCACTTGGAAATTCTTCTAAGTGTGGAGTTTTGAAACATACAAATATTCCTCTAAAATCAGCCGAAATACGAATTTCGATTTACTCACCTGTTATCAGGAGAGACCTCATTGCTGCATCTTTCAGCCCAGTACTGGTCCTGAAAAGTAATTTTAACCGTACTTACCAGTAACTTGAATTTCCTTCCATAGGATATCATTGCCTGCTTTTTGCTGAAAAAGTTTCTAAGTGTCGATTTTTGAAACATACAAATATTCCTCTAAAATCTGCAGAACTACGAATTCCGATTTACTCACCTGTAATCAGGAGAGACCTCAGTGCTGCATCTTTGAGCCGAGTACTGATCCTGAAAAGTAATTTTAACCGTACTTACCAGTAACTTGAATTTCCTTCCATAGGATATCATTGCCTGCTTTTTGCTGAAAAAGTTTCTAAGTGTCGATTTTTTAAACATACAAATATTCCTCTAAAATCAGACGAAATACGAATTCCGATTTACTCACCTGTTATCAGGAGAGACCTCAGTGCTGCATCTTTCAGCCCACTACTGATCCTGAAAAGTAATTTTAACCGTACTTACCAGTAACTTGAATTTCCTTCCATAGGATATCATTGCCTGCTTTTTGCTGAAAAAGTTTCTAAGTGTCGATTTTTGAAACATACAAATATTCCTCTAAAATCAGCCGAAATACGAATTTCGATTTACTCACCTGTTATCAGGAGAGACCTCATTGCTGCATCTTTCAGCCCAGTACTGGTCCTGAAAAGTAATTTTAACCGTACTTACCAGTAACTTGAATTTCCTTCCATAGGCTAACATTGACTGGTTTCACTTGGAAATTCTTCTAAGTGTGGAGTTTTGAAACATACAAATATTCCTCTAAAATCAGCCGAAATACGAATTTTGATTTACTCACCTGTTATCAGGAGAGACCTCATTGCTGCATCTTTCAGCCCAGTACTGGTCCTGAAAAGTAATTTTAACCATACTAACCAGTAACTTGAATTTCCTTCCATAGGATATCATTGCCTGCTTTTTGCTGAAAAAGTTTCTAAGTGTCGATTTTTGAAACATACAAATATTCCTCTAAAATCAGACGAAATACGAATTCCGATTTACTCACCTGTTATCAGGAGAGAACCCAGTGCTGCATCTTTTAGCCCAGCACTGACCCTGAAAAAGTAATTCTAACCGTACTTAACAGTAACTTGAATTTCCTTCCATAGGCTAACATTGACTGGTTTCACTTGGAAATTCTTCTAAGTGTGGAGTTTTGGAACTTTATAATATTTCTCTAAAATCAGCCGAACTATGAATTCCGATTTACTCACCTGTTATCAGGAGAGAACTCAGTGCTGCATCTTTTATCCCAGCACTGACCCTGAAAAGTAATTCTAACCGTACATACCAGTAACTTGAATTTCCTTCCATAGGAATCCATTGTCTGGTTTTCAGCAGAAAAGTTTCAAAGTGTCGATTTTCACAAACTACAAATATTCCTTAAAAATCCCATGTGTGACTTAAATGCATTCTTTCAACTGTTTACAGGAGATGCACCAGTGCTGGTTCCAGGATCCACCACTGAGTAAGAAAAAGTAACGATAACACTACTTACCTGCTAAGTGAATTTCCTCCCATAGGATAACATTGGTGATTCTATATGAAAAAGTTTCTAAGTGTCAACTTTTAAAATACAATAATATTCCTTAAAAATCACTACTGTAACCAAAACGCTTTTACTCAACTGTTTACAGGAGATGTCCCAGGACTGAATCTAGGATCCAGTCCTGTGGTTAGAAAAGTAATCCATAAAGTAACTAATTGCATTTAACTAGAAATTCACATTGAGCTCAATGTTGCTTTGTTTTTGAAATTGTGTTGCCCATTGCAACAACTGTAACTACTGTACTTAAAATTCTATTGCCTATTTGCAAAGTATTTAAACTAAAGTAATTCATTCTGAGAAAGTATATTTTGTAATGTAATGTATAATGTAATTACAATGTAATTTAAAAAATAAAATATGTAAAAATACATAGTTTAAAAAAATGTTATAGTTAGGAATTAGCATTTAAAAAACCTTTGAAATTCACTGAAAAAACCATAGGTTTCAGGCACGTTATAGTTTTAAATTAGCATTTAAAAAACCTTAGAAATTCACTGAAAAAACCATAAGGTTTTAGGGACAGTTATAGTTAGTTGGACATTGCACTCGTACAAAACCCGTGAAATTCCCCCGTTATAGTTAGTTCAGGTAACTATAACTCGCGCCCCGCAATGCACTGCTGATGACGTCACATATTACATCACTCATGGTACAACTAGAGGTTGAAATATGTAGACCTTTTATTGCACTCTCTTATCCACATTTTTTCACTGAGGGATACTAAGGGCCAATATAACCTTACATGACATCCCAACCATCTTTTTAACATTGTCCAGTTGCCCCAGAATAAAGCTTTTCTAGTGGGTCATATCTGGCCAATTTTTAATCACTTAGTCACTTACTTACTTTCACATCACTAAAATAACCAGCTCCACTGTAATCAGGTGTCGCAGCACACCCGGATGGCATTCGGCTATTCGGGTGGGACCCCAATGATGAAGCATGTCACCAACTAGGTTGGTGAGTGAGGAGTCTTTTAAGAAAGGATAATTTCCCTTCTCGTGCTTGTGTCCCAATACCATACAGACAGTGAGCTGTCTTTTGGTTATACTCCTTTTTTGTTTTTGTTATATTTATAAACTGACCAACAACACACACCCCTTTGTACAATGGTGTAAGGGTGGTCTGTGTTATTGCTAGGCAGCAGTTTGTGTGCCTGCACAGCCAGGGAGCAGCAATCTGTAGTAAAATGTCAAATCTTACACTTACCTGCCCTTTCACTTTCACACAGGGCCCTAAAGTAAGGAGATTTGCTGTGTTGTTCTGTGTGTAAAACCAAGTACTGAGCCCCACTTACAGTGTTTAAAGTATGAAAATGGTTCCATACATAATTCTAATGTGAGGAAGCCCTACAGTTGTCCAGAGTACTCTGACAATGCAACATATTCCTACAATCTACTCATGACAAGTTGAACATCATGTACTCACCTAACACAATAGTACCAACTCATAACAAATAAATATACTCCAACTAGAGAACAATGATTCATTTATTTAAATGCAAAACTTCAGATCTAAACTTAGACTTCAGGTGTAAAATTAGACTTCAGTTCTAAGTTTACCTGTGTGAATAAGGCCTTAGACCAAAAGTCTATTTTACTATTTTTTCGTATTCATAACAGTAAGTTGCTGCTAGTAACTTTACTACTAGAAATGTTACTGGTAGTAACCTACCTTTGTAATACCAAAAATAGTAAAGTTAACTTTACCTTTGTGTATCAGGCCCTTAGACATTTGGTGTAACTTTACCTTTATGGATCGGGCCCTTACTATCTACACATAGAACCCTGAACAAATAAATATTTTTTAGTATTCTTTTTGTGTGTGTTTTTTTACACTAAACATCAGCCTCCCACTCACTTAATAACCTACCATAATAAAAACTTACTAAAAACCTACCGCATAAAAAACTTCTTATCTAAAACTAATCTAAACTTTTCCTAAACCTACACTAAACACTATACCTATGACTATGTCTACTAAAAATAACTATATAAAATGTAGAAGAAAAAAGCAAGGGGATGTACATGGGAGAGTTCAGATTTGTGCTGCAACTCTCTCAAGTTTCTCATGGCACTTCTCCAAGAGGTCATCCTGCCAATTGTGCTCCTTCTCCAATTTGGAAATTCTGTGGCCCACCCTGTGCATCCTTAGGCCCATCTTGGGCATCTTGTTGACCATCACATTTTTTTATTTTTCCTGTCCAGAAGGTACAACTTTGGCTTGACCAGTGGCTTGTAGCTGCTCTGCTCCTGAGGGACCAGGAGTGGGGGTGTGATGTGCTGGTCTGCTGAGTGGCACCTCCAGAAGTGATAGGGGTGGAGGTATTCTTATGTTCCTTCAAAGTAGGCCTTCCACTAAGGCCAGCCGACTCTGCCTTGTAGAAAGTGCAGCCCATTACCGATATGGTGTGCAATCTTTTGTATGTGACTGTTAATATTGATGTTGATGTACGCAATGATACGTGTATGCACAAAAATAAAATAAAATCACTCTTGTCGAAATCTCCCGATACGACCTCTCTATCAACTCCGAGTAAGAAATACGTGGTCAGGCAGGCCCTGCTCCCTAGGCATGAGACTACTGATTGACAGATCACAGGTGGGGTGGCACGTAACCAGCAGGACAAACGTGTGAACATTAAAAACCCAGAGTAGTCCCACAGATAGACAGCAACACCATAATGATCCTGGGAGATTGGCCCCGATAAAACACACATGGCCAGAGCGGTGCATATTCCCAAAACACCATAACCTTAGATGCCACATGAAGGTAGGAACACTCAACCAATCAGGACCCAGCACACACACAGTCATCACGTTTCTATATGCTGTACTTCTGGCAACAGTGTTCATTTCACCAACTCTTGCTATTTTGCCAAACGCCTCTTGTCTTTGTTTTTTTTCAATGTTAATTCATATTCAAACAACATTTTGGTGAGCTTGCCAGGAGAGATTGGTGCTTCGAACCTGACTGCAACCGAATGAAAGAACCCCACTCTAACTGATTCACATCAGCGCAGCAAGGACGGTGAGCAGATGCTGCAATTGATTGAAAGCTCTGCTGAATCTACGGGGTGGAGGTCCGTCCTGAAGTCGCCATTAATTGGGTAAAAGAGACTACATCTGATCCTTAGTTCCAGCATTTTGTAATGGAAAACTAGGAAGAAGCACAAAAATGTTACCTGAGCACCCTGCCGCTGACAGAAATCTGACATACTGCTCAATTCATGTGTCCAAACTGAGTAGTTTCAAGGCAGCATCGGAGGTGATCTTTCTTTGATAGCCAATTTGCTAGGAAAGGTAAAGGTTGTGTGTTGCTTGGACCCCTGGACATAACACAGTCAGTACGCTTGTCCTGTAGGTGTGATACCGGGGTGAGGCATCACCCCTTGTACTGCTGGGAGTAATACAGATAGTACGCATAGGCCCTGGGTATGATATAGGGTCAGCACCTTGATCCTATTTTTAGTCTAAAGTCTTTTCTCAATGCTATTGGTTTCTTGACACTGTTGGTATCTGAAAGAAGTGAGCGGTGTTATTCGCTTGGACCGCTGAGCATGATGAAGATGGTATGCATGTCCCCTGGGAGTGATACAGGGTGGACATTAGGGAAAATTCAAACCTTGGAGATTAGGTGTAGCTTGCGCATCGGCCATGGAAGGCCTGTAGTTGTCAAATAGGGAGAGGGTGTAGCCTTACGGCTAGAGCGGTTGACCTCGAAGCTGGGTAACCAGGTTCGAGCCCCGGCAACGACGCTCAACATCCTGTGATTCTGGGCAAGTCGCTTAATCTCCCAGGGCCTAACAAAAATGAATGTGTCCTTCTGTAACGAAACTGCTGCTCATGTAAAGTGCTCTGATACCCGATTCGGGTCGAGTTTGCGCTCTAAAAATAAAAAATAAAAATAGTTCCTCGTTTCCATGTAAACTGTTTTCTTTGTCTTGGAGTCATTGACAGACTATCAGGCTCACTTAGTCCTGTGTACGGAAGGTAACCAAGAACTAACCAGGAGACTATCCGGCAGTAATCTCACACCTACCCCCTTTACTAAGGACAGCAACTTGGTAAATATTAATCCTAGCAAAGAGCCACTTATAACACCTTCAGAAAGCAAAGCACCTATCGAAGGGACACAAACTACAAGGCGGAAGCGGGGCTCAAACTTTCAGGAGAATTATAAAGAGCTAAATCCAACGTCGAGCCGAACCCTCGAGCAAGGCCCTAGCATGCAAGACACAACTCGGACTTTAACTGACCAACTGATATCCTTCCACTATAATACTAACTGGGAAACAAATACAGCTAATGTCTCTCTTCTTGGGCCCCCTACCCGTACAGTCATTAATAGTACTGGCACACAGGCCCTAAATCAGGAATCTTTTGCTCACACAGTAATTAATAGTGGCAAAACATATCTTCACAATCAGGAGTTACTAAAGGCGGAAGAGACTGATACTATTATATTTTTCCCTCAATATAAATCACAAGGCCGTATGGACATACTAAATAGAGGGAACGTGTTACGGCTCTTACACTCTATTACAACTTTAACTGATATTGCATCCTCCGATCTCCTTTCAATTGAATTTTTGCCAAACAATAATAGTCAAAACTCAGAAGCTACTAGAACCAGATGGATAAATTCTGAGGTCGCAGGCAGAATCTTACAGGAAAGAGATCGACTCGAAAATTGGGGGATAATCTCGAAACCAGTTCCAAAACCATTATATCCAACCCCCTTCCTAAGTAACGATGTAAACAGTCCAAGCTTGACGATGCTGTCAGTCTTGAAAGAAGCAAGGAGTAGAACTCCAGGCACAAAGATTGAGGCAAACCTGACAATTGCACTATTACCAACAGAGAGCAAATCCACCCCAACACATCCTCCAGCAAATAACAATTGGTCGGGCATACAGCGTGTAATAACATCAGCGCGCACAAATTGACAACAGCTGGCCGAAAGTCAGCCACCCCTAACTGAGCGAGATGGAATTACAATATGTGTCTGGAATATTAACGGCTTAGCTTCCAAAACAAGTGACCAAGAGATTCTAAACTATCTGAAATCCTTTGATATAATCCTGCTCCAGGAGACCTGGGAAGACAAGCCCTTTAAATTGCAGGGTTATACTTCTCACCTACTCCCGGCAATCAAGGGATCTGTTTTTGGTTGTCGCTCGGGTGGCTTACTGCTCTTAGCCTCTATAACAGAAATAGGTAAGACTCTTCTGATGAAAATTCACTTATCACCTCCAAGCTGCATTCAGGCCGTAAAAGTAATGCTCAAGTTTAACCAGCTCACACAGGAAGTAATAATAATAAATATCTACGTACACCCAAAACAAAAATTAAAAGCAGCAAAGGAGTTGTCAACGGAGTTAGAGAGAGTAATGGAAGAGGAAGCTACAGATCTCATTATCCTGGCTGGAGATTTCAATATGCACCTTCTAGGGTACATCCAAGACAACGACCCTACACAGGACCTAACAGGTGCATGGGGAATTCCGACGCAAGCCCAAATTAAGACCATCAAGCCAGTGAGAAGCGTGAAATATCTGCTCCGGGTACTGGAGCACTTAAATATGAGAGCTCTAAATGGCCGCTTTAAGGACGATAATCCACCAGCTGCTACGTATCATTCTGCTACAGTATCATCCTATCTAGACTTTACTTTCACAACTCTATCATTGTTTAACCATATTGCCACTTTTAAGATCGGCAATAACAAACTCAGTGACTACATGCCACAAGAGCTAAGTCTTAAAGCAAGTTCATGTCAGTCATTGTGCGTCAGTAAAACTATCGTGCAAGACGAAACCAGCAACCTTAAAAGAATAAGGTGTAACTCTAAGAATTTAGAGAAAATATCATCTACTGCCAAAGACCTGTATAAACAAGGAGGAGAAACGACAGCCCAGCCTCTGGAACATTGGGATAAGTTTGTCACATCACTCGGAGGAACATTTTTAAATAGGCAAGGTCCGAAACAGAGGAATGCTTCACTAATTCCAACTAAAATGGCAAAATGTCCAGCATCTAAAAAATTAAAGCAACTTATAAATTAAACACTAAAGCAACTCCGCAAATCTCCAAACAATCTGAGTCTGCAAAGTTCCCTCCGTGAAGTTAAGAAATTATTAAAACAGAGGAGATGGGCAACCAAAAGAGCAAAGGATAATGAAACATGGGCGAAACTTCTCTTTGATGCTAATCCGAAAAACAGCGCCAAATTCTGGCAAACAGTTAACAAATTACAGCGGCCTAACCATCCTGGTATAGATTCTAACATTACAGAAGCTGTTTGGACTGACTATCTATTTAAACACTTCAACGACTCGAAGCAAAAAACAGCTACCCCCCTTGTTTATCTGGGAAATGCTAGCATTAACAGCGTAACAATAGAAGTAACTAGTCAACATCGTCCCAGCGAAGAGAACAACAGCAACACATGGCCGACGCAACGGGAGACAGACTTATCATCAAGCCAAAACTGCCTATCCATTGCAGCAGAAGAGCATAATGGCCCCGCTGCACTGGCCATAAAGAAACAAATAGCTAGAGGCAGACGGGCGGGAGCTCCCGGCCCCAACAGCATTCCACCAATGCTGTTCAAACAAGACCCAGAATTCTGGAGCAACGCACTGGTACCAGTTTTTAGATATGCTCTAAGAACCCCCACACTCCCAGAATCATGGAGAGGCTCAATTATCAGCCCTATAAACATGGCGAGAGGTCCATCCCAAACAACTACCGGCTGATAGCCCTCATAGATACTGAGGCTAAATATTATGCAGGGATCATCCTAAATGAACTAGCCAACTGGGCCTCCGTGAACCACATCATCCCCACAACACAAACAGGTTTCCGCCAAGGACAAGGCACAACAACTAACATCATGGCCTTAACCATACTTATGGACGCTGCAAAAGAGGGCAAATACCCCTTGTACCTCTGCTTTATAGACTACACAGCAGCTTTCGACGACATAGACCACACTAACCTCTGGCACAAGCTGGCCAGCTGGGGGATACCAACTTATCTTTTAGATCAACTTAGGTACTTGAATACCAACACGTGGATCAGAATAAAACTAGGTGGCGGGACGCACCTCTCAAACAGAATTCCCACAACTAAGGGACTAAAACAAGGATGCGTCCTAGCCCCACTGCTATTTAACCTTTTTTTGGCGGATTTACCGGGGGAACGGGACAGTTGTTCATCACATGCTCCGAAGTTAGGAGGTATAACACTGACAAATTTGTTATATGCTGACGATCTAGTCTTGATCAGTCGGGCCCCTATCGGTCTTCAACATCTTCTGGATGCAACTCACAAATTTTTTCAACGGAACGCTTTAAAAATAAACCTTAAAAAAACTAAAGTCATGACAGTAAATTTTCATAGGAAGACGAGTCCTAGTTGGTATCTGGACGGGAATCATCTAAATCAAGTAACAAGCTACAAATACGTGGGGAGACTTTTAGATCAAAACAATTCCTTCAAGCCACAGTTGGAATCCTTGCGAAGGAAGGGTGCTATGACCTACATGGCACTTAAACCTCTGAAGAAGATGCTGCCGGATCTATCGTTAGATCCTTTTTTAAAAGTCCCGCGAGCCAAATTACAGCCCACGATTGCCTATGGGAGTGAACCAATGAGAGGAAAAGACGCAGCAACTTTAGATAGCATAATAGCAACCTCTTACCGAGCAAAATTCCAGCTCCCCAAATACGTTTCTATGGCCCAAATACGGCTGGAATTTGGGCTTCAAAATCAGGCGACAGAGAGAATGGGAGCCTATGTAAAATGCTGGCATAAAATCAGAGCTGCTGAAGATGGATCCCTAAACAACGACCTCTGGGTAGAACTGATGCGTACAGGGAAATCGCCAGCTAACAAGTATCTTTTGGATTCTATTAAGGCTCTAGGTCTGACAGACCTTTGGAATACCTCAACGGCTCACTGTGTATTAAAAAAACTAGTTACAAAGTCAACAAGACTTATATCCGCTATAGACGATAAGGAAGCACTGTCAAAACGAGCCCATGGCTGGGTTGTGCTCAACAATTATGAAGTCTGCAAACCCCAACCTTATTTTAACGCAGGAACAAAGATAACGACGAAAGAATTTTTTTTAAAACTTCGCTTGGGAGTTGGTTCAATTAACCCGTTCTTCCCACCTTGGGAAAGAAGAGGAGGAGACCAGCTATGCAGGCTATGCGCTTGCCGAGTCGAGAACCTTATCCATATCATTTGTATTTGCGACAAACCAAAGGACATAAGGAATATTTATTAAAACCATCCTTTAACCAGCATGGCATCAGGTCCTGCAGGCAGGCGGTAATCCTGTGCTTTAATCCAACCTTAGTACAGTTGAATTGTCGCCTTACAAAATTCTTTGATCTCACCGAACAGAGACTGAAGAAACATATCTTCGCTGGTTATGAACTAGTTCCACGTGATGGTCTTGGGTACTACTTCAGTTAGCTCAGCAATCTTACTTCAAAACCTTAAGTACAGCATCACGAGCTCACCAACAGACATAATTTGAAGCTGTTTCTGTAGCCCTGAACACCTTGAGTGGCAAGAGTACCTCTTGGAAGAAAAAATATTAACCCAAAGAGCAAAAACTTTGATAATGAATTTGGGGGGTTGATTGCTTAATAACAAAACCCACATGAGATTGACTTTTAATCTGATTAAGCACTAACTGTGTGGAGGACCTTTTATTACGAGATAATTTTTTTATACTGTTTTATGTACAACACAATGTGGATCATTTTAAAATTGTTTAATTCTTTTGTAATAGTGAATTGTGTTGTGATTTTAATGACCATTTAATGTATGCAACGGTTTTAATTAATCAAGCATAATAAAATTACCTTACCATACCTAGTCCTGTGTACGGCGCAAAACCTCCCTTGTCATTGAGTAGCATGCACTAAGGAGCGGGCTAAGGTATTTTTCTGAGAAAGTCATCAATTGTTTCTCTGTCAGTTTTTCTTCCTTCTCTCTTACTTCATTCTGGTTATAAATTGATGCATACTTGATGTAGTGGTACTGGTAAATTGTTGCAATTGCACGTCTTGTCTTGAGTGTTGTGTTTTGTTAATGACTTCATGTCCTTATGAAGGCGCTGCTAATTCTTACAATCGTTTTTCATATATGTTGATTTTCTGCTAATTCTTACAATCGTTTTTCCATAACTTATATTTTTCTGCTGAATGCACATTTTTTGAACTAACCATTGCACTTTCTTTCAGGTTGTGATCCTTCGTTTGCATATTTTGTTTGTGTTTAATGTCTATCCTGATGCATTTATATAAATAATATTGAGCTCATAGAAGTAGTTGAAACCAGTAATCACCGTGTATTTATTTCGCCAATGATCAGATTAGATACTAATATTAATTGATCTCGAGAAGCTAGAGCGTATCAGTCGCTCAAAAAGCTCCCATCTATCATGGGGTCGCTGCTACAGCACACGCAAACTAGGTACCCCACACAGATCAAAAAACTTAGTAAATATTGCCACAAATGGCAATGCACACACGAAGGCACATGTGTTCCCCTGGACAAAGGGGGGAACCTTAAACACCAACAAAATCGAACACACAAGTACATACATTCAGACAAAATATGTAGGACTAAATAAGACCAGGAGAGAGGCACTACTAGAACTATGGGCCATATTTGAGGAGGCCCAGACCGACAACCCTATCCTAGAACCCGCAAGCAAGATATCTGTGCCTCCCCCGCCGTATGAAGGAATGGAGGTGCTCTCTCTGAGGCCTGCAATTCCCGCATTAGGTTATACCAACCCACCAGTCAAGGCAGCCGGGAGCACCCCACCGGACAACAAACTACTAGAACTAGACAAGGGAGGCTAACAGGAACCAGGCCCAGGCAATACCAGCATCACCCTGGTCCAGTGCTAGACCCCCTCAAAGCTCCACTCCCTCTTGTTTGGGTGAACGCACTTGGGTAACCGGGAGATTCATAGCAGTACTGGACAGTGATACACCAGTGGAGGCAAAGAGAGGAGCCCATGTCCACCGGGATCAGATGATGAGGGGGAAGTTGCAGGGTATGCTCAGATAGCTAAAGGGACAACAGAAAGCAAGTCTGAGGGCAAAGTCCTACTCAGAAAAACAGCACCTAGCTCAGAACGAAGGAGACAACCCAAGTGGGAGTTAGTAGAGAGGCACGAATTAAGGATGGAGAGAGAGCTCTCACCCTGGTAACTCAACAAGAGAACAGAGCAGCGCACCCTCCTCTTGAGGAGGTTGAGGGTAGGTACTGAGCATCGCTCAGAGAAGAGACCGAGGCAGACTAGAAGGGAAGCTACAGCCTAGGACCCAAGCCTCACCGGATCGTAAGCGTAGGAGAGAGGCCGACTAGGTGATAAGGGATCAAGTTAGCATGGCACAGACTCAATTAAGACAAAGATGCCGCTGCTCTCCCCGAATGCACGGTATAGACAAACTGACCCCGAAGGAGATAGTGACCAGAGACCTTTCCACAACCATTATGCCACCTACTAGCCACCTGGACTGATAGGGAGGGCCAGTATGATAGACCCTGGCCGAAGGAAGGATCCTTCGAACTAGAGGACATGGCTATTGTAGAGGACTGCATCCGGCACGGAGTGGGAGATCCCAAGTGGAACTTCCCCTACATGCAGGATTGTCTAAGGAAATGGGAGCGCTATGTTAGAGAGAAATCCACAGTGCTGCTGCAAGCCAAAATATGCCCACTACTGGAGAAGGGCACGTCAGGGACCATCTATGTGCCTTGGGACCAGATGGATAAGGAAGAGCTCAGAACCAAACTGCCACATTGATGGATGGAGCGAGGAAGTAGATCTCATGTTTCGAGAAGAACACAGCAGATATAAACCTAGCAATAGGTGATGTCAAAAGTCTGCTAAGCAGTCTCATCATAGAGCAGACTAACACAGTGTTTGCCTGAGCCTGCATCCTAGTAGTCATGCTGACAAACACTGAGCATGACAGGGCTGAATTTAATTCATACAGACACCAAATATGGACAACCCTGACATAAATATTCTCTGATCGCCTAGATGTAGGAGGATTGATGGCAGAAAGAATGAAGCCTGGGGACACCATAATCGACTTTCTAGACAGAATGAGGGAATGATGGGGACAAGACACAGGCCAGCCATGGACTGATACGGGCCCCTAGGTCGAATTGTTCTACAACATCCTCAAAAAGGTGCTGCCCGCCGAAATACAAAGTGGATTGGACAGTGTAGTAGGGTTAGATACAAAACCCTCTGGGGAAACACAGACCCACATATGACAAAAGAAATTGAAAAAGGACAGGGAAAAGCAGGAGCAAGCCCAGAAAGCCACTGAAAAATTGGTCCAGCACAAATTTAAAAAGACCGCCCTCGAGGGGGCTGTGCTGGCCGCTAGCATACAAATGACACCTGTCTCTAAGAGGGCTCCACCGCAAAACCTCAGAGGGTTTCAACCCAGTTACAATGGCAGAAGTCAAAGAGCCACAAGGCCGACCACGTCCGCTTAAAAGCTTATCATGAGAAAAGATTGATAAATCTGTGTCAGTCCCCGCAGAATCCCCATCCACAAAACCCAGCCCAAGGTAACATGAATGCACCATATGCTCAGCCGCAGGGAGGTCAGACAGCCACTGCAGCACCACAGCAAGGAACAGGTGGTCAAACATGTTGCAACTGCAGCAACAGACAAGGACCCAAGTCCAACAAGGAGCTCAGCATGGAGCGGCAACTGCCTGGGAGGACATGCCTTTATGCAATCGCAAAACCCACCTACGCAGTTGATTCAAACCCCCAATGGAGAACATACACTTCACGCACACCTCAATAGAAATTTCAAAATAAAGACCAGAAAGAAACATTAGGAATTACAAGTCTATAGGTTGGAATTATATTTTGAAAAACCTTAGAAATTCACTTAAATAAGCAAAGGTTACAGGGTTGTTATAGTTAGGCTCAGATTTCACTCGTACAAAACCAGTGAAATTCGGCGGTTATAGATACCTGAGCTAACTATAACTTATGCCCCTGCAATGTACTGCTTATGACCTCACATATTACATCACTCATGAAGTGGTCAGTGACATCACTGATGACATCACTGATGACATCTCAAATGACATCACTGATGACATCCACAGAACTACTCGCACACTGACACATACCCCCATATAATCTCTTGTACACCCACTCACACACCTGCACAACCACTCACATACCCTTTCCCAGACCTATATCAGTACTCATACACTCACTCACTCTTCCATAGAGCCACTCACACACCCACTCACTAACTCGAACAGCCACTCACACAACCATTCACTCACCCATACAGCCACTCATACAACCAGTTACTCACCCATACAACCAGTCACATAACCACACACTCACTCATACAGCTACTCACACACACCTATTTACCTACAAAGTCACTCACATACCCACTCACTCACCCAATCAGCATCTCAACACAGTCACTCACTCACCCATACAAACCCTCACACAACCACTTACATATCCATTCACACATCCATACAAGCACTCACAAATCCCCATATTCACCCATACAGCCATTCACACAGACACTCACTCTCCAATACAGCTGCACACACACAAACTCACTTAACCAAACAGCCACTCAAACAGCCAGTCCCTCACCCATACAGCCACTTACACACCCAGTCACTCACTCATACAGCCATTCAGACACCCACTCACTCACCCAAACAGTTACCCCACACCCACTTATCCACCCATAGAGCCACTTACACTGCCACTCACCCACCCATACAGCCACTGGCACACCCGCTCACTCACAAACACCGCCTCTCAAACAGCATCTCACTCACCCACAAAGCTACTCACACACTCACTTATATACCCATAATGCCACTCACACACCCATAAACACAAGGATACATACAGTCACACAGCCATTTACATGATATATATTAAAAGTAGTAACACTCATTAGTAGTACACCTAGTATACTGCTTTAACGTTGGTAGAACCATAGAATATATGTTTAACAATCCTAAACTCTTACAAAATACTTACACACTGGATAGCATCATCAGTGATGTCATCATTGATGTAATTTGAGATGTCATCAGTAATATCATCAGTGACGTCACTGACCATGTCATGAGTGATGTAATATGTGAGGTCATAAGCAGTGCATTGCGGGGGCATGGGTTATAGGTAGCTCTGCTAACTGTAACTGTTAAATTTCACTGGTTTTCTATGAGCAAAACCTGAGCCTAACTGTAACGTCTCTGTAACCTTTGGTTTTTTCAGTGAATTTCAAAAGCTATTTTTATTCTCTTTCCTAACTATAATGTCCCTGTAACCTTTGTTTTTTTCAGTGAATTTATAAGGTTTTTTAAATGCTAATTCCTAACTATAATGTCCCTGTAACCTTTGTTTTTTGTCAGTGAATTTCTAAGGTTTTTTACATGCTAATTCCTAACTATAACATACCAGTAACCTTTGGTTTTTTTCAGTGAATTTCTATGTTTTTTTTAGTAGTAGTTGCATTTGCAGAGTGGTGGAGAAGGGGGCAGGGCCTCTGACCAGCGCTCAGGAATCACGCTGTGTAGGACTTACTAAAGGTAACAGGAGGGATTCGGGGCCCCCAAGAACACTGACCATCCAAGAGGACTTCATCCCCCAACCAGTAGTATGCCAGGAGGCATTTTTGCAGAGTGGTGGAGGAAGGGAGCGTGACCTCCGAAGACCTCTCAGCTATTCCACTGTGTGGGACTTACAGTGGGTAACAAGAGGGTTTGTAGGCACTTAAGGACACTCGAGAGCCAAGGGGACTTCATGCCCCATCCAGCCGGGCACCACGAGGTGCGTTTTCAGAGTGGTGTAGAAAGGAGGCCCAGCCTCCAAATACCTCTCAGCAATTCCACTGTGTGGGCCACCAGGAAATAGCCAAGCATTTTTTTTAATTTCTTTTTCTAAGGAAGGCTTAGCCCCCCCTTCCCTGGGCCGATTTTGTCCCCAGGGACCCCTTCCCCGTGGCCAGGCATTTTTGGAATGGGGAGGGCAGCTGCGTGGTCCCCCTCCCTGAGCTGATTTTGGCCTCAGTGACCCCATCCCCCAGTGACCGGCCTTACTTTTTTCTATAAATAAAGGGAAGGGGGCTGCGCGGCCCCCCTCCTGGGCTGATTTCGGCCCCAGGGACCCCATACCCAGGGACCCAGCCTCTACTATGGGTGCCCTGGTTCCACCCAGGAAACCCATACACTTTGTCAAGGACTGCAGTGGGAGCCTGAAGGCCCTCATGGTCCCTGCCGGCTCCCCACGTCCTGTGGGAGCCGGCATTGCTTTTGGAAAGAAGGAGCTGCTGAACATGCAGCTCTCTCTGTCCAAAAGCAATTTTGCTCAGCTTACAGCAAGTGAAAACATTTTTAATGCTCTTGCTTGCTGAAAGCCGATCAGCGTTTGTTATGGCTTGGCGGGAGCGATAATGCTCCTGCCAAGCCATAGCAGACTGCAATGTCCCAGGGGTGGGCACCACAGGACATTACAGGAGCCGTCCATGGGGGGTGTCAGTCCCTAGTGCCAATTATTGGCTTGAAGAGGGGGGACACGTGGCCCCCCTCCTTTCTTTGATTTTGCCCCAGGGAGGTGGTGGTCCCTGGGGCTGTGGGGTGGCCGCGCTACCCCCATCCAATTGAACAAAAGCCCCAAGGAGGTTGTGGTGCCCGGGGCAGCGGGGGGGGGGGCGCTGCACAGCCCCCCACTTTAATTCAAACTAAAACCCCGAGAAGGTGACCATCCCAGGGCTGGGGGGCCCAGGAGGCCCCTCCATCTTTTAATCAATATGTCCCGAGGGGGTGGCAGTCCCAGGGGTAGTGGGGAGGCCTCCCCCACATTTTTAATTACACATGCCCTGGGGAGATGTTGATCCATATGGATAGGTGGATACTCCTACCGCATCGGACACCCGCTTTGCACCAGAACCTCCCACCTGGGCTCCCCTCCACGATGTGTGGATCCATGTAGCCCGTGTTCCCCCTGTCCCAGGACACCGCTGAACAGCTAGTCATCCTGCCGACCTGAGCCATTTCCCCACGCAGCTGCACACCCGCTTGGTAAGGGCACTATACTGTGATGTGGCTTCTAATGCGAGGGAAGGGATGGGGTGGAATGGGGCTGCTCTGTATATTGAGCACTGCTCTATGGTCAGAAAGTGATGTACAGATAACCAGTCTTCAGCACCTCCAAACCAGGTCTTCCCTTATACCATACATCAACGCCCAACCAAGGCTTCCCTTACATAAAGCCCTGCTACCCAACCAGGCCTTCCCTTATACTGAGCTCCACTACCCAACCAGGCCTTCCCTTATACCATGCCCCACTACCCAACCAGGCCTTCCCTTATACCCAGCCTCAATACCCAACTAGGCCTTCCCTTATACCAAGCCCCACTACCCAACCAGGCCTTTCCTTATACCGAGCCTCACTACCCAACCAGGCCTTCCCTTATACCAAACCCTACTACCCAATCAGGCCTTCCCTTATATCGAGCCTCACTATCCAACCAGATCTTCCCTTATACCTTGCCTCACTACCGAACTGGGCCTTTCCTTATACCATGCCTCACTACCCAACCAGGCCTTCCCTTATACCAAGCCCCACTACCCAACCAGATCTTCCCTTATACCATACATCACCGCCCAACCAAGGCTTCCCTTACATCAAGCCATGCTACCCAACAAGGCCTTCCCTTACACCGAGCCCCACTACCCAACCAGGCCTTCCCTTATACTGAGCCCCACTACCCAGCCAGGCCTTCCATTATACCGAGCCTCACTACCCAACCAGATCTTCCCTTATCAAACCTTGAGTGCAAACAGGCAAAGCATGAGTTGAAGATGGCTATTCGAGAGGGCGAACGGCTAGATGTGGCACCAGAACGAAATAGATATAAATCTGGCCTTGCAAGAGCCAAGCATCATTTGGCCGATACTAATTGACAGGATTTGCTGGCTGCTTCCTGGTGTAATGACAATCACTCATTCTGGCATTCTGAGAAGTGGGTTGACCATTTTACAATGCTTTATGACAAGAGAGAAGTTATTCTTCCCAAGGATGCTACCAGGGATTAAACCCATGTCCATCTATTGGTACGGCACTCTGTGACAATAACATTGACCCATTTTTTAGTTTGGACAACACTTTTAAGGCTATAGACATATTAAAAAGAGAAAAGGCTCCCAGGCCTGACCAATACCCGAAAACCTGTATAAGTCTGAGCCTCTGGTATGGGCCCCATACATCAACCTCCTGTCCAATATTATAGCTGATGGGAGAGAAATCCTAGAGACTTGGAGAGGGGTGGAGATAATTACTATTTACAAGAAAGGAGATGCTTCAGTTCCCTCAAATTATAGGCCAATTACCTTATTAGATAATCAGCAAAAATTCTTTGCTAGGCAAGTCCTGGATAAACTACTAGCATGGATGTACAATAATGAGATCTTGTCACCTTCTCAAGCTGGTTTTCATACTAAAACCAGCACATGCAATCAGGTCTTTAGGTTCTCATTACTTACCTGAATTTATGTACTACTAAAAAAACATAAATTGTGCATAGCTTTTGTCGATCTGCGACCTTTGCTTTGGAAGGTTCTATTAGGGATGGGAGCCCCTGTAAATTTGATAAACTTGCTACCAAGGCTGCAAGAGGGAAACTATGAGCAGGTTAGGTGGGGGAAACAGGGTGAACTAACCGCCAAGATTCCTATTCAGCATTGGGTGCGCCTCTCTTAACATTCATTCTTTTGTGCTTTTACAAAGTGTATATCACAACTCAAGTCAATTCTGAAAGTATCAACAACTGTGGTAAAGGAGCGTATGTACGTATGTATCTTTATATTTATTACTTTACCTCTAATTCAGCATTTCCAATGCACTATCCTATATCTCACCCTATACCTCTCTCAATATATCCTCTACCTCCACTCTGACTCATCCCAAACCCCATTCTACTACTATGATCCCCAAAATAGCCCTTTCTAGACTCTTCCCTCCTCTACCCCTCCTTGCATCATCTCAAACCTCTTTTACTCTTCAGATCTCCCAAACAAGCCTCTCTAAATCCTTCCCTCTGACACTTCCCCATCCCCTCTACTCATCCCAAACCTCCTCCTGCTGCTATGATCTCCAAATAAACACTTTCTAGACCCTTCCCTATTCTATCCCTCCACTATCCTTTTAAATCCAACTAACAGACTCACATGTCCACCGCTCAAATTCATTTAATATTTCCCTATACTAATTCACCACTAATCCTGTTTCGGTTCAGGAGTATTGTGCTACTCACCGAAAAGTGCTTTGATGCCTT
The DNA here is from genome assembly GCA_963921515.1 of Calotriton arnoldi. Classification (NCBI taxonomy): domain Eukaryota; kingdom Metazoa; phylum Chordata; class Amphibia; order Caudata; family Salamandridae; genus Calotriton; species Calotriton arnoldi. The sequence goes on from CAWUFW010016062.1 coordinate 28,271, forward strand.
ATCAGGGGTACCAAGTGCTATATAAATACAAACCCTTCCTTCTTCTATCCCTCCACTATCCTTTTCAAACCAAATAACAGGCTCACATGACCACCGCTCAAATTAATTTTCATATTTCCCTATACTAATTCACCAATAATTCTTTTCAGGTTCCAGAGTAGCGTGCTACTCACCAAAATGTGCTTTAACGCCTCATCAGGGGTAATAAGTGCCATATAAATGCAATTACAATTTATAAGCCCCAGGAGGGGGGACCCTTGCACCCGCCTCCTTTTTTTTCTACTGCTCCCGGGACCTGGCCCATTTGGGGGCCAATTACAAACGAAGCTTGTGAGACTGCGCTTCATCTAAAAAAAAAAATTCGGCAGGAGTCGTGGATACTGCTTCACTCCCACCAAAAATTAAAAAACAAAATGCTTTTTTTGGGCCTGCGGGTTCCAAGAGGGACTCCAGGAGCAGGTCTAGGGGTTCAAGGTATATCTACCCTGCCCCCTTTGCTTTTTTAAAAACATTTTTCTAGGACTCAGCTTCCAGCCGAGTGCCAATATGGCTGCCAACACTTCCTGGTTGAAGTGTTGACAGCCAATCACATTTCACCATGTGGACTTTTGGATCCTCGGAGGATCCGCATCCCTATAGATCTATATTTGGATTTTTTCATAATATTTAAAAAACTACTAAACAGAATTACACAAATTCATGAAAAGGCACTTCTCTCGACCAACATCTACCTTCCTGCTAATTTTGGGGTAATTCCGTTCAGGAGTTCGAGCTGCAGCTGTGTCTAAAGGTGCTATGGGAATTAACATGGGGAAAATGCACTTTTAAGTCCTCCCTTGTTCTCGGCCCCTGCTTGAAAGATCACCCCGTAAGGTTTCGATGTCAGGAGCTGCATCTGGGATTGATTTTCAAATATATATGGGTCATGTGATCAAGGCTCGCAAGAGTCAAAACGTGTAATGGCTGCATTTCAATAAATTAATTTGCACTAACTTGATGGTCGTGCCCGTTTGTGAGGAAACTCGGAGGAAGCAATGGAATCGATGATATATATATATATATTATCTACTGGCGGTCGCCAGTAGATAGTTATAGTTAAAACCTATTATCCATAGGAAATCCGCGACATTCTATTTGAAATAACGTTGGCGCCGGTTGACGAATCTTCGCGAAAGTTTCCAACTTGTTGGGGCGCTCCGGTCCGCTCCTATCCTGAAAGTTTCGGGGTGATACGTCAAGCGGGGGCCGAGAAAAAAGGGGGGTCCCAAAACGCTTTTTCCCCATTCATTTTTCCATAGGAACCTTTAGTCGCAGCTACAGCCCGAACTGCTGAACGGAATTACACCAAATTTGGCAAAGAGGTAGCCCTTGGTTCAGTGTCGTGCCTTTTGCTTAAATGGTGTAAATCCGTTCAGTAGTTCCTGAGCAAATCAAAAGTAAAGTCACATATATATCTGGGCGGAGCCTAACCACACATGTCATCGTGAGATCTGATTGGCTGTCAGCACTTCATCCTGGAATTGCTGGCAGCCATCTTGGGACCAATATAAATGATAGTACCTCATTGAAATGCATTGTAGTGAATAGAAGATTTTGAGGGTCACCAAAAGGAGAACTATAAAGGGTGATAACAGGCTTTAGTTACATTAGAATTTATTTGTTGATGGTACCATACTAATTTTAGGAATTGTGGTGTATTCTAAGGTGATTTTACCATGTGAAAAACCTTCTGCTGGGATATCATGAATCATGTTTGAGAGAACACTATTTTCTCATGCTTGTCCCATGGAGGTTTGGAAGGTGCTCCAGAAGCTAAAATGAGAGCATATTTTCTGTAAATTCACATTATCTTTCTCACTCATGTGAGAATGAAGTCTGACATTCTCAGTAAAACATGTACATCCAACAAGGGCAGAGACTGTCAGTTGATTCCTTTGTGTTCTACTGCAATTCCCAGAGTGTTCTAAAGAACAACTAGAGTGCTAACAGCCTTACTTATGACAAAAGTATGGCACACCTGAAGCCATCTTGATTGGAATAAACTGGTAACACTTAAACAATTTAATTTAAAAAGGAACAAAATGATGGGGTTCATTTTGTCATAGAAATTATGGTTAGTGCTGTAGAAAGAAAAATTAGGACATGTTTCAAGTGTGATCTCAAATATCTTCCTGTTATATTTCAACAGGAGCAGCCTGCCAGTTGATGCCTTTGTGTTCTACTGCAGCTTCCCAGAGTGTTCTAAAGAACAACTAGAGTGCTAACAGCCTTACTTATGACAAAAGTATGGCACACCTGAAGCCATCTTGATTGGAATAAAGTGGTAACACTTAAAACATTTAATTTAAAAAGGAACAAAATGAGGGGGTTCATTTTGTCATAGAAATTATGGTTAGTGCTGTAGAAAGAAAAATTAGGACATATTTCAAGTGTGATCTCAAATATCTTCCTGTTATATTTCAACAGGAGCAGCCTGCCAGTTGATGCCTTTGTGTTCTACTGCAGCTTCCCAGAGTGTTCTAAAGAACAACTAGAGTGCTAACAGCCTTACTTATGACAAAAGTATGGCACACCTGAAACCATCTTGATTGGAATAAACCGGTAACACTTAAAACATTTAATTTAAAAAGGAACAAAATGAGGGGTTCTTTTTTAAATAGAAATTTTGGTTAGTGCTGCAGAAAGAAAAATTAGGGCATGTTTTAAGTGAGATCTCATATCCTCTTCTATTTCATTAGAAAATTCTGACATGCAGACTGAAACAATCACTTTCAATACCAGCAGCAGACTACCAGTTAACTCCCTGGTGAGCAGTAGCTTTACTCCAGTGATCTAATGAGCAACTAGAGTGCTAACATTCTGAATTTATGGCAGATGTGAGACACATCTGAATGCCTTCTTGATGGAATCAAAGTAAAAAACTGAAAGCATTTCCTACTGAGAAGACTGCAGTAAATGAAGAAATTAGGAAACTTCATAACAAAGAAGTCTTCCAAGATGGCCACCAGTGAAAAAAGAGCCCAAATGTAGCATAAATATTACCCAGATGTAGCCCACATATAGCCCAATGACAAAAGTGTGCAAAACACTTTTTATTTTTAGTTTTTTGCAGTTTTATGTAGTGCAGACTGGTCAGGTATTGGAGCATTGCATCTTAAAACATGACCCCCCTACACTACAAAAACACCACTGCACTACCTTAAACCCTAAAACACTACCCCCAGCACGACCCCCTACACTACACAAGCACCACTGCACTACCCTAAACCCTAAAACACTACCCCCAGCACGACCCCCTACACTGCCCGAACACCACTGCACTGCCCTAAACCCTGAAACACCAGCCCCTGCATGACCCCCTACACTGCCCGAACACCACTGCACTGCCCTAAACCCTGAAACACCACCCCTAGCATGACCCCCTACACTGCCCGAACACCACTGCACTGCCCTAAACCCTGAAACACCACCCCTTCACGACCCCCTACACTGCCCGAACACCACTGCACTGCCCTAAACCCTGAAACACCACCCCCAGCATGACCCCCTACACTGCCCGAACACCACTGCACTGCCCTAAACCCTGAAACACTACCCCCAGCAAGACCCCCTACACTGCCCGAACACCACTGCACTGCCCTAAACCCTGAAACATCACCCCCAGCAAGACCCCCTACACTGCCTGAACACCACTGACCTAAACCCTGAAACACCACCCCCAGCACGACCCCCTACACTGCCCGAACACCACTGCACTGCCCTAAACCCTGAAACACTACCCCCAGCATGACCCCCTACACTGCCCGAACACCACTGCTCTGCCCAAAACCCTGAAACACCAGCCCCAGCACGACCCCCTACACTGCCCGAACACCGCTGCACTGCCCTAAACCTTGAAACACCAGCCCCTGCACGACCCCCTACACTGCCCGAACACCACTGCACTACCCTAAACCCTGAAACATCACCCCCAGCACAACCCCCTACACTGCCCGAGCACCACTGCACTGCCCTAAACCCTGAAACACCAGCCCCAGCATGACCCCTACACTGCCCGAACACCACTGCACTGCCCTAAACCCTGAAACACCAGCCCCAGCACGACCGCCTACACTGCCCGAACACCACTGCACTGCCCTAAACCCTGAAACACCAGCCCCAGCACGACCCCCTACACTTCCCGAACACCACTGCACTGCCCTAAACCGTGAAACACCAGCCTCAGCACGACCCCCTACACTGCCTGAACACCACTGCACTGCCCTGAACCCTGAAACACCAGCCCCAGCACGACCGCCTACACTGCCCGAACACCACTGCACTGCCCTAAACCCTGAAACACCAGCCCCAGCACGACCCCCTACACTTCCCGAACACCACTGCACTGCCCTAAACCGTGAAACACCCTCCCCAGCACGACCCCCTATACTGCACGAACACCACTGCACTGCCCTAAACCCTGAAACACTACCCCCAGCAAGACCCCCTACACTGCCCGAACACCACTGCACTGCCCTAAACCCTGAAACATCACCCCCAGCAAGACCCCCTACACTGCCCGAACACCACTGCACTAAACCCTGAAACATCACCCCCAGCAAGACCCCCTACACTGCCCGAACACCACTGCACTGCCCTAAACCCTGAAACACCAGCCCCAGCACGACCCCCTACACTGCCCGAACACCACTGCCTACCCTGAAACACCACCCCCTGCACGACCCCCTACACTGCCCGAACACCACTGTACTGCCCTAAACCCTGAAACCCCACTCCCAGCATGACCCCTACACTGCCAGAACACCACTGCACTGCCCTAAACCCTGAAACACCACCCCCTGCACGACATCCTACACTGCCCGAACACTACTGCACTGCCCTAAACCCTGAAACACCACCCCCAGCACGACCCCCTACACTGCACGAACACCACTGCACCGCCCTAAACCCTGAAACACTACCCCCAGCAAGACCCCCTACACTGCCCGAACACCACTGCACTGCCCTAAACCCTGAAACATCACCCCCAGCAAGACCCCCTACACTGCCCGAACACCACTGCCCTAAACCCTGAAACACCACCCCCAGCAAGACCCCCTACACTGCCCGAACACCACTGCACTGCCCTAAACCCTGAAACACCACCCCCAGCACGACCCCCTACACTGCCCGAACACCACTGCTCTGCCCAAAACCCTGAAACACCAGCCCCAGCAAGACCCCCTACACTGCCCGAACACCACTGCACTGCCCTAAACCCTGAAACACCAGCCCCAGCACGACCCCTACACTGCCCGAACACCACTGCACTGCCCTAAACCCTGAAACACCACCCCCAGCATGACCCCCTACACTGCCCGAACACCACTGCACTGCCCTAAACCCTGAAACACCAGCCCCAGCACAACCCCGTACACTGCCCGCACACCACAGCACTGCCCTAAACCCTGAAACACCAGCCCCAGCACAACCCCCTACACTGCCCGAACACCACTGCACTGCCCTAAACCCTGAAACACCAGCCCCAGCACAACCCCGTACACTGCCCGCACACCACTGCACTGCCCTAAACCCTGAAACACCAGCCCCAGCACAACCCCGTACACTGCCCGAACACCACTGCACTGCCCTAAACCCTGAATCACCAGCCCCAGCACGACCGCCTACACTGCCCGAACACCACTGCACTGCCCTAAACCCTGAAACACCACCCCTGCACGACCCCCTACACTGCCCAAACACTACTGCACTGCCCTAAACCCTGAAACACCACCCCTCAGCACGACACCCTACACTGCCCGAACACCACTGCACTGCCCTAAACCCTGAAACACCACCCCAGCATGACCCCCTACACTGCACGAACACCACTGCACTAAACCTTGAAACACCACCCCCTGCACGACCCCCTACGCTGCCGGAACACCACTGCACTGCCCTAAACCCTGAAACACCACCCCCAGCACGACCCCCTACACTGCCCTAACACCACTGCACTGCCATAAACCCTGAAACATCACCCCAGCACAACCCCCTACACTGCCTGAGCACCATTGCTCTGCCCTAAACCCTGAAACACTGGCCCCAGCATGACCCCCTACACTGCCCGAACACCACTGCACTGCCCTAAACCCTGAAACACCACCCCCAGCACGACCCCCTACACTGCCCGAACACTACTGCACTGCCCTAAACCCTGAAACACCAGCCCCAGCAAGACCCCTACACTGCCCGAACACCACTGCACTGCCCTAAACCCTGAAACACCAGCCCCAGCATGACCCCCTACACTGCCCGAACACCACTGCACTGCCCTAAACCCTGAAACACCAGCCACAGCACGACCCCCTACACTGCCCGAACACCACTGCACTGCCCTAAACCCTGAAACACCAGCCCCAGCACGACCCCCTACACTGCCCGAACACCACTGCACTGCCCTAAACCCTGAAACACCAGCCCCAGCACCACCCCCTACAATGCCCGAACACCACTGTACTACCCTAAACCCTGAAACACCACCCTCTGCACCACCCCTACACTGCCCGAACACCACTGCACTGCCCTAAACCCTGAAACACCACTGCACTGCCCTAAACTCTGAAACACCACCCCCTGCACGACCCCCTACACTGCCCGAACACCACTGCACTGCCCTAAACCCTGAAACACCACCCCCTGCACCACCCCCTACACTGCCCAAACACCACTGCACTGCCCTAAACCCTGAAACACCACCCCCTGCACCGCCCCCTACACTGCCCGAACACCACTGCACTGCCCTAAACCCTGAAACACCACCCCCAGCATGACCCCTTTACTGCTCGAACACCACTGCACTGCCCTAAACCCTGAAACACCACCCCCAGCATGACCCCCTACACTGCCCGAACACCACTGCCCTAAACCCTGAAACACCACCCCTGCACGACCCCCTACACTGCCAGAACACCACTGCACTGCCCTAAACCCTGAAACACCACCCCCTGCACGACCCCCTACACTGCCCGAACACCACTGCACTGCCCTAAACCCTGAAACACCACCCCCAAGACGACCCCCTACACTGCCCGAACACCACTGCTCTGCCCTAAACCCTAAAACACCACCCCCAGCACGACCCCCTACACTGCCCGATCACCACTGCACTGCCCTAAACCCTAGAACACTACCCCCAGCATGACCCCCTACACTACCCGAACACCACTGCACTACCCTAAACCCTAAAATACTCCCCCAGCACGACCCCCTACACTACCCGAACACGAATGCACTGCCCTAAACCCTAAAACACTCCCCCAGCACGACCCCCTACACTGCCCAAACACTACTGCACTGCCCTAAACCCTGAAACACCAACCCTCAGCACGACACCCTACACTGCCCGAACACCACTGCACTGCCCTAAACCCTGAAACACCACCCCAGCACGACCCCCTACACTGCCCGAACACCACTGCACTAAACCCTGAAACACCACCCCCTGCACGACCCCCTACACTGCCGGAACACCACTGCACTGCCCTAAACCCTGAAACACCACCCCCAGCACGACCCCCTTTACTGCTCGAACACCACTGCACTGCCCCAAACCCTGAAACACCTCCCCCAGCATGACCCCCTACACTGCCCGAACACCACTGCCCTAAACCCTGAAACACCACCCCTGCACGACCCCCTACACTGCCCGAACACCACTGCACTGCCCTAAACCCTGAAACACCACCTCCGACCCTACACTGCCCGAACACCACTGCACTGCCCTAAACCCTGAAACACCACCCCCAGCACGACGCCCTACACTGTCCGAACACCACTGCACTGCCCTAAACCCTCAAACACCACCCCCAGCACGACCCCCTACACTGCCCGAACACCACTGCACTGCCCTAAACCCTAGAACACTACCCCCAGCATGACCCCCTACACTACCCGAACACCACTGCACTACCCTAAACCCTAAAATACTCCCCCAGCACGACCCCCTACACTACCCGAACACCACTGCACTGCCCTAAACCCTAAAACACTCCCCCAGCACGACCCCCTACACTACCTAAACACCACTGCACTGCCTTAAACCCTAAAACACTACCCCGCATGACCCCCTACACTACCCAAATACCAATGCACTACCCTAATCCCTAAAACACTACCCCCGCACAACCCCCTACACTACCCAAAGACCACTGCACTACCCTAAACTCTAAAACAATACCCCCTGCACGACTCCCTACACTACCCAAAGACCACTGCACTACCCTAAACCCTAAAACACGACCTCCTACACTACACCACTACTCCTAAACCCTAAAAAACTACCCCAGCATGAACCCCTACACTACCCAAACACCACTGCACTACCCTAAACCATAAAACACTACCCCCAGCAGTACCCCCTACGCTACCCAAACACCACTGCACTACCCTAAACCCTAAAACACTACCCCCAGCAGTACCCCCTACACTACCCAAACACCATTGCACTACCCTAAACCCTAAAACACTACCTCCAGCAGTATCCCCTACACTACCCAAACACCACTGCACTACCCTAAACCCTAAAACCCTAAAACACTAACCCCCAGCACGACCCCTACACTACCCAAACACCACTGTACTACCCTAAACCCTAAAACACTCCCCCAGCACGACTCCCTACACTACCCAAACACCACTGCACTACCCTAAACCCTAAATCTACCCCCAGCATGACCCCCTATACTACACAAACACCACTGCACTACCCTAAACCCTAAAACACTACCCCCAGCACGACCCTCTTCACTACCTAAACACAACTGCACAATTTGTTACAGGCGTTGCAACGCAGGCCTGTGGTGCTTACTGGAAGTACCTGGTGGGCTAGTAGGGCCCCAGGGACTCTCAGGATTCAAGGTGACCTAATCCCCCAACTTAAAACGCGCCACGGGGTGCGTTTGCACAGTGGTGAAGGGAGGGGGCGGGGCCTCAGGTGACATGTGCGCAAACACGCCCTGTGGTGCGTTTTAAGTTGGGGAGTTAATTCCTTTGAATCCTGGGGGCCAACTAGCCCACCAGGTACCTTCAGTAAGCACAACAGAGTTGCGTTGCAGAGAGGTGAAAAAAGGTGCGTGGCCTCGGAACGCCTCTCTGCAACTCAGCTCTGTGGTCCTAACTGTAGGTACCCTGGGGAGCTAGTTGGGCCCCAGGGACCCTCAGGATTCAAGGGGACTTAATCCCGCAACTTAAAACGCGCCACGAGGCGCGTTTGCACACATGTCACCTCAGGCCCCCTCCCTTCACCACTGTGCAAGCGCGCACTGGCTCTGGTTAGTCAGAGTCAGTTACCACCAGTACCCGTCTGAAAAAGTTGTGGGCACAGGATGATTTTGCAACAAGGCCTCTTTCTGCTCCTCTGTTGGTTCTTTCTGCACATCTTTTGCTTCTTTCTGTGCGTTTTTCTTCTTTCTTCACATGTCCTACCTCTGTTGGCATAGTTAGAAACTAGCATTTAAAAAACCTTTGAAATTCACTTAAAAAATCATAGGTTTCAGGCACGTTATAGTTAGAAATTAGCATTTAAAAAACCTTTGAAATTCACTGAAAAAACCATAGGTTTCAGACACATTATAGTTAGAAATTAGCATTTAAAAAACCTTTGAAATTCACTGAAAAAACCATAGGTTTTAGGGACAGTTATAGTTAGTTGGACATTGCACTCGTACAAAACCCGTGAAATTCCCCTGTTATAGTTAGTTCAGCTAACTATAACTCGCGCCCCGCAATGCACTGCTGATGACGTCACATATTACATCACTCATGACATGGTCAGTGACATCACTGATGACATCACTGATGACATCTCAAATGACATCACTGATGACATCATCCATGTGATAATTTCATGCATCTTCTCACACCCTAATATAACTTTTGATACACCCACTCTAAATTACAGACTGCCATTCTCAAAACCATAGACACTCCAACACCAAAAACTACATACCCACTCACTGATTCTTAGGTCTACACACACATCCACTCACTCACCTGTACAGTCACTCGTACTTACAGTCACTCAGTACAGGACTATCATATGCACTCATACACCTATATAAACACTCACACACCGCCACTCATCCATAGAGGTACTCACACACCTAGTCAGTCATGCAAAAAATTAATCACACACCCATTTACTCACCTATACAGTTATACACACACTAGCTCACTTACTCATACAAATACTAGCACATTCTTACGCTCTTATACAATAACTGATACAAGCACACACGCATCCATACAGCCACTCTCACAATAACACACTCTCACTTATAGCCATTTAAATACTCTAACACACATATATACTGCCTTTTACATATGTAGTTACTCGCACATGTACCACTGAGATATACATTCACTCACTAACACACCCATACACACACTCACCCACCCAAGCAGTCCATCACAGATGCACTCTTGAAATCATGCACCCAGTGAATCACCCACTCACACATCTATGTATAGAGTCACACACACCCCACCCACACAAACACTCAGGCAGCCATACAGATACTCAGAGAACCAATCAATAACCCATATAGACACTCATGTAGCTATTCGCAAATCCATGCATCCACTTACACACCAACAAACAGACGGATACAGACATTCACACAGTTTAGTCACTAACCCATGCATTCAGTAAGATACGTTTAATCACTCACTTGTAGAGTCAGTCACTCACGTACTAAATCATCCATTCAGACACTTATACACCCACTCATTCTTCAATACGCCTTTCCCTATATATATTAAACATATTTAAACTTTACAGAAACACAGTCACTGGATGATGTCATCAGTGATGTCATTTGAGATGTCATCAGTGATGTCATCAGTGATGTCACTGACCATGTCATGAGTGATGTAATATGTGACGTCATCAGCAGTGCATTGCGGGGCGCGAGTTATAGTTAGCTGAACTAACTATAACAGGGAATTTCACGGGTTTTGTACGAGTGCAATGTCCAACTAACTATAACTGTCCCTAAAACCTATGGTTTTTTCAGTGAATATATATATATATATATATATTCACTGAAAAAACCATAGGTTTCAGAGGCGTTATAGTTCGTTGGACATTTCACTCGTACAAAACCATAGAAATTCCCCGTTATAGTTAGTTCAGCTAACTATAACTCGCGCGCCCGCAATACACTGCTGATGACGTCACATATTACATCACTCATGACATGGTCAGTGACATCACTCATGACATCACTGATGACATCTCAAATGACATCACTGATGACATCACTGATGACATCATCCTTGTGATAGAGTGGCAGACCTCCTCTCACCCTAATATAACCTTTGAAACACACACTCAAAAATACAAACTAACATTTTCAAAACAATGGACATACCAATACCAGTTACAACACACCTATTCAGTAATTCCAAGATCTACACACACATCCACTCATTCACCAACAGTCCCTATACAGTCACTCATACATGTACTCACTCATCATATGTACTCATACACCTATACATCCTGTTACACACCGCCACTCATCCATAGAGTTACTCACACACATAGTCACACATGCAAACAAAGTATCAAACATCCATTTACTTGCATATACAGTTATACACACACTACCACACTTACTTCTACAGAAACTTACACATACTTACTCTCTTAAACAATCACTTATAGAAACACCCACTTATTTGTACAGGAACTCTTCCAATGTCTCACTCTCACATATACTCACTTATATACACCAATACTCACATATACTAGTTTAAAACATATGTAGTTACTCATAAAGACACTATTGAGACAGTCATTCACTCACTAACACACCCATACACATACTCATCCACCTATACAGTCCTGCACACATGCTGTCTTCAACACATACAAACAGTGAGTCACTCATTCATGCATTTATGCACTAAGTAATACCCCCCACCGAACCATACAGACACTCAGACACTCATACTGATACTCAAAAAACCAACTAATAACCCATATAGACACTCATGTAGCTACTCACCAACCCATGCAGCCACTTATACACAAAGTGAGAGACTGATACAGATATTTTCATATTTAAACATTACTCACTAACCCATGTATTCACTAAGATACACTTAGTCAGTTATACAATCAATTTTACAAAAAAAATCATCCATTTAGACACTTATATACCCATTTATTCTTCCATCGACCTTGAGATATACATATATAAAACATATTTAATTTTCAGAAAAACACACATTCACTGGATGATGTCATCAGTGATGTCATTTGAGATGTCATCAGTGATGTCATCAGTGATGTCACTGACCATGTCATGAGTGATGTAATATGTGACGTCATCAGCAGTGCATTGCGGAGCGCGAGTTATAGTTAGCTGAACTAACTATAACGGGGGAATTTCACGGGTTTTGTACGAGTGCAATGTCCAACTAACTATAACTTTCCCTAAAACCTATGGTTTTTTCAGTGAATTTCAAAGGTTTTTTAAATGACAATTTTTAAATGTATTAATTGTTATATTTAATTTTTTGATACTGATTTACTACATTTTTTTAAACTATTTATTTTTAGATATTTTATTTTTTAAATTACATTGTAATTACATTATACATTACATTACAAAATATACTTTCTCAGAATGAATTACTTTAGTTTAAATACTTTGCAAATAGGCAATAGACTTTTAAGTACAGTAGTTACAGTTGTTGCAATGGGCAACACAATTTCAAACTCAATGTGAATTTCTAGTTAAATGCAATTAGTTACTTTATGGATTACTTTTCTAACCACAGGACTGGATCCTAGATTTACTCCTGGGACATCTCCTGTAAACAGTTGAGTAAAAGCGTTTTGGTTACAGTAGTGATTTTTAAGGAATATTATTGTATTTTAAAAGTTGACACTTAGAAACTTATTTCACATAGAATCACCAATGTTATCCTATGGGAGGAAATTCAGTTAGCAGGTAAGTAGTGTTATCGTTACTTTATCTTACTCAGTGGTGGATCCTGGATCCAGCACTGGTGCATCTCCTGTAAACAGTTGAAAGAATGCGTTTAAGTCATACAGGCGATTTTTAAGGAATATTGGTAGTTTGTGAAAATCGACACTTTGAAACTTTTCTGCTGAAAACCAGACAATGGATTCCTATGGAAGGAAATACAAGTTACTGGTAAGTACGGTTAGAATTACTTTTCAGGGTCAGTGCTGGGCTAAAAGATGCAGCACTGGGTTCTCTCCTGATAACAGGTGAGTAAATCGGAATTCGTAGTTCTGGCTGATTTTAGAGGAATATTATAAAGTTCCAAAACTCCACACTTAGAAGAATTTCCAAGTGAAATCAGTCAATGTTAGCCTATGGAAGGAAATTCAAGTTACTGGTAAGTATGGTTAAAATTACTTTTCAGCATCAGTACTGGGCTCAAAGATGCAGCACTGAGGTCTCTCCTGATAACAGGTGAGTAAATTGGAATTCGTAGTTCAGCTGATTTTAGAAAGAATATTATAAAGTTCCAAAACTCCACACTTAGAAGAATTTCCAAGTGAAACCAGTCAATGTTAGCCTATGGAAGGAAATTCAAGTTACTGGTAAGTACGGTTAAAATTACTTTTCAGGATCAGTACTGGGCTCAAAGATGCAGCACTGAGGTCTCTCCTGATAACAGGTGAGTAAATCGGAATTCGTAGTTCGGCTGATTTTAGAGGAATATTTGTATGTTTCAAAAATTGACACTTAGAAACTTTTTCAGCAAAAAGCAGGCAATGATATCCTATGGAAGGAAATTCAAGTTACTGGTAAGTACGGTTAGAATTACTTTTCAGGATCAGTACTGGGCTCAAAGATGCAGCACTGAGGTCTCTCCTGGTAACAGCTGAGTAAATCGGAATTCGTAGTTCGGCTGATTTTAGAGGAATATTATAAAGTTCCAAAACTCCACACTTAGAAGAATTTCCAAGTGAAACCAGTCAATGTTAGCCTATGGAAGGAAATTCAAGTTACTGGTAAGTACGGTTAAAATTACTTTTCAGGATCAGTACTGGGCTCAAAGATGCAGCACTGAGGTCTCTCCTGAGAACAGGTGAGTAAATCGGAATTCGTAGTTCGGCTGATTTTAGAGGAATATTTGCACAATGGTGAAGGAAGGGGGTGGGGCCTGAGGTGACATGTCTGCAAACACGCCCTGTGGCGCGTTTTAAGTTGGAGAATTAATTCCTCCTCAATCCCGAGGGTCCCTAGGGGCCAGCTAGCCCACCAGATACCTCCAGTATGTGCCAGAGAGCTGCGTTGCAGAGAGGTGTTCAGAGGCCACGCCCCTTTTTACACCTCTCTGCAACGCAGCTCTGTGACGCTTTCTGGACGTACTTGGTGGGGTAGTTGGCCCCCAGGGACCCTCAGGATTGAAGGGGATTTAATTCCCCATCTTAAAACGCGCCACGGGGCCTGTTTGCACACATGTCACCTGAAGCCCCGCCCCCTCCCTTCACCACTGTGCAAACGCGCCCCGTGGCACGTTTTAAGTCGGGGGTTAACTCCCCTTGAATCCTGAGGGTCCCTGGGGTGCAACTAGCCCACCAGCTACCTCCATTAAGCGCCACAGAGCTGCGTTGCAGAGAGGTGTAAAAAGGGGCGTGGCCTCAGAACACCTCTCTGCAACGCAGCCCCCTGGCGCATACTGGAGGTTACTGGTGGGCTAGTTGGCCCCCAGGGACCCCCAGTATTCAAGGGGAATTCGTTCCCCTTCTGCAAACGCGCCAGGGGGCGCATTTGCAGAGTGCTCCAAGGAGGGGGCGTGGCCTCAGGCGCGATGCAGGTATTTTTTTTATTTGTTTCTTAAGAAGGGGTGCTGTGTGGCCCCTCTTCTTTTTCTAATTTTTTGGCCCTGGGGACCCCATCCCCCAGGGCCTGCCCCCTAATATTTTGTTTCAAAAAAAAAATTTGGAAGGGGGCCCCCCCTCCCCAGGCCTTAATCGGCCCCGGGGCATGGCCTTTTTAAAAAAAATACAACTTATGGAGGGGGGCTGCGTTGCCCCCCTCCTCAGGCCACTTATTGCACCGGGGCCAGCCCTTTTTTTTATTTTTATTTTTTAATTTCATTTTGGGGCGGGGGGCCGCATGGCCCCCCTCCTGGGCCACTTGTAGCCCCGGGGACCCCATCCCCTGGGGCTGGCCCTCTCCGTTGGGGACCGTGGGGGGGTCCCCAATCCCCCCCACGGTCCCGCAGGCTCCCCGCCTCCTGCGGGAGCCGGCATTGCTTTTCCACATGGGGAGCTGCTAAGATGCAGCTCCCCGTGTGGAAAAGCAATTGCTTTGAATTTTGGAAGAGAGAGCAGGTTTCCTGCTCTCACTTCCAAAATCCAAAGCAGTTTGCTATGACAGGACGGGAGCCGCGAGGCTCCCGTCCTGTCATAGCAAACTACAGTGTCCCGGGGGTAAGCACCCCGGGACACTGCAGGAGCCGGCCCTGGGGGGTGGCGGTCCCCAGGGCCACCACAGGCTCCAGGAGGGGGGCCGCGCAGCCCCCCTCCCTTCAATTGCACAGCCCCGGGGAGGTGGTGGTCCTCGGGGCTTCGGGGGTCCGAAACGGACCCCCACATTTGTTTTCTAAGTGCCCCGGGGAGGTGGCAGTCCCCGTGGCATGTGGGGGGGCTGGAGCCCCCCCACACAGTTGATTATTTTTTTTAAAAAGAAGCCCCGGTGGGTGGCGGTCCCTGGGGCTGCGGGAGGGCGAAAAGCCCTCCTGCACCATTTTTTATTTAAAGCCCTGGGGTGTGGCGGTCCCCGGGGCTTGGGGGGCCTTAGAGGCCCCCCATCATAAATATGATAATCCCCCGCATGCCCCCGGGACCCAATTAAGAACGAAGCGCGGGAGGCCGCGCTTCATTTTTTTTTTTTTTCGGCAGGATCCGCGCACCAAGCGCGTTTTTTGCCGATTTAAAAAAAATAATAATAATAATTTTGGGCCCTGAGCAGGCCTAGGGGGTCAGGGTGTTTCTACCCTGCCCCCTTTTTGCGTTTTGCACACTTTTTTTACTGCTTTCTTGTTCCTCAGTTCTACCGAGGAACAAGATGGCTGCCAACACTTCCTGATTTGGAGTGTTGACAGCCAATTAGCATACAGCTCGTGATCGTGAGGGTGCGCGGACCCTACGCGGCCATAGATATATATGTGATTTTATTTTTGATTTTCTCAGGAACTACTGAACGGATTTACACCATTTAAGCAAAAGGCACGACCCTGAACCAAGGGCTACCTTTTTGGCAAATTTGGTGTAATTCCGTTCAGCAGTTCGGGCTGTAGCTGCGACTAAAGGTTCCTATGGAAAATTGCATGGGGAAAACACGTTTTGGGACCCCCCCGTTTTTCTCAGCCCCCGCTTGACGAATCACCCCAAGACTTTCAGGATAGGAGCGGACCGGAGCGCCCCAAAAAGTTGGAAGCTTTCGCGAAGAATCGTCAACCGGAGCCAACATTATTGCAAATAGAATGTTGCGGATTTCCTATGGAAAATAGGTCCTAACTATAACTATCTACTGGCGACCGCCAGTAGATAATATATATATTTATATATATATATATATTCACTGAAAAAACCATAGGTTTTAGGGACAGTTATAGTTAGTTGGACTTTTCACTCGTACAAAACCATAGAAATTCCCCCGTTATAGTTAGTTCAGCTAACTATAACTCGCACCCCCGCAATGCACTGCTGATGACGTCACATATTACATCACTCATGACATGGTCAGTGACATCACTGATGACATCACTGATGACATCTCAAATGACATCACTGATGACATCATCCAGTGACTGTGTGTTTCTGTAAAGTTTAAATATGTTTAATATATATAGGGAAAGGCGTATTGAAGAATGAGTGGGTGTATAAGTGTCTGAATGGATGATTTAGTACGTGAGTGACTGACTCTACAAGTGAGTGATTAAATGTATCTTACTGAATGCATGGGTTAGTGACTAAACTGTGTGAATGTCTGTATCCGTCTGTCTGTTGGTTTGTAAGCGGCTGCATGGCTTTCTGAATAGCTACATGAGTGTCTACATGGGTTATTGATTGATTGTCTGAGTATCTGTATGGGTGCCTGAGTGTTTGTGTGGGTGGGGTGTGTGTGACTCTGTGCATAGATGTGTGAGTTGGTGATTCACTGGGTGCATGGTTTCAAGAGTGCATCTGTGATGGACTGTATGGGTGGGTGAGTGTGTGTATGGGTGTGTTAGTGATTGAATGTATATCTCAGTGGTACATGTGTGAGTAACTACATATGTGAAAGGCAGTATATATGTGTGTTGGAGTATATAAATGGCTATAAGTGAGAGTGTGTGATTGTGAGAGTGGCTGTATGGATGAGTGTGTACTTGTATCAGTGATTGTATAAGAGTGTAAGGATGTGCTAGTATTTGTATGAGTAAGTGAGCTGGTGTGTGTATAACTGTATAGGTGAGTAAATGGGTGTGTGATTAAGTTTTTGCATGACTGACTAGGTGTGTGAGTACCTCTATGGATGAGTGGCGGTGTGTGAGTGTTTATATAGGTGTATGAGTGCATATGATAGTCCTGTACTGAGTGACTAAGTATGAGTGACTGTACGGGTGAGTGAGTGGATGTGTGTGTAGACCTAAGAATCAGTGAGTGGGTATGTAGTTTTGGTGTTGGAGTGTCTATGGTTTTGAGAATGGCAGTCTGTAATTTAAGAGTGGGTGTATCAAAAGTTATATTAGGGTGTGAGAAGATGCATGAAATTATCACATGGATGATGTCATCAGTGATGTCATTTGAGATGTCATCAGTGATGTCATCAGTGATGTCACTGACCATGTCATGAGTGATGTAATATGTGACGTCATCAGCAGTGCATTGCGGGGCGCGAGTTATAGTTAGCTGAACTAACTATAACGGGGGAATTTCTATGGTTTTGTACGAGTGAAATGTCCAACTAACTATAACTGTCCCTAAAACCTATGGTTTTTTCAGTGAATTTCAAAGGTTTTTTAAATGCTAATTTCTAACTATAACGTGTCTGAAACCTATGGTTTTTTCAGTGAATTTCAAAGGTTTTTAAATGCTAATTTCTAACTATAACGTGCCTGAAACCTATGATTTTTTAAGTGAATTTCAAAGGTTTTTTAAATGCTAGTTTCTAACTATGCCTACAGAGGTAGGACAAGTGAAGAAAGAAGAAAAAACGCACAGAAAGAAGCAAAAGATGTGCAGAAAGAACCAACAGAGGAGCAGAAAGAGGCCTTGTTGCAAAATCATCCTGTGCCCACAACTTTTTCAGACGGGTACTGGTGGTAACTGCCTCTGACTAACCAGAGCCAGTGCTATGCTAAAAGACACTTAGAATACAGTGAAAACACCTACATACACTAGGGAACACTATGCGTTGGGGTACCCCTGTGATTAGCATGACCTCCTCTGCAAGTCCCTAGTACATAATAGGGCAGGGGGATTAAAACTACCTCTTAAAACGAGCTACAGTGGTGAAGGGAGGGGGGGCCTGAGGTGACATGTGTGCAAACGCACCCCGTGGCGCGTTTTAAGTTGCGGGATTAAGTCCCCTTGAATTCTGAGGGTCCCTGGGGCCCAACTAGCCCCCCAGGTACCTACAGTTAGGACCACAGAGCTGAGTTGCAGAGAGGCGTTCCGAGGCCACGCACCTTTTTTCACCTCTCTGCAACGCAACTCTGTTGTGCTTACTGAAGGTACCTGGTGGGCTAGTTGGCCCCCAGGGTCCCTCAGGATTCAAAGGGAATTAATTCCCCAACTTAAAACGCACCACAGGGCGTGTTTGCGCACATGTCACCTGAGGCCCCGCCCCTCCCTTCACCACTGTGCAAACGCGCCCGTGGTACGTTTTAAGTTGGGGGATTAGGTCACCTTGAATCCTGAGGGTCCCTGGGGCCCAACTAGCCCACTAGGTACTTCCAGTAAGCACCACAGGCCTGAGTTGCAACGCCTGTAACAAATTGTGCAGTTGTGTTTAGGTAGTGAAGAGGGTCGTGCTGGGGGTAGTGTTTTAGGGTTTAGGGTAGTGCAGTGGTGTTTGTGTAGTGTAGGGGGTCATGCTGGGGGTAGATTTAGGGTTTAGGGTAGTGCAGTTGTGTTTGGGTAGTGTAGGGAGTCGTGCTGGGGGAGTGTTTTAGGGTTTAGGGTAGTGCAGTGGTGTTTGGGTAGTGTAGGGGGTCGTGCTGGGGGTAGTGTTTTAGGGTTTAGGGTAGTGCAGTGGTGTTTGGGTAGTGTAGGGGTCGTGCTGGGGGTAGTGATTTAGGGTAGTGCAGTGGTGTTTGGGTAGTGTAGGGGTACTGCTGGGGGTAGTGTTTTAGGGTTTAGGTTAGTGCAGTGGTGTTTGGGTAGTGTAGGGGTACTGCTGGGGGTAGTGTTTTAGGGTTTAGGGTAGTGCAGTGGTGTTTGTGTAGTGTAGGGGTAGTGTTTTAGGGTTTAGGGTAGTGCAGTGGTCTTTGGGTAGTGTAGGGAGTCATGCGGGGGTAGTGTTTTAGGGTTTAGGGTAGTGTAGGGGTCATGCGGGGGTAGTGTTTTAGGGATTAGGGTAGTGCATTGGTGTTTGGGTAGTGTAGGGGTTATGTGGGGGTAGTGTTTTATGGTTTAGGGCAGTGCAGTGGTGTTTGGGTAGTGTAGGGGGTCGTGCTGGGGGAGTGTTTTAGGGTTTAGGGCAGTGCAGTGGTGTTCGGGTAGTGTAGGGGGTCATGCTGGGGAGTGTTTTAGGGTTTAGGGCAGTGCAGTGGTGTTCGGGTAGTGTAGGGGGTCGTGCTGGGGGAGTGTTTGAGTGTTTAGGGCAGTGCAGTCGTGTTCGGGTAGTGTAGGGGGTTGTGCTGGGGGTAGTATTTTAGGGTTTAGGGTAGTGCAGTGGTGTTCGGGTAGTGTAGGGGTCGTGCTGGGGGTAGTGTTCTAGGGTTTAGGGCAGTACAGTGGTGTTTGGGCAGTGTAGGGGGTAATGCTGGGGTGGTGTTTTAGGGTTTAGGGCAGTGCAGTGGTGTTCGGGCAGTGTAGGGGGTCGTGCTGGGGGCGGTGTTTCAGGGTTTAGGGCAGTGCAGTGGTGTTCGGGCAGTGTAGGGGGTGGTGTTTCAGGGTTTAGTGCAGTGCAGTGGTGTTCGGGCAGTGTAGGGGGTCGTGCTGGGGGTGGTGTTTCAGGGTTTGGGGCAGTGCAGTGGTGTTCGAGCAGTAAAGGGGGTCGTGCTGGGGGTGGTGTTTCAGGGTTTAGGGCAGTGCAGTGGTGTTCGGGCAGTGTAGGGGCGGTGCAGGGGTGGTGTTTCAGGGTTTAGGGCAGTGCAGTGGTGTTCGGGCAGTGTAGGGGGTGCTGCAGGGGTGGTGTTTCAGGGTTTAGGGCAGTGCAGTGGTGTTCGGGCAGTGTAGGGGTCGTGCTGGGGGTGGTGTTTCAGGGTTTAGGGCAGTGCAGTGGTATTTGGGCAGTGTAGGGGGTCATGCTGGGGCTAGTGTTTCAGGATTTAGGGCAGAGCAATGGTGTTCAGGCAGTGTAGGGGGTTTTGCTGGAGGTGGTGTTTCAGGGTTTAGGGCAGTGCAGTGGTGTTCATGCAGTGTAGGGGGTGGTGTTTCAGGGTTTAGGGCAGTGGTGTTCAGGCAGTGTAGGGGGTCTTGCTGGGGTTGATGTTTCAGGGTTTAGGGCAGTGCAGTGGTGTTCGGGCAGTGTAGGGGGTCGTGCTGGGGGTGGTGTTTCAGGGTTTAGGGCAGTGCAGTGGTGTTCCGGCAGTGTAGGAGGTTGTGCAGGGGGTGGTGTTTCAGGGTTTAGGGCAGGGCAGTGCAGTGGTGTTCGGGCAGTGTAGGGGGTCATGCTGGGGCTGGTGTTTCAGGGTTTAGGGCAGTACAGTGGTGTTCGGGCAGTGTAGGGTGTCGTGCTGAGGGTGGTGTTTCAGGGTTTAGGGCAGTGCAGTGGTGTTTGGGCAGTGTAGGGGGTCATGCAGGGGTGGTGTTTCAGGGTTTAGGGCAGTGCAGTGGTGTTTGGGCAGTGTAGGGGGTCATGCAGGGGGTGGTGTTTCAGGGTTTAGGGCAGTGCAGTGGTGTTCGGCCAGAGTAGGTGGTCTTGCTGGGGGTGGTGTTTCAGGCTTTAGTGCAGTGGTGTTCGGGCAGTGTAGGGCGTCTTGCTGGGGGTGGTGTTTCAGGGTTTAGGGCAGTGCAGTTGTGTTCGGGCAGTGTAGGGGTTTTTTGCTGGGGCTGGTGTTTCAGGGTTTAGGGCAGTGCAGTGGTTTTCGGGCAGTGTAGGCGGTCGTGCTGGGGCTGGTGTTTCAGGGTTTAGGGCAGTGCAGTGGTGTTCGGGCAGTATACAGGCTTGTGCTGGGGCTGGTGTTTCAGGGTTTAGGGCAGTGCAGTGGTGTGCGGGCAGTGTAGGGGGTGGTGCTGGGGGTGGAGTTTCAGGGTTTAGGGCAGTGCAGTGGTGTTCGGGCAGTGTAGGTGGTCGTGCTGGGGCTGGTGTTTCATGGTTTAGGGCAGTGCAGTGGTGTTCGGGCAGTGTAGGGGGTCGTGCTGGGGGTGGTGTTTCAGGGTTTAGGGCAGTGCAGTGGTGTTCGGGCAGTGTAGGGGGTCATGCTGGGGGTGGTGTTTCAGGGTTTAGGGCAGTGCAGTGGTGTACGGGCAGTGTAGGGGTCTTGCTGGGGGTGGTGTTTCAGGGTTTAGGGCAGTGGTGTTCGGGCAGTGTAGGGGTCTTGCTGGGGGTAGTGTTTCGGGGTTTAGGGCAGTGCAGTGGTGTTCGTGCAGTATAGGGGGTCGTGCTGGGGGTGGTGTTTCAGGGTTTAGGGCAGTGCAGTAGTGTTCGGGCAGTGTAGGGGATCGTGCAGGGGGTGGTGTTTCAGGGTTTCGGGCAGTGCAGTGGTGTTCGGGCAGTGTAGGGGTCGTGCTGGGTGTGGTGTTTCAGGGTTTAGGGCAGTGCAGTGGTGTTCGGGCAGTGTAGGGGGCCGTGCAGGGGGTGGTGTTTCAGGGTTTAGGGCAGTGTAGTGGTGTTCGGGCAGTGTAGGGGTCGTGCTGGGGCTGGTGTTTCAGGGTTTAGGGCAGTGCAGTGGTGTTCGGGCAGTGTAGGGGGTCTTGCTGGGGGTAGTGTTTCAGGGTTTAGGGCAGGGCAGTGGTGTTCGTGCAGTGTAGGGGGTCGTGCTGGGGGTGGTGTTTCAGGGTTTAGGGCAGTGGTGTTCGGGCAGTGTAGGGGGTCTTGCTGGGGGTGGTGTTTCAGGGTTTAGGGCAGTGCAGTGGTGTTCGGGCAGTGTAGGGGGTCTTGCTGGGGGTAGTGTTTCAGGGTTTAGGGCAGTGCAGTGGTGTTCGTGCAGTGTAGGGGGTCGTGCTGGGGATGGTGTTTCATGGTTTAGGGCAGTGCAGTAGTGTTCGGGCAGTGTAGGGGGTCGTGCAGGGGGTGGTGTTTCAGGGTTTAGGGCAGTGCAGTGGTGTTCGGGCAGTGTAGGGGGTCGTGCTGGGGGTGGTGTTTCAGGGTTTAGGGCAGTGCAGTGGTGTTCGGGCAGTGTAGGGGGTCGTGCTGGGGGTGGTGTTTCAGGGTTTAGGGCAGTGGTGTTCGGGCAGTGTAGGGGGTCTTGCTGGGGGTGATGTTTCAGGGTTTAGGGCAGTGCAGTGGTGTTCGGGCAGTGTAGGAGGTCTTGCTGGGGGTAGTGTTTCAGGGTTTAGGGCAGTGCAGTGGTGTTCGGGCAGTGTAGGGGTCATGCTGGGGGTGGTGTTTCAGGGTTTAGGGCAGTGCAGTGGTGTTCGGGCAGTGTAGGGGTCGTGAAGGGGGTGGTGTTTCAGGGTTTAGGGCAGTGCAGTGGTGTT
Source organism: Calotriton arnoldi (assembly GCA_963921515.1). Lineage (NCBI taxonomy): Eukaryota > Metazoa > Chordata > Amphibia > Caudata > Salamandridae > Calotriton > Calotriton arnoldi. The sequence goes on from CAWUFW010016062.1 coordinate 51,102, forward strand.
CGGGCAGTGTAGGGGGTCGTGCTAGGGTATGTGTTTCAGGGTTTAGGGCAGTGCAGTGGTGTTCGGGCAGTGTAGGGGGTCGTGCTGGGGGTAGTGTTTTAGGGTTTAAGGTAGTGCAGTGGTGTTTGTGTAGTATAGGGGGTCGTGCTGGGGACAGTGTTTTAGGGTTTAGGGTAGTGCAGTGGTGCTTGTGTAGTGTAGGGGGTCGTGCTGGGGGTAGTGTTTTAGGGTTTAGGGTAGTGCAGTGGTGTTTGTGTAGTGTAGGGGGTCATGTTTTAGGGTAGTGCAGTGGTGTTTGGGTAGTGTAGGGGGTCGTGCTGGGGGTAGTGTTTTAGGATTTAGGTTAGTGCAGTGGTGTTGGGGTAGTGTTTTAGGGTTTAGGGTAGTGCAGTGGTGTTTGTGTAGTGTAGGGGGTCATGCTGGGGGTAGTGTTTTAGGGTTTAGGATAGTGCAGTGGTGCTTGTGTAGTGTAGGGGGTCGTGCTGGGGTAGTGTTTTAGGGTTTAGGGTAGTGGAGTGGTGTTTTTGTAGTGTAGGGGGGTCATGTTTTAAGATGCAACGCTCCAATACCTGACCAGTCTGCACTACATAAAACTGCAAAAAAACTAAAAATAAAGGGGCATATTAGCAAGAACCTCGTTAAAATTATCGCCGTTTTAGCGGCAGAAAACTGCCGCTAAAGCGGCGATAATGGGCTTGCTAATATGCGTTATAGAATTCCAATAGAAGCCCAGGTTAGATGTCCTGCACATCTAACCTGGGCTTCTATTGGAATTCTCAAGGGCATATTACCAAGCCCATTATCGCCGCTTTAGCGGCAGTTTCCTGCCGCTAAAACGGCGATAATTTTAACGAGGTTCTTGCTAATATGCCCCTAAAAGTGTTTTGCACACTTTTGTCATTGGGCTATATGTGGGCTACATCTGGGTAATATTTGTGCTACATTTGGGCTCTTTTTTCACTGGTGGCCATCTTGGAAGACTTCTTTGTTATGAAGTTTCCTAATTTCCTCATTTACTGCAGTCTCCTCAGTAGGAAATGCTTTCAGTTTTTTACTTTGATTCCATCAAGAAGGCATTCAGATGTGTCACACATTTGCCATAAATTCAGAATGTTATTACTCTAGTTGTTCATTAGATCACTGTAGTAAAGCTACTGCTCACCAAGGAGTTAACTGGAAGTCTACTGCTGGTATTGAAAGTGATTGTTTCAGTCTGCATGTCAGAATTTTCTAATGAAATAGAAGAGGATTTGAGATCTCACTTAAAACATGCCCTAAATTTTCTTTTTGCAGCACTAACCATAATTTCTATGGCAAAATGAACCCCCTCATTTTGTTCCTTTTTAAATTAAATGTTTTAAGTGTTACCAGTTTATTCCAATCAAGATGGCTTCAGGTGTGCCATACTTTTGTCATAAGTAAGGCTGTTAGCACTCTAGTTGTTCTTTAGAACACTCTGGGAAGCTGCAGTAGAACACAAAGGAATCAACTGACAGGCTGCTCCTGTTGAAATATAACAGGAAGATATTTGAGATCTCACTTAAAACATGTCCTAATTTTTCTTTCTACAGCACTAACCATAATTTCTATGGCAAAATGAACCCCCTCATTTTGTTCCTTTTTAAATTAAATGTTTTAAGTGTTACCAGTTTATTCCAATCAAGATGGCTTCAGGTGTGCCATACTTTTGTCATAAGTAAGACAGTTAGCACTCTAGTTGTTCTTTAGAACACTCTGGGAAGCTGCAGTAGAACACAAAGGAATCAACTGACAGTCTCTGCCCTTGTTGGATGTACATGTTTTACTGAGAATGTCAGACTTCATTCTCACATGACTGAGAAAGATAATGTGAATTTACAGAAAATATGCTCTCATTTTAGCTTCAGGGGCACTCTCCAAAACTGTATGGGACAAGCATGTGAAAATAGTTTTCTCTCAAACATGATTCATGATATCCCAGCAGAAGGTTTTTCACAGGGTAAAGTCACCTTAGAACACACCACAATTACTGAAATTAGTATGGTACCATCAACAAATGAATTCTAATGTAACTAAAGTCTGTTATCACCCTTTATAGTTCTCCTTTTGGTAACCCTCAAAATCTTCTATTCACTACAATGCATTTCAATGGGGTACTATCATTTATATTGGTCCCAAGATGGCTGCCAGCAATTCCAGGATGAAGTGCTGACAGCCAATCAGATCTCACGATGACATGTGTGGTTAGGCTCCGCCCAGATATATATGTGTTTTTACTTTTGATTTTCTTAGCAACTACTGAACGGATTTACACCATTTAACAAAAAGGGTTCTTTTTGAACCAAGAACTACCTCTTTGCCAAATTTGGTGTAATTCCGTTCAGCAGTTCGGGCTGTAGCCTTGCATAAAGTTTCCTAAGGGAAATTGATTTTTGACTCTTATTTTTTTAATTTCTCCGCAACTACTGAACGGATTTACACCATTTAACAAAAGGGTTCTTTCTGAACCAAGAACTACCTCTTTGCCAAATTTGGTGTAATTCCGTTCAGCAGTTCGGGCTGTAGCCGTGTCTAAAGTTTCCTATGGGAAAATGAATGGGGAAAACACGTTTTGGGGCCCCCCTTTTTTCTCGGCCCCCGCTTGACGAATCACCCCGAGACTTTCAGGGTAGGAGCGGACCGGAGCGCCCCACAAAGTTTGAAAATTTCGCGAAGATACGTCAACCAGCAAGAGAGTTATTTCAAATAGAATGTCACGGATTTCCTATGGAAAATAGGTCCTAACTATAACTATCTACTGGTGACCGCCAGTAGATAATATATACATATATATATATATGGTGTAAATCCGTTCAGTAGTTGCTGAGAAAATCAAAAGTGAAAGTACATATATATCTATGGGCACGGAGGATCCGCGCACCCTCCCGATCACGAGCTGTCTGCTAATTGGCTGTCAACACTCCAAACCAGGAAGTGTTGGCAGCCATCTTGTTCCTCGGTAGAACCGAGGAACAAGAAAGCAGTAAAAAGTGCGCAAAACGCACAAAGGGGGCAGGGTAGAAACACCTGACCCCTAGGTCTGCTCAGGGGGTCCCACAAGGACCCCTGGGCAAAAAACATTTTTTTTTTTTTTTAAATCGGCAGGATGCGCTCAGGGTGCGCGGATCCTGCCGATAAAAAAATCGAAGCGCGATCTCCCGCGCTCGATGTTAATTGCCCCGGGTGGGCCAAGTCCCGGGGGCATGCTGAAGGGGTTTATTTTATGTATGGGGGGCAGGGTAGAACCGAGGCACAAGAAAAGACAAAAACAGATGCAAAAACGCAAAAGGGGGCAGGGTAGAAACACCCTGACCCCTAGGCCTGCTCAGGGGTCCTACAAGGACCTGCCGATAAAAAAAAAAAACGAAGCGCGGGCTCCCGCGCTTCGTAGTTAATTGGCCCCCGGGTGGGCCAAGTCCCGGGGGCATGCGGGGGTTAATGTAAATTTATGTGGGGGGCCTCTATGGTTGAATAAGGCCAGCCAGCGTGGAATGTGGTTCCCAGGGCCGAAATCGGCCCATTGAGAGGGGCTGCTTGCTCGTCTCCCCAATAAATATAATGGTTGGCCCTGGGGGATGGGGTCCCTTGGGCAAGAAATAGACCGGAGAGGGTGGCCACATACCCTCTCCTGCCCAGAAATGCTCCAGGCCCGGTGGGATGGAGACCAAAGGCCAAAATCCCCATTCCTCCCTCTGCCTAAGAAGTGCACCGGGCCACGGAGGATGGGGTCACTGAGGCCAACAGTGGCCTGTAGAGAGGACCCACAGGTTGGCTGCCTTTGAGGGGGTTGACCACAGCGCACATCCTTCACATGGCATGGGGCTGGATGCATGTGGGGGTGAGCTGCAGGGCCTGCCTGCAGGCCAAACCCCTGCTATGCACAGCCAACGGCCATGCACGGCAGTGGTTAGATTAACGTATTTTAATTAAATATTACTTTACATAAAAAAAAAACTAAAAATTAAATGCTCCAGGCCCTGTGTGATGGAGTTGCCAAAGCCAAAATTCCCAAGCCTCCTTCCCCCTAAAAAGTGCACCAGGCCATGGAGAATGGGGTCACCGGGGCCAACAGCGGCCTGTAGAGGGGACCCACAGGTTGGCTGCCTTTGAGGGGGTTGACCACAGCGCACATCCTTCACGTGGCATGGGGTTGGATGCATGTGGGGGTTAGCTGCAGGGCCTGCCTGCAGGCCAACCCCCTGCTGTGCACAGCCAAAGGCCATGCACGGCGGTGGTTAGATTAACGTATGGTAATTAAATATTACTTTACATTAATAAAAACTAAAAATTAAATGATAAAAACAAAGGTTACATGACGTCATAGTTAGGAAATAGCATTAAAAAAGCATAGAAATTCCATGCAAAATCTAAAGGTTACAGAGACTTTATAGTTAGGGAATAGAATTTTTAAAAAAAGTATTGGAAATTCACTAAAAAAACAAAGAGTACAGGGATGTTATAGTTGGGTCCAGATTTTACACACACAAAACCATAGAATTTCAGCACTTATAAATACAGATATCTCAAGCAACTATAGCTCATGCCCTAAGGTAACTAAAACTCGCACCCTTGTCATGCCCTGCTAATTACCCCACATTTTGAATCACTTACAACTTGTCTGTGACATAATTGATAATATCACTGCAACAGTTACTGTAATATTATTGATGAGAAAACTGTCCATGGAGGGGGTACAAATCGAAGTTACTTTAGCGCGCAAGTTAAAGTTTCTAGTCCCCAAATAGCAGGTTACTGCTAGGTACCTATTGAACCCATAATAATTCTTATGATTGGAGGGGATTACAGAGGGTGTTTCTCTCACAGTAAGAGTTATGGACCAGAGACAGTACCCTTCACAAAACATAAAGAAGCAAAGAGCAAGATTTATCATTTACTATATTCATCAGGGGTTCATAGAAAAGTTAGAAAAGGACGAAAATGTATTATTCTACTAACTAAAATCATAACAAACATTCAGAAAATATTTATAAATGAATTGATACAATAAAAATCTGAAATTATTTTATCTGTTATCAGTTTCATGACACTTCATGTCATTTCTTTTAAAATGATCAATAAAAGGTTTGCTGTCTGGCTGAGCTGTATAATATCTTGCAGCTCAGGATGCCCCTTTTATAAAGTCTTTTAATAGCGGCACATTCTGCATCGAATGGTTTCTGTCCATAATCTGACTGCGGTCTCCTGAATGTTTTTTTCTGTAAACAGCAGGAAGCACATTTTAATAATGCTGAGTTTATTTTGCTTAAGTGTTTCCTTCAAATAACACTGCATTCTTAGTGTATTACATGAGTTACTTACTACAGAGAAGATTTTCATTATCCAGGTCTGCTAGATCCTTGAAAACTGGAACAGGGGTCGGTAGAGGTTCCAGACAGTATTGACAAGATTTGCAGTAACAGAGGGATATTTGGTTACTTAATCAATAGGGGTGGGTGACACATTTCACTCAGCTGGCTAAGTTGGCAGAATTTTGCCCACTCTGCATTACGCTTGTAATGCGGAGTCCCAGCCAAATTCCTCCAAACTACACATGGTGGAGTTTTTTCTCATCTGTGGCTCACCAATGGTAAGTTGGTGAGAACGAGCAAGATTTGGTGTCCCCTAGCATGATTTTCAGTCGCTAGGAGGGCATCTGGCGAGAGTTCTCTAAAGCAGGCGGTCACAGGAGGTCATGGTAGGAAAACGTCAGATTGAGAAGAAACTCTACTCAAGCAACAGCAAAATCAGCTCGGGAAACAGCGCCCTCTGGCGTGCCACCTTGTCAAGTCCATTAGGCTATTTTCATTCTGTATATACCGATTACATACATTAGGTCCCATCCTCACGACATAACGGTCTTACACAGGTGACCTCTTACCCAGTAGCTGACTTCTGTCTCTCCGACATCAGGCTCTTGGTACCATATCTTAATCTCTGTACCTGATGTACACAAAACATGTCCCCAGGCATGGTAGATTTATTCTGTACAAGGGTCACTACTTTTTCATTCATGGCCAACAGCCAGCTGCATATGCTCATGTTTATTTAGAAAAGGATTAGCAAATGTTTTCAAAACATATCGGTTCTAGAAAAACTCCAGAGTGACCACTTCAGTATAAAAGACTCTCACTCCCCTTACCAAGGCAGAGGAAGAATTCCTTCCAGGCTGGACCGAGACTCTGCAGGCTGATCCTTCAACAAACAGAGACCTGACATCCCTTGCGGGGTGCCATCCTTGACGCAGAGACGGGGTCCTTCATTCAGAACCATCAGGTGAGGGGTTAGCACTACCCTGGGGAATTCTAGGCTCCATTAGGTTCCATTAGGACATATCCTAGCACTTACACATACATACTTCACCTACACCTCTAGGCTAGGCACCGTTAGGTAGGATACACATCGTAGGAGTACGCCAATGCTGTTGTTTTATGTAATATGCTTTTATTAATCTTATTCACACTATGGTAGAAATGTATCTACTTTCACGATATTGGTACTAGCGATTACATTCGTCTGCTCCTGTCTTTTGATTGTCGCAGCTAACATTTTTCATACTAGACTAATGCTTGACCAATAAATACTTATTGAAACCATTCTAATCATCATTCTATGTATTCTGAGAAAAGCAAGCATGAGTGACTGAGCGAAAGATACCGTATTGTTTGCACGATACCTGAGGAATCAGGGTTGTCATATTCAGTGGTTGCCAGAAACTACCTACTACACTGTATAGCACAGAGGGGTGATAGTGACACTGAAGAGCTAGCAGGTCTAACGGGTGACTCATCCTGTGGGGGTGTCCAGAGTCTGTCTGCACACCAAGCCCTCAGTTTAGGTCATGCAAAACGTGCAGGTACTGAGGGGGTCCTAGGAACTACACTACATGGCGCCACCAACGTTGGTTTAGTTCTTATATTAACAGTAAAATCTGAGTAGTTCAGTCGTACTTTCTCAGACAATCCTACTCACATTTTTCTGAGACGTCTGAAGTGGGAAGGTTTATCCACCTCACCTGAGCAGGCGCACCCTGTGTATTGGCTGAAGGTTTTAGACAAGCTTGTAAGGACTAAAAGTTCCCTATCGTGCTAAAACCCTATCTCTTAAACATTTACTTTCTTCTCCCGTCCAAAATGACTGAACCCGCAAATGGCGGTGGAGGCGAGGAAGGAGACGAATTAGCTAACGCTCTTAACATTTCAGAAAACTGCCGACATGAAGTAACTCTGAAATTATTAGAACATGGGTTACCTGTAATAGGTGGCCATGTTACCTTCATGATTGAGGCACACGAGGTGCTCGATTCAGAGGTATTGTCTTCTGGAGTAAAATTCCCACCTGCAGATCCACAGACACACATATTCCATGAATGCATTGAAGTGGATCCACCAGAAGAATACATCCCATACAAGGACATAGAAGTTCCGTTAACTTACCAGCAACATAAAAATTGGTTTAAAGGCGCCCTAAAACACACAACTTTAGTGGTAAGACTCGGTCCGCTCAGCATAGGAGGAGCAACATGGCCGGTCTCAGTGGCTTACACTCCACATCCTGAGATAGACACACTCCCAGTAGGTAGTATACAAAGAAATAGTCAGGCTATACAGACATATTGTCCAGTTCGTCATGCAAACACTCACATTAAATTGAAGATCGACCAAAGGGAAAAAGGGAGACACATCGCACTTCAGCTTTCATTATCAAACAAGAAGAGCAACCTAAAACAAAGACTCAGTTCAAAAAGAAGAAAGTAGCTGGCTTAAAAATTAGTGATGGAGCAAGGACTCACAATGAGACTTGCTCGGAAGCAATCCTCTCACAGTATTAAATTAATTGTATTAAAACCCATGTGAACGTCATACTAATACTACGCATACATTACATTCATTATCATAGTGAAGCTTGCCTATGTGTTTCTCGCTAATAAATAACCTTTGTCTAATCCAAAATGGCTGCTAAAATGCGGGAACTTTACTGCGCATGTGTCAACCATATCACGTGGTATGACGTCTTATTTTGCTTGGAGGGAATTCTTTGCTTCTGCGCAGTGCATACAAAATGGCTGCCTAATGTTCTCACATGCTAAGCTTACGCATTGTCACAATTAATAATGTGGTTCTTTAATGCTACTAATGCGGGATAGATATTGATAATTAAATGGGATTAGAGTAGAATTAGGAGGTATACAGTGAAACCATTTATTTGTGATTTTAATGTTTTTCTTCTTTGACTTTCCTATTAGTTCGTAAATGGGCCTGGGTTGGTGGAACTGCAGCTCGAGAGACATTGATTCTGCGCATGCGCCCTGAAAGCTAACCAGAGGAAGTGATGAAGTCAACTTGGAAGATATCCAAGGCCGCAACCTGGTTCACAAGTTCATCTGAAATGTACCCATAGTCGCAACAATTGTATACACTTTGTACTAAAGAATCAATGGGAAACGGGTGGAAAATAAAGCAAATGTATTAGTTGAGAGGGGCGGTATTTTAAAGACAATGGGCTTAAGAAAATGAACTAAATTGATATGGTGTGAGGATCAACCCCCTGTCCCTGTCCAATCAGAAATAGTGGCCCCATAATTTTGAAACATTAATGGGAGGTACATGGGCGTAGAAGGGTATAATAGATATAGAATTAGCTAATTAGTTAGCATTAGCGCGCATAAGCATTCAGCGTTGCAGAGAGCATAGAACGAGCTGATCGATTGCAGACTGAACCGCTGTCCAAGAGGTCCTGAGGTGGGGGCGGCGGACTCCATTAGAAGGCAGACTTGGAGAAATCGAGGAGGAACGAAGTATCAGAGAGGGGAAAGGCGCAGGCGTCGTTGGTAGAGAGGTCACCTATTCTGTCCTGAACCTGGTTCGGAGGTCTTTGGTTTTCATCTTTCTGGGAACCCATTTCCAACTCCTTGTCCAAGGGGTTTGGTTCTCACACTTCTAGGTAACTATAAAGCAAACTTTAGAAAATACTGCTGTCTCTATCCTCACCTTTCTGAGGGACCGTCATTTATGATTAATAAGGTGATCTATAACGAGAATGCTTCCTCCTTGGTATATGATTAAGTGCCATGTGCCTTGTATTTTACTCTGCTAAAATTTTAGATAAACATTTTAAAACTTTCTGAGTCAGTGATTATTTCAATTTTATGAATTGTATTACATATTCTCATTTTAAACTTCCCAATTTAACAAAGGGTCCATTGGTAAGTCATTACTCTTCAATCAGGAAAGGTAATTGGTAGCAGGGATTTTGATAAGAGTACAACTGACCCCACCAGCGGATTTGCTAGCGTAGTATGAATGAATGGGCCCAGGTGAGTATTCTGTGTATGAATGCTTGTTGCTAGTAACCCGCTGGATCATTAGAAATGCCCAGATTACTGAGGACTCAGCTTCTGAACGGGGAATGAGCGCGGCAGAAGTAACAATAGCTCGCCAGAACCTGAAGGAATTTCTGGTGACAGCAGTATTGAATGAATACATGACAGTGGAAACACCTGACACGAGTGAGTGTCCCCAACGTACTACATGAAATTAATCTCCAAATTGAGGGGGACATCTCAAGAAAAATTAAAGGTAGTTTTTGGGAAAATTTGACATTTGGATATGATATCCTGTTAGCAGGAAAAGATTGCCCGCCTAAATTTGTAATGGATTGCCCAAAGGGGGAAAGCGTCATTTTGCCTGCTTTCTCCGACCTCGTTCCTGTTTCCTTAAAACACTCATATGCACGGGAGTTGGCGCAAGCGCTAGCTCCGGCATTATACTGCAACCATGTAGGGTGGGACGTGGAGTCCAAACACGATGATATACCATTAAAAAATACTCCAACTCCACAGAGACAGTACCCTATTAAAAATGAAGCAAAGAAACAGGTCAAAGAGATCTTAGACCAACTTGAATACCAAGGTGTGATTGAAATTTGCACCTTATCAATGAACAACCCTTTGTTTCCCGTAATGAAACCTGACAACACATATCATTTGGTTTTAGATTACAGACACTTGAACACATGCACAAAACCATTTGCAGTTCAGAACGCACACAGCGCCACATTCATGAATAGCATTGTGCGGAAGAAATACAAAACAACACTAGATATCTCGAATGGATTCTTCTGCCAAAATATAGCTCCTGAAAGCCGATATTTGACAGGATTTTCTGCCCTTGGCACACAACATCAGTTTTGTCGCCTGCCCCAGGGCTATAAGAACAGCCCTGGGCTATTTTTGGCAAGGGTATCAGAGGTACTACAAACTTACAAACTTGGGGAGAGGAGTTGGCCTAACGGCTAGGGCGGTCGACCTCGAAGCTGGGGAACAGGGTTCGAGTCTCGCAACGACGCTGAACATCCTGTGATTCTGGGCAAATCACTTAATCTCCCCGTGCCTAACAAACATTAATGTGTCCTCATGTAACGCAACTGGTGCTCATGTAAAAGCGCTCTGATACCCGATACTCTTGGGTCAAGTTCGCGCTATATAAAACTCTGTGTAAAAAAACCTACGATGAAGAGGCAGTGTCCTATGTAGATGATATTTATCTGACGGACGATGACTTACCAGATCACTTGTGCAGGGTGAACAACATAATTGTTGGTTTTGCCAATTTGGGCTACAAATTTAACTTAAAAAATCAAAGATTGCCCATCTCAACGTCCTATTTTTGGGATATGAGCTGTCAAGTGAAGGCAAAAGCCTGGCCGCAAAGTTTCTAGAAAAATGAGCGCTAATACAGATTCCTAAAACTCTGAAAGGTTTACAATCCATATTAGGATGTCTAAATTTTGCCAGAACATACATTCAAGACTACGCAGAAAGAGTCAAACCTTTCTATGACTTAATTAGACCAGACTTTACAGCAAACAAGTGGACTCAAACACTTACTGACACTCTACATTCAGTTCAAGCTGACATGATAGCTTCAAAACACTTGCAGACGCGAGTAAACGTCAGCAATCTGGTAATACGGGTCACCCCGGGGTTATCAGGGTACACTTATATCATGTTCAATGAAGGTGAGACAGTCCCTATCGCATACAAATCTCATCTGTACACAAATGCTGAAAATCGATTTGCAGCAACAGAGAAAATTCTGACAGCTGTACAGACTGCTGTAATGAGAGAAAGAGCACTAGCACAGGGGAAACACATTATCGTGATAACCCCGATACCGACTTTAGAAGCGGTAACTAAAGCCAGCATTGCAAATGCAAAGGCATTGCCTTCACGTTGGATACAATGGGCTAATTCTCTTACTGCAACAGATGTAGAATATAGGTACGATCCAAGACTTAGAGCACAAGTATTCCTGCAATACGAACAAGAATACCCTCTCCTGAATGAAATCTTGCCTCTAGATCAGTACGAATACATCATTTATACTGACAGTTCTGCGCAACCTGCCATAGGAAGTAAACAGTAGTATAGCGCTGCATGCGCTATAGTGAAAGGTCGGATGCGGGATGGTAAGTTCCACCCGTACAATATGACTATGCAATCTCTAGGAGATTGTACCGCGCAGTTAGCAGAACTAAAAGCCCTGATAATAGCACTACAGTATACGGATCGGTAATTCCCCACACTGATTGTGTGCGATTCATTCTACTGTGTGCAATCTTACAATGAATATCTTCACTACTGGGTCCAGAATGGATTTAGAGACTCCAAGGGTTGCACGATAAAACACAAATTGTTATGGGAACGAGTGGCAAAGCTGAAAGCAAGCCTGCCACGGACTCAAGTTATTCACACCTTGAGTCATCAGCGTGTTGGCATACACGTTGAAGGGAATTCACTGGCTGATGAAGCCGCCAAGGAGACAGTGCGAACTGCTGCTGTTGCCGCAATCACTCGTTCACACACGAGAATAGACTGAGATATAATAGCAGCTGTCAATGCCTCAAAGAACGGCTCACCCGTCCTGCCAAAAGGCTTTCCACTCAAGTACTCCTACAAGTTAGATGCTCATAACACACCGTATGCTCAAATTCCAAGAGTGGGGGATAGAGTAATACCAAACAAAGATCGCAGATTAGGTTTAATACTAGCTGCACACGAGGGTCTTGGCTCAGCACACGCAGAGGTCACTGCAACAATTTCATTATTGAAGCAGCTTTACTGGTGGTCGGGGCTGACAAAACAAACGAAGGACTATGTCCTGAAGTACAACATTTGCCAGCAAATGAAGGGTTCCACCGTTCACAAGCCACTACAAACACCATTACTGATTTCAGACAGACCACTCGTATGTGTCTATTTGGACCACTGCAGCCCCTTAAATTCAAATGGGGCTTACAAGTACATCTTTGTGGCAGTGGATTCATGCTCTAGAGTCCTATGAGTTTGGCCCCAGCACTCAGCTGACGCTCAAACTGTTATAAAGGATTAGCGAGTCTTCATCGGGACATACGCAATTGGCACATTACATTCCAACCGTGGTCCTGCGTTTAGCTCTAGGGCTTACAAGGAAGCCATGGAAAGTATGGGCGTGGCCTTGCAGTATTCCTCCCCCTACCATCCCAAGGGAAATTCGGTGGTGGAGAGGAAAAACTGGGACTAAAAGCAATCCTTAACAGCAAGGGTATTAGGCGCGGGCAGTACATGGGTCAATCACCTATATGGGGTCCAGAGGGCACTTAACAACATGCCAAGAAAGTCCTTGGGAAGCCGTACCCTTTATGAAATACTGTTTGGGACAAAAATGTGGGTACCTGATCTCGATTGTGCCAGCACAGTGGCGGATGCAAAACCATTTGAACTGAATGACCGTTTGGCTGTTTTACAGGAACTCAATGAATTCCGAGCACTGCAAAGCAACGCGCAGGTCAAGCGCACTGCCACTGGGGAAGTGAAACCAGTTCCAGCAAGACCTGCCTGGGTTCCGCAGATTGAGGACCTGGTCAGGGAAAAGATCGTGGACAGAAGAGAGTTTGAGCCATCTTACAGAACAGCTGTACCTGTCCTAGCGGTAGTGAATACAAGAATAGTACTTCTTTTGCCTCTTGCCGGCAAAAAAGAAAAAAGATTTGTCTCCATTGATCTGATCAAACCACATCATCTGGCCGATTCTCAACAGTAGGCCGCGTGGGGTCCTGAGTAGCCGCAGATCTCCTCTTGCTACTATACAGGAAGTTCAGATGGAAAGACTAATAACCTTTCAAGACTCCGCAACACAGAGTGATGGAGCAACGAATAATGGGGTACAGATCACACCAGTTGAAATTATAAAGCAACAAGAAGAAACAACAATGCAAGTTACAATTCGACCCAACAATGATGTCTACATCAATGTGCCTTCCCAGTTCCAACGACACATCTGCCAGTTCTACAAAACCTGCTGAGTTACCAAAGATAGATCGAACTGCGTCTGGCTACTTCATCGACTTCGATGATTTCTCTTCAGATCCAAGTGAACCTGATCAAATGCCACCCACTTCAAAGAAAGAAAGATTTCACCAATTCTATCTTTTGCTCAAAAAGACTTACTTAGTGCCACCTTGGTTGCATATTTGGTTTGCAATAGGGGTAGTATATCTGTTAATTTGGATTGGCACAGTGACTCTTTTTTCTGCTTCTGAACGGACATTATCTCCCAGAACGCTCTGCAGTACAATCCTTGAACTTGGTCCTGAAACCACATACGTCATCACATCGTGAACAAAGAGACTTGTCCCTGCTGAACATTACAGCAATTCCGTTACCGGAAGGTATTGTTTGGGATAAAGTATCATATGATGTATATGGCCCCATTGAACATTTGAAAATCTCACATTTGTTTAAAATCTCTTTGAATGACTTCATTACCCCCAGTACACTATCTGATGATTGGGACATTGAGACTGTAAATACTATGCTCACAGATTTAGAACATTCTGCTGCATTTTCTTACAGGGAATTGTATGAGGATACAACTGACTATGATACCATGTTTTGTTACCAGCATTATGGTCATCAATTTTTGCATAGAGCGAGTGTACTACGCACAGCTAATGTGTACCATCAATGGAAACATTGCCCAACACCACCAAAGGGTATTTCTGCCACATTCACACAGAAGTTCTCATACTTTTCAGGGTACAACACATCAGACCCAGAATCATTCTATTACAAACTTGCAATGAGAAATGCAACTGCGAGGAAAATTATGCTGACAAATACTAAGCTGATATACTCAACACCTTTTATCTCCCAACTGTCTATACAGGGTTTCGACTACTGGAGAGACACCATAGACACCAAATCCATCTGGCGGACAAGAGAGTGGCAGGTTCAGGGAACTGAGGCATTATTTAGAGCTTGCCAAATACCATTACAAATGATTTTCCTGAACAGAACAATGTAACAAACTACCTGTTATGGGTGTGCAAAAATGAAATACCTGAAAACTCCGAGCATCCCCTCACACGCACCGATCAAGGGTATTGCAAATAACACACTTACAAGTGAAGGGAAACATAGTACAAGTACATACAATTTGTCATCTCCCGATTGGAATGGCTGGTTGGTTTGGCCAGTAGACACAAATAGGTGTCACTCAAGATTCAGGGGTACAACCGAAGGGTTTAGTATCCATAGGCCCGACCCACGATATGTACACTTAGACCATCCAGGGGTAGTGACTTCCTATAGTGTCGGGAAGTTGTGCCTAGATTGGCTAAAGACCTCATCACTATCACAGGTGAAACAACACTTGACCCTTTTGTCAGACAACATGGATCTTAGGGATTTCTTGTTAGGTCCCAAGAAACCACGTAGGAAACCATCCACAATGAACTGTGGAAAATCTCCCAACAGGAAGCTGCTGAGATACTGCGTGAAATCGATAGAATTAACATAGAAAAGGCCTCAGCTGTGGTAGACAATGGCATGACCACACATTTGTCTTGTATTTATTCACTGGGCAACATTGTGTCCTCAGCTATCGACATAATGGAGCAAGATTTGTCTATTTTACAACATGGACAATCACAGCTACACGCTATTATGCTTCTAAGCTGGACACTTCAATCATTGCGCTCTGGCCACTTTCCATGGCGATACATAAAAGACACAAATCTGTTTTCGGCTTACAATCTGACTGACAGACAATTGACCATGGCATGCAGAGATGCGAAGTACACCATGCTGCTCATTGAAAAACTAGAGAAGTCACCTTTTACTGTAGCAGAATCACCGTCTACAGAATGGTTAATCCATGGCTATATCACACTGCCAATCACGACATTCCAATTCCAGTACTGCCTGAAATATTACCAAGTAGGCAGATATGAAGCGTTGGGCGAAGGGTACATACGAGAAACCTGGGACTTACTGTGCACATATAGGTGCAGGAACAAAGACAAGGCAAACTGCGAAAAGGCCTTAAGTGGGTCTTTAGAGTGTAGAGAAATATCGCTGCACGGCGCATGTAATGCGTCAATAGTGGACTTGCCCTGCTACCTTAAGGGTTCCCCAGCTGCTGTAATTCATCCGGTCTTTGAGATACTTTCAAATGGGAGTTACTTGATGCTGAATGACCAAGGCTGCTGTGGAATAACGCCCGGCATTGCTTATCTAGTGACCGTCAACTCCAGGGTTGTTTGTTGTAAACAAGTAATGTTTCCCCCAGCTCGCACAATTAGGGAGGCACCAGTGTGGCCTTCACTGAATGTATCCAACATAGGGTTTGATTCTCTGAGCAGACTGAAAGCCATGCTGTTTCAGCATAATGTGGCCTTAACTTCAGCCCAGGAGACTTTTGATCTCCATGTGGCAAGGTCTTCGGCAGAGATACAGGCGTTGGTCCGTACGAACTTCCCTCTCCATTTCGTGGAAATGGTCCATCGTATCTTTAACATGTCTGATACGAGTGGTATCGTACACTTATTTAAGAGCATTGGATCAGGTCTGTTAACCACCTTTTAAACCATTTTCGGAGTGATTCCATCATTTATACACTCCGTACTTGGAAGCGTTTTTGGAGGGCTTCCTTTGGTCCTGCTTTCGGTAGCGGGCATCCTGATTTTAATTCTATTGCTTCGCAATGGATGTCTGCATCACTCAAGACAAGGAGAGAGCACTGCTGGAGCGGCGTTGTCGTGAGTGACTGGTGTTCTTAATGGGTTTACCTCGGCTTCAAGAGCTGAGTGAGCATTGGTTCCTGTCTTTCAGACCAGCCTGGCTTGATTGCATTATACGAGTATTCCGCTGCCTCTTTTGCGGAGTCGGACGCATTTCTGACCTCTGTCTAACACTTCCATCGAATGCACCGCCAGACATAGACATGATCCTGGCGCCTTTATGGGCCCATGTGCACAGTTGTCCACAGCGTATTCCCATGTTGATGAGGGCGTTCCTAGAGCCTCCGCGGGATGCTTCAGCTCCTGTTGGACCGGAGAACGGGTCTACAACGGATGTGCAAGAATCCGCCTCAGGCACACAGGCATCTACTTCTTCCCCGACGGCTGCCGTGGGAAACAGCAACGGCCACCTTTGGTCACTTGATATCATACTAGAGGTATTGGAGGGACTGCCTCCTGCGGATGCCATGTACAGTGATGTTTAGTCTTCAGCGCAGGATTCTTAAATAATCTGGCCTTTCCTGTGCTGGGAACCATTTGGGCAATTTTTAAACATGTACCAAAGTGAAGGTGGAACAGACTTTGTTTTTATTCTTCTCCGCTCTATCTGAATGTAGTGGCTTTCAAGGTGCTCAGAAAACAAATGACAAATATATCCAAATATAATGGACCTTTTTGAACGCTTTGTAGGAAGGAATACTTTCACTATAGACTTTACCTTTTTTGGACAATTTTAAAACGCTTTTAAAAAATATGCTTTTACTATGAAGGATTTTTTATGCCTTTTTATGCGTTTACTATCAGTACCTAGCTGACCTTGTTGACCTTTTTATGAGGAGTGGGTGTCATGTCCCTTAGGTTAGTTCCATCATGTATATACCGATTACATACATTACGTCCCATCCACACAACATAACGGTCTTACACAGGTGACCTTTTACCCAGTAGCTGACTTCTGTCTCTCCGATATCAGGTTCTTGGTACCATATCTTAATCCCTGTACCTGACGTACACAAAACATGTCCCCAGGCATGGTAGATTTATTCTGTACAAGGGTCACCACTTTTTTCATTCATGGCCAACAGCCAGCTGCATATGCTCATGTTTGTTTAGAAAAGGATTAGCAAATGTTTTCAAAACATATCGGTTCTAGAAAAAACCCGCAGTGACCACTTTAGTATAAAAGACTCTCACTTACCAAGGCAGAGGAAGAATTCCTTCCAGGCTGGACCGAGACTCTGCAGGCGGATCCTTCGACAGGCAGAGACCTGACTTCCCTTGCGGGGTGCCATCCTTGACGCAGAGACGGGGTCCTTCATTCAGAACCATCAGGTGAGGGGTTAGCACTTCCCGGGGAATTCTTGGCTCCATTAGGTTCCATTAGTTTCCATTAGGTCATATCCTAGCACTTACACATACATGCTTCACCTACACCTCTAGGCTAGGCACCGTTAGGTAGGATACGCATCGTAGGAGTACGCCAATGCTATTGTTTTATGCAATATGCATTTATTCATCTTATACGCAGTATGGTAGAAATGCATCTACTTTTCACAATACTGGTACTAGCGATTACATTCGTCTGCTCCTGTCTTTTGATTGTCGCAGCTAACATGTTTCATACTAGACTGACACTTGACCAATAAATACTTATTGAAACCATTCTAATCGTCATTCTATGTATTCTGAGAAAAGCAAGCACGGGTGACTGAGCGAAATATACCGTATTGTTTCCATGATACCTAAGGAATCAGGGTTGTCATATTCAGTGGTTGCCAGAAACGACCTACCACACTGTATAGCACAGAGGGGTGATAGTGGCACTGAAGAGCTAGCAGGTCTAACGGCTGACTCATCCTGTGGGGGTGTCCAGAGTCTGTCTGCACACCAAGCCCTCAGTTTAGGTCATCCAAAACGCGCAGGTCCTGGTGGGGTCCTAGGAACTACACGACACCTGGTGCCATTCTCACTGATTTTTCAGTGTGGAAAGAGGTCCTGGCGCTAAATCACAGCACAAGTAGAGTAATGTATCTATTTCTGCCCATTCGCAGAACTCCACTGAAACTCGCAGAGTTTTCATGTAACTCCATGGAATTTCGCTGAGTGAGACTTTGCGAGTTCCAGCCACCCCTACTTAACACCTGTATTTAGCATTAGAAAGTAAGACAGGATCCACTGTTGACAGCGAAAAGCAAAATCAGGCATATGTTATCATTAGAAAGGTGACGTCCAAGTAGAACAATATTTACAGATTGTATGCGTATGTAAAATACTGAAATCCTCACAAGGTTATTTAGTCAGTCAGATTAAGAACAACATGATGAGATAGCAATGGGCATATCAACAAGAACTGTGGAATGTACAAGTTGAAGTTAAGGTTTCGAAGAGAAATGTAACAGAGCAACACACTGAGCCGATTCATCAGACATTTTATGGTCATAAACAATAATCACTGGATTTATTATTGATAGACATTCACAAAAGATGACATAACAGTCATAAATCCATTTACTCCAGCATAATTTTACCCTACGTTGGAGTAACATATTACGTTGGAGTTAACCCACGCAGTGGGTATAGAGTGGATAATTCAAGCTGTGGGTTGCTTTACTCTGTGAATGCCCAAAAACACAACTGTGTGTGAGCTTTCACAGATTCCCCTCCGGCCTTTTACCACAGAGAAATTGGCAATATATTTTCACCAGTCAAGAGCTGAAGTAAATCCCTTTTTACGGCTGGAAGGGGAAATAGTCACACCTCGAAAGCTGGCAGAGGCGCAGGGGAAGGGTTTTAACCCTTTGCAATTGTGCACTGGTGCTGTGTTTCTACAATGCAGATTTGTGCCATGCAATTGCACAATGGAGAAGTTCAACTGCAATAAAAGAGATATAACTTGCCCAGTATTACTTGAAGCCTGTGTTTACTGCACCTTTCCAGTAATACCATAGGGAACATTTTGTGAGTTCCATAAACGCAAAAATATATTTGTTTAATCATGTGAAAATAAATCGAAAAATCTACTTTTATGAGGGTTTTTGCGACTCATAGACCATTAGGTTCTGTTACTAATGAAAGATTCTATACAATTTCATACTTTCCCTCTGACACCTGCCTGTGACGGGATGCCAACCAGGTGCTGTGGTCAAAGAAGAAAAACTCTGCTGACAGCAATATTTAGAGCACAATAATTATGTCAGACAATATTCTGACACCGTTTTTCTGGTGTCATACCCTTCAGATACTGCATGCTGTAAGTCATTCAGCTTGTATTGTGTACATAGAGTGGGGGAAGTGGTCAGCCTCTTTCAGCAAGTGTCGTTCACATTCTGGATCAGTCACTAGCATGGTTGTTTGGTAGTTGAGGGGTCTGTCAGCTTGAGTAATTGCAATTTTTTCATTTTATCTGAATCCTCATCTGGAAGGGTAGCACCACATTGCAAATAGTCCATCCTCAGCCCCAGAGCACTGCTCTACCCACTTCCTCTTCGGGAATCGGATGTGTGGTGCACGAGCAGTGGGGCTGAACATAGAAGAGTGCCCACTGCACACAGAGGGTAACCGCTGCAATGATATGGACAACAATGGGACATCTTTCTTCATTAATAGACATCAAGTCATCCGTACTCTGCTTAGCTGATGCTTTCTTCGTCGTCCCTGTGTTAGGTTCTGCATTTGTGATGCATTCTCACACAGAGCTTGACCCACATTTACTCACATAACTGCCTTGATAGCTCAGTGACTGGCTAGCAGACGTTTTTCTCTCGCCCCTTTTTCTTCACCTCTCTCAATCCCTGTGTCATTCCCTCGTCTCTTCTATGTTTTTGCAATGACGAGTCTGGCCCCCCACCCTTACTTAGATGCCACATTTTCTGAATGCTTATGTGTGACATTTTTGTGGTTTCAGTGTACTTATAAGTGATTTTTAGCTGCCAAATATGTAACACTTACAGTGGCACTTTCTCATGAGTAAAACCAAGAAATGAAGTGCATGTGAAGATGAAAAGAACAATTGATGGACAGAATGCTGCACAATGTCAAATATTCACCCCAGTACAGAGATCTGGGCCTAAATCCATCGTTTTTTTGCTCCCCATGCCATTCCAGTTCAGACCCAACCATATGCAAATCAGTCTTGAAGATATACACATCACTTATAAAAAAAGGTTTGTAGTAGGCACAGTCTGATTACGTATTCCCAGAAATATATATTTGGAAAACACTTGTTTAATATTAAACACAATCTCTGCACATGTTGTGGCAGCCCCTAGGATTTTAAAATAATGACTTGCATATTCACAGTGCTTTCCATCACAGGCTGGGACCTCGTAGCACTATAAATGCACATAGTCACTATTTCCTACATCGCCTGACCAAGATTCAATTCTGTTTCTCTCGGGTTACTGTTATATTCCATTCTACTATGTCATGTTTATTTCCTGGCATATGCATCCTAGCAACTGCATGCTTCCACTACTAGAATCCAGCTTGTTGGAACCGAGGAGACGGAGCCAGACGTTGCTCTGGATGGACAGCTGCTGGGGGTTGCTGTTCCTGATCTTAATAAAACAATTCTTCAAAGGTAAATGGTGATCCATCTCTTCAAAAATGGCGACGAGGGTGGGATGCACCTTGTGAAGAAGGAAGGGTGGATGACTTCATTCAGATCTGGAAAACTTAATTTTTTGGAACAGTATTGGATCGTACGTACAAGATACTTCGTTATTTTGAAGTACCGATGACCCCTAGCAACGTGTATGCTGTTCTGACGGATTGGAATTGACAACTTTATGTTGTGGCACAAACTTAAGTGAGTAACCTAACTTACTTTACAACGGTTCCTTCTCCGGGCGAGGCGTGCACGAGCATAGAAGAACGCCATTTGAACCATCATAGAGTCACACGAGCAGGCTCCAGTGAGTTCTTTGTTCTCTTTTGTTCCAGTGCCTTGCGCGAAGTGTTCCTACCTCACTAGCCGACGCTTTCCGACGCTGCGTGATCCAACGTGTCGTGACCTTGTTCCCTGAGGTCACGTTGTGCGTACCGCCATCTTGGGGTGATTATATTCGTCCAGAGATGCCTTGTTAGGCAGTGATATTTTGCCAACCACGGAAGTATTGATGTTGAGGAAGAGAACATCAGAGATAAGCACTTTGCTTGTCAGTACAAAGCGAATTAGTGTTGAGCGACGGAAGACGTCGGTGATGGTACGCAGCTTGTTGTCATAAAGTGGAGCTGTACAAAACTACGGGAGACATTGGTGACAGGCACACCGCCTGTCATAACAGGGTAAATCCTTTTGACATTTCTTTCGTGTGAAAGAGTCTGGGCGTGTTGAAAATAATCTGCTTTCAGGTGTAACTGTAATTTATTTCATATTAAACCATGGCCAACCAAGTAATTGCTCCTCCTCCCACATTTTTACAAGAACCAGGATCCCCTTGCATGGACTGGGAGGACTGGAAGAAGTCCTTTTCAACATACTTGGAGGCAATTGGAGGTGAAGTTTATGTTGCCAACAGAAAGTTAGCAATTCTGAAACAGCATTTGGGCGTGGAGGGTAGAAAGGTACTAAAAACCCTTCCCAAACCTCTATCAGTTATAAGAAATGCAGATGATGACTCCGATGATGATGAAGATGTATATGAAATTGCCATAGCAATGTTGGAGGAGAACTATGGTAAGAAATTGAGCATAGTGGTGGAGAGACATAAGTTTTTTCTCGCAAACAGTTACAAGGAGAAAAGATTGAACAGTATGTTGCAGCTTTAAGAAGATTGGCATCTACGTGCAGATTTAAAGACCTTAGAGATGAGATCATAAGAGATCAGTTGATAAATGCTACTAATAACAAGAAGGTCCAGGAAAAATTGTTGGATTTAATTGACCCCACATTAGATAAGGCTATAGAAATAGCCAAACGTATTGAGAATACTTCACAGTATGTGAAGGAGTTAACAGATGTTGAATCTTCTGTTGAATCGAATACATCTAAAGTGTGTGATGTAAGCGTTAATAATAAGAAAGGTAGTAGAACAGAAGAAAACAAAGGTGAAAAGAAAAAACAATTTACTAATGTTAATAAATTATGTTACAGATGTGGGAGTAACAGGCATTCTGCAGATGCTATCCATTGTCCCGCGTTAAAAAGTAGGTGCTACAAATGCAAAAGAATTGGGCATTTTTCGAGGGTTTGTAAAACATCTGACATATCTCGTTCAAAACCAGTCATAAATGTTATTAGAGATGATTCTGCAATTAATTCTAATGAGAGTGATATTGAAGTATTGGTAATTAATGATGTCAATGATGTATGTACTAGTGTCGGTGACACTTACAACCCTCTCAAAAGCAACGTTTATGTAGATGACAAGATCATACCAATGTGGGCGGATTCATGCTCCCCTTTTACCCTAATTGACAAACAAAATTGGGTAAATTTGGGTTCCAAGAATCTACAAATTGCGGATGTGAATCCTGTGGGGTACTGTGGGCAAAAACGACCTGTTCTTGGTTACTTTTCATCCAAAATCAAGTTTCAAGATAGAGAAACTTTAGCCACGTTGTATGTAGTAGAAAAGGGGAAGTCCTTACTTGGATGGAGAGAGAGCAAAAAGCCTTAAACATTGTACTCAATCCTAACCATCCTGATCAGGTACTTTTGACTGAATCTCAAGAAAGTAATGAATGGGTGTCCAAGTTTCCTAATCTTTTTAAAAAGGAATTGGGTTGTCTGAAGAAGTTTAGACATCGTATAATTCTTCAGAAAGGAATAATTCCAAAGGTACACAAAGTGCGGAACGTACCTTTAGCGTTGAGGGGACCTCTCAAAGAAGAATTAAATAGGTTGTTCAAGGAAAGCATTATAGAACCGATTGAAGCATCAGAATGGCTGAGTCCGATTGTGATCGCACGCAAACCCAATGGCAGTATCTGCATGTGTGTGGACTTAAGAGATTTATATGAATGCATTTGAATTTATCGTTACCCTTTGCCTCATATCAATGAGATGCTGGCTAGTGTTGACAATGGTAAGTTTTTTTCCACTCTGGATTTGTCAAGCGCTTATCATCAGATCTTATTACAACCAGAATCCAAGCACTTGACGTCCTTCATAACTCCTGAAGGAGCATTTAAGTTTGTTCGAATGCCCTTTGGTCTGGCTTCTGCTTCGGCAGTTCTTCAAAGGGTAATGCAAGGACTTTTGAAGGACGTCCCTAATGTGCTTGTTTTTCAAGATGATGTTTTAGTGTGGGGAAAAGATAAATTGGAGCACAACAATCTGTTAGAATTTGTGCTAAACAAAATAGAGCAAGCTGGCCTGACTATTAGTTTACAGAAGTGTAAATTCTGTCAAACAGAGGTGGATTACTTAGGTCACACGTTATCCCAAGAAGGTGTTAAACCTAAGTTCAAATTAGTGGAAGACTTAGAGAATGCTCCTATTCCACAGAATAAGGACCAGTTAAGGTCATTTCTTGGACTTGCTGAGTATTACTCGAGATTCATTTTCAATTTTTCCAACTGTGTGTTTCCTCTTCGTGAACTGATGAAGAAAAACGTGACTTATGTGTGGTCTGACAATTGTCAACGTGCTTTCGAAGAGGTGAAGAAAGCTGTCGTAAAGGCAACCACTTTGAAACCTTTCAATTCCAAGGATAAGTGCATTATTGTAACAGATGCCAGTGGGTACGGATTGGGAGCGGTCCTAATGCAAATACATGATGGTAAAGAATGGGTGGTGGCCTTCGCATCACGCACACTTAAGGGAGCCGAGAGCACATACTCCACCATTGAAAAAGAAGCATTAGCGTGTTGGTGGGGGGTGCAACACTTCCGCAATTTTGTGTGGGGTACTAGTTTTGAATTACACACAGATCACAAACCCCTAGCTGACATATTCTCCACTGCAGGTGCGGGCAGGGCCACACCGCGAATTGCTAAGTGGATATATCGTTTGCAAGAATTCAATTTCATTTTGAAGTATGTTCCAGGCATGAGAAATATAAATGCTGATTGCTTATCACGTCTTCCGGTGGTCAAAATGGACTGTGAGGTACTTAGTTCAGAGGTTGATGATTGGGTTGTGGCTAATCTTGTCGATGTATGTCAAGCCATTAATGAATCTGATTGGAAGCAGGCCATGTCGGATGATGTTGCTATAAAAAAGGTTATAGAATGTTTACCGATGAATGAAGGATGGAAACTACATGATGACATGTTACAGTATAAAGAGATCTGGTGTGAATTATCTGTTGTAAATGATATTTTGAGGAGGAATGACAGGCTGGTGGTCCCTATCTCTATAAGACCAAGATTGATAGAACTATTACATGAGGGTCACGGTGGTATGACCGCCATGAAGAGGAAAGCTAGAGAAGACTTCTGGTGGCCGGGTATGGACAGGCAAATCAAAAGATTTGTAAGAGATTGTGTAGCATGTTCACGTAGTGACAAGGCTCATGTGGTACAGGAAACTTCCATTCATCATATGAATTGGCCAAAGCACGCATGGGAAAGAGTGGTTATAGATATTTGTGGCCCTTTTGAGATCTTAGGTGTTGGCAGTAAGTATGCTATTGTATTAATGGACTATTTCTCTAAATGGCCGGAGGTAACCTTTGTACGTGAAGTCAAAACTAGCAATGTGATTGATTTTTGTGAAGAAATTTTCCGCAGAGAAGGATGTCCTGCAGAAATGTTGACTGATAACGGCCCCCAATTTGTGTCTAATGAGTTTGGTGAATTTCTTAAAAAATGGGGCATCAAACAATTTAAGACACTGGTCTATCATCCAAGGGGTAATGGCTTAATAGAACGCTTTAACCGCATCCTAGGTGAGTGTATTCAGATGGCTGTGCATAGCAATGTTTGTTGGAAGAGTCTAGTAAAAAAAATGTTGTGGAATTACAGAACAACTCCACACTCTGTAACGGGAGAAACTCCTTTTGGTTTACTGAAGGGTAGAGTTCCATGCTCAATAGCTGTGCCTGCATGGATGGGGAGAAGTGGAAGGAAATTAATCAATGAAAGTGCAATAAGAACGAAAGTGGAAAATTACCAATGTTTGTATGAGCAGAGACACACTGACAAGTTAGTCAAAAAACCGAGGATGTTTGAGTTAGGCATGTATGTAAGAGTGAAAATAGGAACTACTCATTGTAAAGGTAGTTCCAAACTGTCTGATCCTAGGAAGATTTTATTAATCAGAGGTGACTTCCTGAAGCTTTCTGATGGGAAGTGGTGGAATGCCAATCGCGAGGCCAAGTGCAATGAGACAGAGGTGCAGGAGTGGTTGAATCCCAAAAATACTCAATCTAAACCTAGTGACAGTAATGGGTGTAGTGATGTTTCTAACAGAGAGCTCAGTGCGCGTCCCAAAATACCGCCTAAGAAATTTCAAGACTATATCTGTGATTAGTTATATTGAGTGTTACCAAGTTATCTGTTTTAGTTTGTTAAAGTAAGAGGATATGTTATATTCCAATCTACTATGTCATGTTTATTTCCTGGCAACTGCATCCTAGCAACTGCATGCTTCCACTACTATAATCCAGCTTGTTGGAATCGAGGAGACGGAGGCAGACGTTGCTCTGGATGGACAGCTGCTGGGGGTTGCTGTTCCTGATCTTAATAAAACAATTCTTCAAAGGTAAATGGTGATCCATCTCTTCAAAAGTTACATAAACATACCCAGACATCTGCAGTGATTGCATTAACCAATGAGACTTCAGAGTGCATTCACTACCCGATTACTTTAACTTGCATTTCCTTAATATTTATTGTGTTTGTGACGTAATTTTATATGGAGTTACCTGAAGGTGAAAGACCAACAAAAAGACAGAACAAAAATATGTTCTTAGTCCTTTTTCGGGACGACTTTGACTCTGTCACCTCCCACTCTGATACTGCCCCCGTTGCTCTCATACTTTTGAGTGCAGCTCTGCTTATTGTACCCATAGGTGATTGCTAGGCTGCCTGAACCAGCAGGGAGTTTCTTCAAATTGGGTATGCAGGGGTCCTCTGAGCTGCAGGCTGCAGGCTGCAGTGCACCAAACTGTGTTGATTTTGCAGGCAGGCTGAGGTGTCTGCCAGGTAAGCCTGCTCTTGATCTTAGATGGTCATGCTGTGCTGTCTTTCACACTGTCGCTCTCATGCCAGCTCTGCTCTGTCTGTAGTTCCACAATGCTTTTGGCAGAGTTGCTTGCTGCTGCTGGCATCATCTCGCTGCCAAGCTCTCGGTGGTCTCTCCTCTGGTCACGCTATGGCAGGGCTGCAACTGTAGCCTTGGTGCATCTACTATCCTGGCGACAGGAGTGAGTAGAGTCCTCCTGGCAGCAGACTCAGGGCGAATTGGATGGCACATTTAAAGTGTGTGCTTGGCTGCTGGGGGAAAGGACACACACTTGACCTGAGGGCTGCATGTGAGGGTGAACAGCAATTTATATCTGGCCTGGTGCATGAAATTAGGTCCAAGGTCTGGGGAGGGCCAACTAGAGAAAGGAGAAAATATCCTTTGTGCCCACTGCCCACCAACACAACCTTACCACCACACAGAGCACAATGGTCATATGTAGCACCGGACTAGGTGGGTGGAACAACCACACAGCTGCGGCTCCTCCACTAAAGCAGAGGAGCATCGCACCACTGCTCTCTGAGCAGTGCAAAAACAAAAAATAAAATGATAATATCACAATGTTATTATCATTTTATTTGTCTGCACTGGCTCAGTTCAGTTACATTTTAGGTGCAGTGCGGGTATGGCTTGGATGTCGTCACAGCCAGCAGGGGGAGGAGTAGTGGGCACTTTCTAAGTGCGCATGACGGTTTGGCTGGCCATCCAAACAGTTATGCGCATTTAGCATTTCTCCACCCGGCTGTATTGCACAACCTGGGTGGAGAACATGCACAGGCTCCCACTCCCTGTCTGCGCGCCAAAGGAGGGCCCTCAGACCAATCACAATGCTGCTGTCATGCTGGTGACAGCAGTGCTGTGATTGGTTAGGGGAGTCTGGGAGCCTGTGTGCTTCCTGCTTTGTTGACAGAAGAAGGACGGAGGAGAGGCAGCGGCAGGTATGTCAATTTATTTTCTTCTAATCCCACCCCCTGCAAGTGGCCCGCCGCTCCCAGTACATATTCATTATCAGCCGCCACTGTAACCACAGGAAATATTCATTAGCAGCTGCCACTGTAACCACAGGAAAAAACAAAAAGCTGCCTCTGCCTGAGGGAATCACTGTCTGTGACAGCGTCACTTGAGTTGGAAACCATCCATGTGAGGGTGGTTTGAATCCAGCACTTGTTCATGTTTTTCACTTCTATGACCACTGATTGCCAACCACGTGGCTGGGTTTGGCACAAATCGTGGAAGCCACACATACATCTCACTAGGCAAGGCGGCCCTCACATGGACCACAGAGATGATCTGCGGCAGTGTGATCTCCAAGACCACTGAGGCAAGGAGGGCAGCTGCAACTAGGTATGTATCAGGAACAACACATCTGTATGAGTACACAAAATATATCCACAGCCGAAGGCACCACATTGCACAAGGAGCACAATCACTGCTGCTCTGCCATGGCAAAAAAAGTGGACTGGGCAACCCAACTCTTTTCTTAGGAAATTTTAGAATGCTGCTACTGGCTGCTGCCAAAAATAATGAAAACGAAACAATAAAGTTTTCAACAGATTTGTACATCTAATGATATGAGCGTTTCACAAGCATTCAAACCACTTGACACTGGTGACAAATGTTTTCTTCAAGTAATTTTGGGATGATATTTCAGAGTCAGGGGAACTGCAACTAAACATTTCAAGATGGTGGGTGCATATACTCCTAATGGGAGTCTCTCCCTCTTATGTCTTCTTTTTCCATTACATCGCCAGTATGGTGGTTTCTTTCTTCACGTGAGGTACAAAGATAAAGTGGCTGTGACACTCTGCTCATCTCATCGTGTGAAACAAGACAATGAACAAATAACATGATTTCATTTCAATATAGAACCTAACTTCTGTATCAATGAAATTGCATCTTCTTAGCATACTACATTAATCAGACAATAGTGATCTGAAAAAACAAACATTCAGGATTTTTACTTAACACCCTTTCTGTGTCCCTTAGAGATATCTCTCCTTAGTTTCTGTGTCGTTGAAGTCTGGATAATTTAGGAATAACTGATCAAAATACAATGCTATTATTATGCTAAATTTATTTATGGCAGTTTTTTACACCCACACATTCTCTTAGCACTAATTTTCTTATAACTGTAGATAAAAAGATGAACTAGAGAGGCAACAGAATGGTAATCATATATTTTCTGCCTCACCATCTCTCTGGTCTTCATTGAGATTGAAATTACAAAGTTTGTGTTCCTTTCTCAATTTTAGATTGTTTCTATAGTTAGTCAGATTGTTGTTCCAAATTGATGTACATCACTAGATAGATAGCTAGCTAGCGAGCTAGATAGATAGATAGATAGATAGATAGATAGATAGATAGATTACGCAGTGGCAATCACCACTGTGTAGTTATAGCTAAGTCAGAGTTTTTGTTTTGCTAATAACTTTGGCGCCGTTGATAGATCTTAATTAAAATTTCCAAAACAAAAAAGATCATCCACCTCAGCTCCGCCTTCAAGAGTCAGGGTGATTCATCAATGGGGGGCCAAGACAAGCGGGGGCCCAAAACACTGCCCCCCCATACAATTTCCACAGGTACATTTTGACAAGGATACAGAAAAATGGTCGAACAGAATTACACCAAATTTGGGAGAAAGTTAGATCTTTACCCACAAAGATTTTTTTTTTATTTGGTGTAAATCTGTTGAGCTGTTTTTGAGAAATTAAGGTTAAAATATAGAGATAATTGGGTGGGACTTTTCCAGCTATAGTCTTATTGCCCACTATAACGGGGACTAGTCAGTCCTGATTGGTTGACCACAACCTGAAACATATGTTGTGCCAGCCATTACAGGACTCAGGAACATTGTGTGATAACAGATTTTATAAATAAATAATTTTTGGGTGTTACCATACTAGTTTTAGGAATTGTGAAGTATTCTATGGTGATTTTACAGTGCGTAAATGTTGATCCTCTGCTGGTATTCGATGAACATTTTTGTAAGGGAGGGAGATGGGGCACGTACTCAGACAACAGAGGCAACAGAGGGAAGGGGAGAGCGAGCAGGGGCAGAAGTAGCAACCTGAACATGCTGGGCTGGCAGGAGTACAGTAGCAGCACAATGGACTACACAGGGCAGGCAAGAGGGGCAGTGGTAGAACAATGGACCAAGCATGGCGGCCAGAGGACATTGGCACAGACTTGGAAAATGGAGGGCAGGAGGTAGGCAGCAGGGGCAGCAAGATGACCACACAGGGCAAGTGGAAGGGATATTGACAGTGCAATAGACTGCACAGGGTCGGCAGGAGGGAAGTGGCTGCACAATGGACTATGGAGGACAAGAGGGATGGAGCAGGGGCAGGCACATGGACAACGGAGGGCTAGGGAGTTGGCCAGCACAGCTAGGGCAGGAGGGAGGGGCAGTGGCAGCACAATGGACCATGGAGAGCAGGATGGAGGGAGTTGGGGCATGCACATGGAAAATAGAGGGAAGGGGGAAGGAGGTAAGCACAACAAGAACATGGAGGGCAAGAGGGAGGGACAGATGCCTGCACATGGACAATGGAGGGCAAGCAGGGATGGGCAGGGGTAGGAGCAACAAGCTGATCCTGCAGGACAGGCGGAAGATGCAGTGATATCAAACAGATCATGGAAAGCAAGAGGGAGGGATAGGGAATGCACTTGAACAATGGTGGGAAGAGCAGAGGGGGTAAGGGCAGCAAGCTGACCATGCAGGGCATGTGAGAAGTGAAGTGGCAGCACAAAGTACCTTGTATGGCAGTCTGGAGGGGCGGTGGCAGCACAAAAAAACACATAAGTCAGACGGGGGGCAATAGCAACACAACGGACCATTGGGGATACGAGAGAGGGGCAGTACAATGGACCATAGCTGGCAGGGGGGAGGGGATAGGGACATGGACAAGATGTTAGAAGACAAGGGGAGAGAGCAAGGACAGAGAAAGGAAGCTGAACATGCTGTTTGGGTGGGGGGATAGTAGAAGCACGACAAACTGTGTAGGGCAAGAAGGAGGGGCACTGGCAGCTCAACAAACCATGAAGGGCAGGAGGGAGAGGTCAGTGGCACGGACACACATGGACAACAGAGGGCATGGGGAGCAGGTCAGGGTCAGCAAACTAAACACAGAGGGCAGACAGAAGGGGCAGTGGCAGCACAATGGACCATGCAGAGCTGAAGTGAGGAGGCAGGAGCATGGACTCAGACTACGGAGGTCAGGGATAGGGGGTGCAAGGGAAGTGACAACAAGCTAAACTCAGAGGGCAAACTTGGGGGGCAGTGTAAGCACCTCTGACCATGCAGGGCAGGAAGAAGGTGGCAGGGGCATGGACTTGGCAACAGAGGGCAGGTAGGAGGTGGGTAGGGGAGAAAGCTAAGCACACAGGGTAAGCCAGAAGGGCAGTACAAGTGCAAAGGCCACACAGGGCAGGAAGAAGGAGACAAGGCACAGACTCGGACGATGGAGGGAAGGGAGGAAGTAGGCAGGGTCAGCAAGATAACCATGGAGGAAACGACTGCATGGGCAGGGGCAGCAGAATGGACCATGGAGGAAAGGAGGGAGGGGGCAGAGGCAAACACACAGACAATATAGGGCAAGGAGAATGTGGGGCAGGAGCAGGGACAGCAAGCTGACCACATAGGGCTGGCTGGCACTGGTAAGGAAAGTAAGCTATCCACAGAGGGCTAGAGGGATGGGGCAGGGGCATGCAGATAGTGAAAGGAGGCCAGGATCCTGATTTGTGCAGTAAATTGAACAGCAGCAGGTTAGATGATGTTATCAGTGATGTCATCAATGATGTCATTTGAGATGTCATCAATGATGCCAATGAACATGTCATGAGTGATGTAATATGTGAGCTCTTAAGCAGTGCATGGTGGCAAGTTATAGCTAATTATAACCTGTGCCCCACAGGTTATAGCTAGCTATAACTGGCTTATTTCAATTTAAGGTTTTTAAAATGAAATCATTGTTTTTATATTTTTTAAAGACTATGTATATATATATTCAATTTACATTACTTATTAAATGTAAGTTTTTTAGTTGTATTATTTTTTTGTATTCAATATTCTAAATAAGTTATATATAATGGTATAAATATACTTACTGTATGTTTCTTTATATTTTGTGCCACAATATTTTTGAGCTGAGATTTTGATAATTTACATGCAAAGTGTGTACACTCTATATTTTCATAGATCATTTTTTAGACAATATTCTCATATGTCTATATTGTTGTTCTCGATATTTGATCATACATCTGCAACATCAGGGGCTGTATTACAGATGGTGCCCCGGGGGCACAACAGGCGTTTTGACTCACTTTGCGCGCCCCTGGGGCACTTTGGTATTATAGAAGGGGACGCAGACGCTTGTGCGTCCCCTTCTAATACCGATAGCGCTGGCGCACTTAAAGCGCCAGCGCTATCAACAGAGGGTGTTCCTCATTTGCATAGGGGGGTGCCCTATGCAAATGAGGGAATTCCTTTGACTCTGCGCCCACTCCATATTACAGACACGGGTGCAGAGTCAAAGAAGCCCTCAGGAGGCGCACTGACAGTGCGCCATTTAAAAGGTGGTGCACTGTCAGGGTGCCCCCTGAGAGCAGCCCTCTGCAGGGGGTAAAGGGGGTCCCATGGACCCCCCAGAAATCCTCTTGCAGGCGGGTGCAGTCACAATGTAGGGAACGCTGAGGAAGTCAGTGATAGTCAACGTGTTAAACGCCAGCATATATACATTATTTGGCAAAACTCCAAAGAACTTGAATAAAAAGGTTAAATGAAACAATCATAATCTACATTTATTGGGCTTTGTGTAGATCACAGAATTTCTGGTTTTCTTCACCCTGCATTTTTTTCACAAGGAGAATGGTTCCTGCAGAAAAAGTCTCTCAAGAAGTGTAAAACTTAACTTGTCGCAGCTGGCAACGTTTATCTCTTGACTTAAGAAATCATTGACCTACGTTACAGTGTGGCAGACAGGTGCTCTGTCATAAACGTGACAGATATCCTGTCTGCTTTATTACACATGCATTAGGCTATAATGCATTTGCAATAAGGCAAAAGGGATATCCGCAGTGGTGGTGGAACTAAGGGAGCAGGATGTGTTGCAGCACCCCATAAAACTTGAACGAGTTTAGAGAGAATGAACGGTAAAGGGAGTGTTAAAATACTTTTCTTCTGACAGCATTTTTGTATTTGCAAAGCAACTGTCAAATATCCTCTACGTCTTTCTTGAGGTGATGTAATTGGGAAGCGCCCACATTAAAAAAAAATCGTTTCAGCACCACTGGATATCTGTCACATTTATGATGTAATACCGGTCCTCCAACCTCTAAATCATGTCCTGTAGCTGTATCTTATAATGTGAGTTATGGACTAACTTGAACTGAATTTACCAGAGGGCATTGGGGAGGATTGGGACAGACTTGTGAACAGAGGGCGACTCTACCCCTTAGCAATATATCTGCAAGCATCTGCCCCTTCGGGGTCTGGTGACTGGTCTCCGAAGGCAGAAGTCACTGTTTGTCACCGATCCACAGACAAAAAGCAGCAGGCCATGTCTCTCAATAGATAGACTCTTTGACATTCTAAAGAGTTCAAAAGAGAAGAAACAGGTGTGCCAAGGCCTACACAGCACTGGCTGTGCTTTAACACTCAAGCGACCATAACAAAACCTGTGAGTTATGGACTAACTACACTTGTATTTACCAGAATGCACTGGGAGGACTAGGACAGACTTATGACCAATGTGAAACTCCACCTCCTAACATCAACAATGTCTGTTTGTGAAGGTATAGTTAGCATGCAATATTGATGCAG
This sequence comes from Calotriton arnoldi, assembly GCA_963921515.1. NCBI lineage: Eukaryota > Metazoa > Chordata > Amphibia > Caudata > Salamandridae > Calotriton > Calotriton arnoldi. The sequence continues at coordinate 84,131 of CAWUFW010016062.1, forward strand.
ATAACCACTCATCTAGCAATATACATGTACATTTTATGAGTCATGCGTATCTTCCGTGAAACAAAGTTTGAAATGTTGCCCTCATCTACCTACTACCCAATATAACAGTTACTCAAAAGTATTTAGGGCCTTATTACCACCACCACACTGCGGGTCCACCTGCAGTATTACAGGTTGGGCGGTGGGACCGCCACAGGACTGTTGCGTCTGCCAGGGATCCAGGATCCCGCGGTGGTCACGCATCGGTTAGAGAGCTACAATGTGCTGGTAGTGCCGCTGCGGCACTGCAGATCATATTATGAGTTTCCTGTCCATCATCCCTTTCATGGCATTGAGCCAGCGATGAGAAGGGTGGCAGAGAGGCAGCACAGGGGGTCCAAACAGGGCCCCCATGCTGCTCCTGGGCCTGGGGGTGCATGCGAGGGGGCACATGTTGTGCCCTGCTGGATTTGCATCCCCAGTTCCTGCACGATGTGGCATGCATACCACACCATGCAGGAACATGCAGTCGGCGCTCTCACGGCAGTGGGCTGCATGTTAGGTTCTCCTATGAGCCTAACAGCCCACCGCCGTGAGACCGCCTCAGCACCGCCTGCCCGACCAGGATTTAACTTGTTATTTGGCGGGCGAGTGCACCCTCATTTTGGCAGTCCTCCAGCGGATGGATTGGTGGCAGCGCCGCTGGAGGGCTGCTAAATTCGTAATAAGGCCTTAGGGCCTTATTATGACTTTGGCGGTCCTCCAGCAGACGGCACAGTGGCGGCACCATTGGAGGTCTGCCAAAGTCATAGGAAGGCCAAAGGGTGCAGCAGTCCTGTGGCAGTCGGACCGCCCAACTCGTAATACAGTGGGCAGGCCTGCAGTGTGGCGGTGGTCGAACCGCCTTTGCAAGTACGGCATTCCTATGGACCACCATACTCATAATAAGGCCCTTAGGGTTTTCATCGTGGCAATATTGACTACTAAATCTCCCTGCTGGATTCAAACTCTTGACCCTTTATCACTGAACATGTTATGATGAGTGTTGAACTCACTGAGAGCTGTTGTGACTAACTTTATTGGTCACAAAAATATCAGCTTTTAAGATGGTGCAAGGTTTGAAGGCATGTCTAGTAGACATCTGTGCATCCATCTACTCTTGCTGTGTAATACTTGAAAAACAGCCTAGCTATCTGTGCAATATGCCGATCAGAGGTTAGGATTACCATAAAATAGGTTAGTGTGTTAAAGAGCTCACTGTTTAGCCCCTCGTGCAATTTGCTCATCTCCGAGTTGCATGCTACTAAATTGGCTCTGTAAGGTCATGTGTTCATTACAGAGATCCTTATGTGAACTGCAAGTCATTCATTTTAATCAAATTAAGCTAGCTCTGTGGGAATGCTCCCGACGCAAATAACTTCATGTAACCTGAAAAATGCATACGTTTCAGTTCATGCAGGTCTTAAGTAATAATTAACATCGGTAAATAAGGACCAAAAAGAATTCAGTTTGCATCTTGTACTATAAAATTGGCAAATATCAAGGTAATTTCACACACATAAACAGACTTCCATTCATTACATACATGCAGAGCTTCAGAGAGTAAAATGCTTTCATATCCTGGCCTGTAGCAATCACCATGCACAGTGCATCATTCTTTCCCCTGGTGGAATGCTGAGTATGGAGAGGAGGTGTGGTCATAACGCCCTGTGCTTCTTTTGATGTTTGACATCTGCCCCCAGGCAGACAGAAAGAATATTTGAAATGAGGCATTTGGCTTTCAGATCTCCAGCAGGGGAGCAAGAAGGCTCCCAAACCTCTCCCCAAGGCTCCCTCCAGACGTGTGTGTAGTTGCCACTGCACGTGTCCCGGTTCTTGAAAACCACATCGTCACACTCTCAGGAGGATTCATGGGAACTGGTCGAGAACTAGGCCACTTCATGAGAATAGTTGCACAGTTCAGGCCTGTGGATCCTAGCATTTCTCCAGCGTGTCTCTCTTCTCGCTCTTTTACACAGATGCCGCATTCTCTCAGCTTCGCTCTTTTACACAGATAGCGTAAGATTCTGTCTAAGGCACAATGGGGCATATGTATGAAAACATCGCTTTGCGAGTCCTTAATAGCGATTTCTTGCGAATCGCTTTTAAGGACTCGCAAAATGCAATGTATGTAGGAATCGCAATAATAATTGCGATTCCTACATATTCCTTAATTGCGACTCGCAATTTGCGAATTGCAATTAAGGAATACCTTCCCATTCATTCCTATGGGCCTAGAGGCCCATAGGCAATGAATGGGAAGACATTCGCAATTCTACGAGTACCCATTAGGTACTCGCAAATTGCAAATGCAATTTCAAGGGTGCAAGGGTGTCAAAAGGACACCCTGTTGCACCCCTGAAATATGTATGTGTACACATGTGGCGCACATACATGCCCTAAAGGCATGTATGTGCGCCACATGGCACTTTGAAAAATGCAAAATAGTGCATTTTTCAAAGAAATCACAAATTACCACCAACTTGAAGTTGGTGGTAATTTGCGATTTCCTAAGCCAAAATTGCACAACTTGGGTCCTTCCTGCATTGCATTTAAGGAATCGGAATTTGCGATTCCTTGAATGCATTCGCAAAATAGGGAATCGCAAATTTTACGATTCCCTATTTTGCGAGGGACTTTTGGGATGATACATCCCAGAAGGCCTTTTCCCGTTCGCAAACGGGCCGATTCTGAGAATCAGCCCGTTTGCGAACGGGAAATGGGCTTGATACATATGCCCCAATGTGAACATATCATTACCATACACATACTGTAATAAGTTGTTTGCTTTTGTCCTTTGCTGCAAATCCTGTGGTTTTCTCTGTATTCCTCCTACTTCAATTGAAAGGGCAGAAAAAAGGTGTAAAAATGCAAGCTGAAAATACTTAAAGCATATTTGATGTACAGTTTTAAATTTTTTGCAAACTAGAAAAACTGTTTGCCAATGGAAATTAAAGAAAATGAGTAAAGTGAGGAGGTGTGGGCCGGGAATATGGAAGACAGAATACCGTGATCAGAATATCGAGGGACAAAATATCGGAAGGTGAGTTTGTTAGATGTTCTATACCTAAATCCAGATATACATTGTTTAGTGATATCTATATGTATATAGATATATATATGTTCTGCTGCCTCTGCTTCACCTTTTCAACAGAAACTCACGGCACCATAGACGGTATGTTTCTTCTTTTATTAAATGCTGTTAATCACCATCGTGCAAACACACAGCTACTTCCGTCGCCCATACCAAGAGAATGGCACTCCGGACGGACCATGCTTCAAAATTGTGTTGATTATTGTCCTGGTGATCTGCCAAGTTCGCTGTAAATATTGAAATTGTAATAAACACAATTTGAAGCCTAGCACAGAGTGCAGTTCTTTTGGTATAAGTGACAGAAGTAGCTGGATGTAAATACGCCCGGTTGTTTCACACGCTCCCCAGACGACCAGTTTGCACGCCAGCTGTACGCGGAGACCTGGATATATATGTATTTTTATATATATCAATATATATCTTTAAGTTGTGTAAATACTGAGTTAAGAACAGTAAATCCATACCTCCCTCTGTGCACTTGCCTTTTTGATATTTTGTCCCTCGATTTTCTGGTAACGATATTGTGATATGATATTCTGCCTTCAGTATTCCCTACCACAATCACGTGGGGAAGGTTTTGCATAACTGGTTAATACAAAAAAGTCTACAAGTTCAATCGGAGGGCGTTTTAATGTGATGACAGAAAGAATACAACACTGTATATTTCCCAGTTATGCATGAAACGCACATGCTGTCATTTTTATTGATTTGAAGTTTTAAAAGAAACTGGCACCAGGCATATCATAAAATTGACCTAAACATTTCGGTCCTGATTCTTAAACAAAAAAATAGAAATAAAAATTGCACAAAGCTTAAGTTTACTCAGCTGCCCGTGCATAAGTTCGACCAAAAAAGAATACAATAAGGTCCCGATTCACAGAAAAATCACAAGTTTTTAGACTAACGTGTAAATGTATGACTTTTAGGAATCTTCTAACTTTCCAATAGTATGACTGGAAAGCTGTGCTGTGACATCCAGTAGCTTTCCAGGGATACTACTAGGATTGCCATGTGACAATTTCTATTTCCCCAATGCCCAATTGCACGCACAGTACAACTTCACACTTTGGAAATGTGGTGTAGCCTGCTGTGCAAATGCAATTATTTTTCTTATTCTAGAAAAACCTTTTCCCTCAACTCCCATATGTCTTGGGGAGTTCCCAGGGGCAGCTACTGTGCTGGTGGCGCCCAGTGCAACAGTAATTTCTGGCACCCCCCACTGACCTCCTTCTCCATAAATTCCCTCACTCCCACTCTCCAACAGTGCACCTCCACTCTTCATAGCCTCTCTCTGACATACATTAGATTTTTTTTATAGCGCTACTTATAGTTCACTCACACTCAGTTCTGTGATCTGCATGACACACGTTCTTTGCAGCAGGCACATTAACCCTCTGTGCTTCTTTATGATGAGTCAAAACTGCCACTAGTCAAAATACGATCTCTCACCAGTAGGAACATTAATCACCAGAGTTATCTTGACATCTTTATTGATGCCTGAAAACTGCTGAACCATAAGGAAGTTCAGGTGCTTTTAAGCCAATAGTTATTTTTAAGCACAGCACCCCCCCACCAAAGTCAGTGCCGGGTGTGGTTGCAGTGGTCGCACCGCCCTAAAGTCGGCCCTGGGTGTCTCGTTCCCCCTCCCTTCCTTGAAAAGGAGGAATTCCAGCACTTGAACATGAACAGTGACACTCTGTGGACATTGCAAAAGTCTTTGCAGACACATATTCTTTCACAGAAAGTTCGCAACAGAAATTCTGTGCATGGTTTATTATTTCACACACATCCCTTTGCAATCATCCAAAGCAGATACATGTGAAGGAGCCTCATCAAGGTGCCTCACCCTTTGTAGCTTCACCATACTATATGCACTGGCCCGAGCAGTTGTGGAGGGTGGATTAAAAGTTATTAAAGATGCATTTTATGGGAGAGAAGGGAACAATCAGCATGACATTAATGCGCACATTGTATGTTCCCCAATAGCCTGTAATACACAGCCTGGTGAGGAGCATGCACAGGCTTCCACTGCCTGTCTGAGCACCGAACCATGGTGCCCAGACCAATCACAACGCTGCATTGCAGCATTGTGATTGGTTTAGGGGAGCATGGATGTGCTACCTTCTTTAAGCAGGAACAGAAGAGGACAACGCACGGCAGCGGTCAAGCAGCAATGTAAGTAACTTTTTAAATTTATTTTTCTATTCCCCCCGACACACCCGTGAACTCAGTGGCAGCCACCACTGGATCAAATGGTTAAATATGGCTGAGAGGAATGGTAATTCTACCACAAAATTAAGTAATTTAGCTTCTGGAAGGAAAAGACAATTTCAGTGAAGAATTCTGTTACCCCTGGTAGCAGATACTCTTGTGATAGACCACCCTCAACCTTTAAAACAATTTAAAGGTTAGAAACAAAACTAATAAAATTAGCAAGCACATTTAGTAAAAAAAATAAGGAGTAAAATGATTGACTATAATGACACTACAGGTCATATTGCTGAAGTGTTGTGGAAGCACAACAGGTGATTGTGACCAATATTTTCATCCCAGAGAAATTTCTGTACTACAGAAATTGCAGCATATACTTGGGTGGCCCCTTCAGTGTAAAAAAACCTGACAATATTAGGAGGAGTTCTGTGCCTCAAGAATATGTGACATAGAAGACGCTCACTGGCCTAAAAACAACAGTGATGAGGAGTGATGATATGCAAATAACCTACCCATTACTCTGCCACCACAGACTCTGTGATGGCAGAGTTCCTGGTATACTTTATACTTGTGTGAATGCCTTTGGGAACGATTAATAGATCCTGCACTTTTTGGTAACCCAAGCACAAGTAGATTAAGAATGCGGTCCTGATGAACTTCCATGATCAGTTTTGACAATAAATAGGCAAGAAAAATGTCAAACTTACTGTGCCCTGGTGTCTTGTTATAGTGCTTTTTTGATTTGGCCTCTTTGCCTGTTTCTTCTTTTTCTTCATCTATCTTTCCTGTCTTTCATGTTGTCCTGCTGTGTCCTCTGTGCCCGGTGTTTCCTGCCGCTGCTGCCCCCACGGCTCCGTTGCCCTGCTGGTTTTCTGCTCCCGCCTCCCAGCTACGCTTCCCTCCCACCTTCCCAATTTAATGGCAGCCGCTGCATATGCGCACAGCGGGTGTGATGCTGGCGCGCCAAAGGCAAGCCTGTCTGCGCCCGTCCGCGACCCGACCGTGAGCAGAGCCAGGGACCCTGGAACTCCAGCCACCCACCTCTACGACAGAGCTGCCCTCCTCGCACTCAACCCCGGAAGGAACAACAACTGCCAGCTGTCCACACCAAACGCCACCCACGGCCAGATCTCCTGCCGTCAATGCTGCCAGACCTTCACCACCATCCGCACCCCCATGGCCACCGCCCCCATGTCGGATGCCAACACCACCGAAGCCCTGAGGTGCATCCTCCTCAACGTAAGCTCCATGCACAGACACGCCGTTGAGATCTGGGACCTCCTCAACACCCTCTCTCCTCCTCTGCCCCCGGCACCACCACCGCCATCCCCGATGGCTACAAGATCCAGAGGAGTTACCGCTCCAACCGCCCAGGAGGAGGACTTGCCATCAATCACAGAGCTCCCTCTGACTCACGACATCCAGCTCAAGTGACAGCCCACCCACCACCAAACACCTCCATTTCCAGATCCAGACCCGCCGCAGAACAACCCTAAGAGGCACCCTCGCCTACGGACCTCCTGGACCTCGAACTGCCTTCACCACCTCCATCGGCGACCTCATTGCGCCCCACGCCATCGCCTCCATGAACTACATACTCATCAGAGACCTCAACTTCCACCTCGACAACATCCGCGACCCCAACTCCGCCACCCTCCTCACCAACCTCGGACTGAAACAACTCATCACCACCCCCAACCACAAGGCAGGACACACCCTCGACCCTATCTTCGCAGGAGGTAACAACATCCTCTTCAGCCACACCATGCAGCCCCCATGGACGCACCACCTCTGCGTAAAACTTCCACGTCGACAAACCCACGGTGCCCAAACTGGCACCCTGCCCTCCACGGAGAAATTGGAGCAAAATCACCGAGGAGCAGCTCAACTCCACCCTCAACCGCAATGCCCCACCACCTCAACCGACTCCAACCTCGCAGCGAAAGTACTTCACAGATGGATCTCCAACTGCACGTACAAGCTCGCACCCCTACATAACCCCAACAAACAGTGCCCCAGGAAGGCCATCAGGTTCACCGCTGACCTCCAAGAATCCAGACGCACCTGCAGACGTCTCGAGAAGAACTGGAGAAACAGCAAATCCACAGAGGACCGCACCACCTACAAAAACTCCATGACAGAATACCACCAACACATCAGATCCACCAAAAGGACCTTCATCCAAAACAAGATCCTCGCCAACTTCAAGGAACTCTTCAGCATCATCCAGGAATTCACCAAACCCCCCAGAGAAACCACGTACATCACCCCCTCCAAGGACCTCTGCTAAAAGCTCAACTCCTACTTCCATCTGAAAATCAAGGGCCTCTACGACAACTTCAACCACCAGACACCTGACTCCGAAAGCACTCCCCCCTCCAGCAACACCAGCCAGCCCACCATCTCCTCCTGGACCCCAGTCACCACAGAAGACACCGCATCAACCATGAAAGGCATCCACTCTTAGTTGTCAGGTGAACCTTGTATCCTGTTCCTTTCATAACCCAAGGGAATATTTGTTTCACTTGTCAAGAGTACCCTACTCCCTTGGCTATAACAAGGGGTCTCTCTCTCCTTTTTACATATCCACTCAGGAGCCCCAATGGACCCCTGCCCCCTGCACATTTTCCACAGACCCGCCGCCAGCATCACTCTGAACTGTGACGCACAACCAACGCCACCTTCGAAACCCGGCATCTTTCCGGACAACTGGAAACGCGCAGAAGTCAGACCCCTACTCAAGAAGCCCTCAGCAGATCCCGCGGACCTCAAGAACTACCGACCCATCTCCCTCCTCCCCTTCACGGCAAAAGTCACCGAAAAAACTGTCAACATCCAACTAAAGAAATTCATCAAAGAAAACTCCATCCTCGACCCCTCATAATCTGGATTCTGCAGCAACCACAGCACCGAGACCGCTCAACTCGCCGCCACAGATCACATCCGCACCCTCCTCGACCAAGGACACACTGCAGCCCTGATCCTACTCGACCTCTCTGCAGCCTTCAACACCGTCTCCCACCGCACATTCACCGCCAGACTCTGCGAAGCCAGCATACAGGGAACCGCCCTCGACTGGCTCCGCTCCTTTCTCACCGGCAGAACCCAAAGAATCAAACTTCCACCCTTCCTATCCGAACCCACCGAAATCAACTGCAGAGTACCCCAAGGATCGTCGCTCAGCCCCACGCTCTTCAACATCTACATGGCCCCCCTCTCCGCCATCGTCAGACAGCACGGACTCAGCATAGTATCCTATGCCGATGACACCCACCTCATCCTCTCCCTCACCAAGGACCCAATCACCACCAGACTCAACTTCCAGGAAGGAATGAAGGACGTTGCATCATGGATGAGCAGCAGCTGCCTGAAGCTCAACTCAGAGAAGACAGAGGTCCTCGTCCTCGGACCCTTCCCCTCTGCATGGGACAACACCTGGTGCCCCACCACCCACAGCAGCCTCCCACCCCCTCAGACCACACCCGGAAACTCAGCATCATACTCGACTCCTCCCTCTCCATGACCCGACAGGCCAACGCCATCACCTCCACCTGCTTCAACACCCTCCCCATCCTCCGAAAGACCTTCAAATAGATCCCCCCAAATCAAGGAAGACAGTCACCCACACTCTCATAACCAGCAGACTGGACTACGGAAACGCCCTCTACGCCGGGAACAACAAGTCTCTGCTCCGCAAACTCCCGACCATACAGAACACCGCAGCCAGAGTCGTCCTCGGCATCCCTCGACACAAACACATCACCCAGCAACTGTGTAACCTCCACTGGCTCCCCGTCGAGAAAGGAGTAACTTTCAAGATACTCACCCACACCTACAAATGCCTCCACAACACCGGACCCCGATACCTCAACGTTAGAATCTCCTTCCACGTACCCAAGAGGAACCTCCGTTCCTCCGACCACGCCCTCGCCGAACCCCCGCGCATCCGCAGAGAAAGAACAGGGGAAGAACCTTCTCCTACAGCGCGTCCAAGACCTGGAACGAGCTGCCAATCAACATCAGGTGCCCCGCCCACCCTGCAGGTCTTCAGGAAGACCCTCAAGACCGGGCTCTTCGACTGACCGGAGCTGCTCCCCCCCAGCGCCTTGAGACCCTCACGGGTGAGTAGCACGCTTTAAACTTCCCTGATTGATTGATTGATTGATTCGCCCCTTAGTCCCCCCAAATACCCCAAGGAATACTTTTAAAAAACTGAAGTAAAATTCTCCCCAGGTCATGGTAACTGCGATCTGGGAGACATAGGATAAATTCAAGAAAAGTTAGTTAAGGGAGGGGGGTGCGGCATTCCTGCAGCCCTCAGCACTTCTTAAAAATGTTGTGTTGCACAAATTCTGCTAGTTAAGCAGAACTGTGTGTTAGGACGACAAGACGTTAGAATGTAGGGACTGAGCCTCTCTACTACATCAGTACCTATCAGCCCATTCCTGGCTAGCTCACTGTGCCTGAAATGTACAAAAATCCTAGGCAACTCTGCATTCATAAAATGTGAAATCGATCTTATCAAAACTGAGGCACAAATTGCAATGAGTAACCGGAACAAATTTTTATCACATTAGATACAGTATTTATTCCAAAAATAATATTATTCCACATATATTGTAAAAATAGATTATGTATCATCTAGAAAACATTCTTACACTCTCTCATACCCTCTCATTCTTCCACAGCAGACAACTTAGTCAGAAACATGAAATAACTTTTTAGAATGACAGAACCATTTTAGTAGACATAGTGGGTGAAACAAAGAAACACTGTACAATGACCTTCCTTTTGAATTATTTAACAAAGATGACTGTACATATAGTTTCTCAGACAATAGTTCCTATGATATATATTTTCCTCTCATACATTTGAGTTCTCAATCAGTGGTTACTATATGGTATATGTTCCTCATTTAATGTCTCAAACATTGGCTACTATGTGGTATATATTCCTCTCAAACAGTGGCTACTACATGGTATATTTTTCTCTGCACGCATTTCGGCTGGAAGCCTTCTTCAGGAAGTCACAAATTGAAAAACATATTCTGTATCTGTAGCTAAAATGGGTTTGAAGACTACTCCTTATGTGTGGCAATCTCAGGCTAATTTATGCATTGCTGATTCAGTCAACTAGGTATCATACAATCTTCAAGAAAGATGAACAGCATGTACCGTTCATGAAATACGTATCATTGTAGAGACCAAATTAATATTTAGATGTAAGGCATAAAGCTGTAGCATAATCCAGATGTAATATCTATCACTTCAGAGGCAGCTCAACAGCATCATACACAGGCAGGTGTTCACCGTGCAAAGTTGTTATGCATTCTCAGCAACCTTGTACAAAATGTGTAGATGAAATCCCAAGAAGATTCTCTGAATAACAAGCAACATGTACAGGATATTCTCAAAATAATGTTGCAAAAACAGGTGTGTTATATGCGGCTAGGCAGAGAGAGCAGAGGCAGCCTAAAATGTCTAAAACACAAAACCAAGGGAGATCCAAAGTGGGCATAAAAGGGAAATCACTACACCCCCTCTTTGGTTGTGAAAGCAACTTGGCTACTAACAAAATATTAAAAATCAAAAGCCAAGCAGAATCAATGTGATGCTATTGTATGTAATAGCAAAAAATAGGCTTAATAAAAATAAAACTGAAAAATTAGAAAAAGGGGCCATTTTAACTGAAAACTGAGGCACCCATGATTTTTTCAACATAATCACTGTTTATTGAATCCAGAACAGATTCAGCTTCCTCAGACAATGATTCTGCAATAGCCCCATTCAGAAGCTCCAAAGAACAGATATGCTCCTCGTAATCAGCCAATGCTGAGGAAGTATCTTCTTGTGCTGCATCCGTGTTACTAGACCAAGAGTTCGAACGTGTAGGAGCTAAAGCTTCCATCTCTCAAGAAAGGAGTAGCTTATAGCCAGCATTTTGAATCAACTGTATGTTCATAGGACAACTCCAAAAATAGGTTGTTATCGGACTCATCAATCCGTCCATGTCCAGTGGAGCAATCAAGTGCATTGCAAGACAAACAATGAGTTACCTGCCCATTCAAAGGACATCAGAGGCAATGAAACATGGGTTGCATGCAGATGAACCAGGGGGGTCTGAAAGACAATGACCAGTCAATGCTCAGTTTACCGGAGCAGTGGGGTTCCAAAAAATCGTACGAGGTGCGCACGGCAGAGCTGGACTGGTTTTAATTCTATGACCAGTAGGCTTCGAAAAAGAACATCCATTGCAGAGCAGCTAAAATAGAAATAAAATGCAGCAAATGAGGAATCACACCAAGGGTATGCCTCAAACAACACTTGAAAATAAAGAATGTGTAAAGGCTGATATTACTTCAAAGAGTTTCTGGAAGGTACTGATTAAGCCAGTCCTGATTACTTGAAAAAAGTGTGCTTTACCAGGAATATTGGAAGCATTAAAACTGTTTTGCATAAGCTCACCAAAATGCTGTGAGACAGTGCTTCAAATCAACTGTATTTCGCTGGATGTCCTTGCAACCTGCAGTTCAAATGTTTCTCAGACATACGTTAATGCCACGTCTTTTTGAAACAATAAGGCTTTGAGTCTGCTAAGCTTGTTGAAATCTGCCTTCAGAGTTGGAATGGAAGGCCACAAGGAAATATCAAAAACCTCATGCTTTGGAGGAAAAAGCACTTTATTACAGTAATCACTATCTATGAAACAGAAAGGACATACAGAATATTGGCTCTGATCCCACAATAGTCTTGGTCGTTTTACATCAAATAACGTGCATTGGAGAGTACAATAATTTGGGGAGAATAGAAGGTATTGGATTTCCTTTTAGAAAACAGGCCAAATTAGCTACTGAAATGTCACATGCTCCATGAATTGTAACAAACAAGTGAGTGGCCAACAGAAGAATCACATTCATTTCCAGAAAGGAATCCCTCTCTGTCTGTCGTACACATCAATAATCAATAGGAAGTGACCACAATTTGTGAATAAAGCTTCCTCCGTGGGGTTAATATCTTCCTACTAGAAATGTTTCATGCAAGATGTAAACCAGAATGTTAAAATTGGCAAGGATATTATGCCATGAATTAATCATACTGCAGAAGGTGTTACAGCTATTGTGAAAATAACTTCTCGATATGTAACACTGTGTAAGTGGCATCCTTTTTTGCCATGAATTTCTGTTTATGATTCAGGTTAAAAGACAAGAATAGGTGCGTGGAATTTAAATAATGCCATGGTTCTCTGCTAGATTTTAATTATTGAAATGTCTAACTAAATTGCTTAATAGATGTAAGCTGACTTTGCCCATAGTGAACTTAAACACATAAGGAATCTGCAGAATTCCTGTAGGACCAAAAATATCATAGGGGACCTTATCCCAAACAATTCCATCAGTTACTGGAACAGCTGAAATGTTCACAAGGGACAGGTCTCTTTTCAGTTTATGTGAAGAAGAGTGAGGCATTAACACCTAATCTACCAGTTCTGTAGCAGAGCATTCTGGAAGGTAATGGCCGTTTAATAGCAAAAAGAAAACAGTCACAAATCCATTCCAAACAAATAGAAAAACCAAGGCGGAGTTTCCAGAATGGTGGAAATATCAAAAGAGTCGGATGAAAAATCATCTGTTCCCTGAAAATAACCAGAAGCAGTTTGTCGTAAAAACAGGAACCAAAGGTGTAGTAAGAGAACTGGTAGATTTCATGATGGGTGGATCATTATAAATGACATCATCTGCAGGCAGTAGTAAGTACAATACTCACTTACGTTATATGGCTGGCATTTGTTGCGGCATCAGGAATTAACTAAAGTTCATTCACCTTCCCCTCAGCTGGGGAGAAATAACCTTGATGTTGCTCACAAGCTATTGAGGGAATTCCTGTATGGTAGTGAGAGGAGTTAGGGAACTGCCCAGAACCCTCTGGACCTACTATATAGAATCGGTCAAATGATGTAACTTTAGATGATCAATGGACATAAAACGGTTATCTTTACATCCAGCGAGCAGTCGCAATATCACGGTTCTTGTACCTTGAAAACTAAGGACTGGCACCGGTGCATGGCAGGATGTGCCAAATTCCTTCTTCACCTCAATCTTCTTTCAAATGAGATCCCCAACTTGTGGATTCCATCCAGAAGGTGCTGACTTGTCCTTGATTCCAACAGAGGCAGACATCTTCAACTGTTCATTAGTTTGGCCGTCGTGGACGTTTTGTAAATCATTTACATCAAAGGGCCTGGCAGCCGCTATGATGTCTGGACTGTCAAGGTCTAGAACAAAGATTTTGATGTCAAAGAGGACCTCTTAAGGGGTTCAAGCCACCAAGAGATCATTTAGGGAGATTAATTAGTGCTCTTTGTACCCCATATAAGTGATGGATCCAGCTACGTCCTGAGCCTAATACTCTAGCTGTTAGGAGTTGCTTTAAGTTACGATTCATCCTCTCCACCACTAAATTTCTCTCGGATGACAGGGGGAGGAGTGATGCACCTGTACACACAGGGAAGCCGTAGTATCTCTGTATGCTTTCAAGGTGAAAACAGGTCCCTGGTCTGAGTGGAATGTAGTGCATGCATACATTCCGATAAAGGCTTGCAAGTCTTTACCAGTGCAAGTGTCAGCCGAATGTTGTGGCCTCAGAAACCATGAGCAAGAATCAACTGCAAGTAGGATAAATTTAAAAGCACCATCCGAATTAAGAGGACTGCCATGGTCCAAATTATTGCAGCTGAAAGGTTTGTTAGAAATCAACAGGTGTATCTGCGGGGTGCAAGCCATGGTGGAACTTTTAATTTGTTGACAAATGTCACAAGAAAGGACATATGTCTTGACCTGTTTGTACAAGTGATGCCACCAATAACACTGTTGTAATAGGGAAATTGTGGCTGCCATGCCTGCATGTGCAGAACAAACACCCTTATGTGCAGCTATCCCTAAGGCTAGTCTGTGGTCTTGGTTGGGAATCACACGATCACCAACACCTGAATTGTTGCAAATGGTGCATTTTGTTTGCTTAAATGATAAGTTTATTTAGCTGGAAAGCCCCTCGGTAAAGGGTCACCTTTGCTTGTAGCATGAACGGCAACCAGTATATCCTCATCTTCCCTCGTATGAGATGAGTAATCACAGCAACTGTTGCAGTCAAAACCACAGATTTGGCAGCTTTATCTGCCAAAGAATTCCCAACAATGTGCATTCCAACATGCTGATGACTCATTGCATGTATTACATGAGCCTGGGGTAACCTATCTTTGAGGTCCGCTACCTTCATCCAAAGCAGCTTATGCTTTATAGTACTTCTTTTAGAATCTCTGAAATCATTCTGGCACCAATAATGCAAATTGTCATTAAGAGACTGGACACAATAATACGAATCACACACTATAAGACCGGGGAATTCAGGATCCATATTCTCCAATGCCAGAAATAATGCTTTCAGTTCAGTCAACTGCACAGTGCAATCACCTAGGCACTGTGTGTGAGTTTTATGTGGTTGGAAGTTTCCTTCCAACATAAAACCGTGAATGTAGGTACATGCTGCCGAATATTGGTGCTCGGTCCTGATAGCAGGTTGGGCTGAACCAGCTGTACAAAAAAGATACCTACTGCTCAAGAGGCAAAATATTGCTGGGCATAGGATAAACATGCTCATATCGCAGAAATTCCTGTTTTTGTAAAGAAGGGTCAAAGACAAAGTCTACGTCTGTTGCTGGTAAAGATGTTGCCCATTGTGTCCAAAGTGGATGTAGGACTTTAGCATTAGGGATGCTTGCTTTTGTAACAGCCTCTAAGGCTCGAATGGGAGTAACAACAATAATGTGTTTCCCCTGTGTAAGTGGCTGTTCTTTAATTACAGCCATCTGAACTGCAGTTAGTATTTTTTCAGTGGATGCAAATCACATTTCAGTGTTGGAATATAAATGGGATTTATATGCTATCGGCATTGTCTCATTTTCATTAAAGGTGATATATTTAAAGCCAATGGCTCTCGCAACTATACAGATGACCAGATTTGTAGTATTGACACATGCGTGTAAGTGCCTTTTACCAAGCAACTCAGATTGAATTGATCTGAGTATGTCTGTATGATCTGCTTTCCAATGTAAGTTGGAAAGGTCAGGATAAATTAATTCATATAATGGTTTAATGCGCTGTGCATAAACAGGAATGTAAGCTCAGCCAAAAATTAGGAATCCTAGTAAGGATTGCAATTTCTTAAGTGTATTTGATGTTTGCAGCATAGTACACTTTTCTAGGAAGTGTGGTGCAATGCTCTTTCCCTCATGGGTAGGTTTGTATCCAAGAAATATGACACTTATAAATGCTATGTCAGATTTCTTGAAATTGAAATTGCAGCCATATGAGGCAAATCCCAATATTATGTGATCTACTCTGGCTAAATGTGTATTCAACTTGTTGTCCATAAGGTATATATAATCTACACAGGACAATGCATCTTGGTCAATATCATGTAGAATTGACACTACGCATGCAGCAAACAGTCCAAAACTGTTCTTATACCCCATTGAAAGTCGGCAAAAGTGACATTGAGAGCCTAGCGCTGGGAAGGCTATGCAATCTCTGCTTTCAGACACCAAATTCTGCCACAAAAAACCACTGGAAAGATCCAAGGTTGTCTTATATTTTTTATGGTGCTGTACTATGTGCATTTTGTATCACAACTGTGCGTGGATGACTGTTTAAATGTCTATAGTCTAAGAAAATACGATAGGAGTGGCAGGCTTAACCACTGGAAAAACAGGGTTATTCATTTCGGAGATACAGGGCTAAATGACATCTTGGTATTCTAATTGGGAGTGTATTTCTCTAACAGGAGCTTTAGCATCACATTTAATACGTATTGTGGTGGCACTTGCGGGCAGGACCACATGGGTATTATATGATAATGAGAATCCTTATCCCAGTCGACATAATTGCGGTATAATGCCGGAGCTTGTGCAAGAGCCCATTCAGATGCATAGGTGTGCTTGACTTCTACAGGGACAACCCCAGAAAATGTCTTCCTCACCTTGTTGGGACGTGCGTACAAATTTTGGGGACCAATCGACCTCCGACAAGAGAATATCATATGATAATGTTAAATTCTCCCAGAATGTTACGTGTATGGTGTGCTGTATGTCATCCTCAACTTGTGTATGCAAGACATGTAATCTATCAGGCTGGCTTACGCGCCGATCTGGGGTTTCACCTTTAATATATTTATCAGTTGCTTTACCCGCCAGAAACTCCTGGAGATTCTGGCGCACTATAGCGATCTCTGGCACACTGTAAATGAGAGTCACTGCTCAACTCTTGTTCAGGAGGAGTGCTCTCAGTGTTAGTGGCATACTCTGTGGTTAGAGCAGCAACTTTCAGACGAGCATGGTGAGTCTTCTTTTGGTTTGATGTACTTTTCTTGTCTGCACTCAAAACGCCATCCTTTCTCATATTGTTTATCCGTCGAGTCCTGAAAGGAACAAGAAGGTTGAGTATCAGAATACTGATACCTATCAGGTGGCTTCAATTGTGTGCGATCGTGCAAATTATAGCATCTTTCAGAGGTCTCCTGTTGAGGAGAACCTCTTCGAGACTTAGCCTTTTCTTTAGGTTTGGATTTATTGCATCGGTTTTTAACACACTCTGGGGTCTGCTTGGCAGAATCCTTGTCAGAACCAGGTTTGCCAAGATGTTGTTTATTTGGTTTGGCTCCTAAACTATCACGTCCTATGGAGGTGTATACCTCAGCAATAATTATAAAGAGCTCATGTTCCTGGTCAACTGGCGCGACCAGCGTGAGCCATTGGTGTTTTGCCAAAGATGCTGCTTCGCCCTTACCGTTGGCTAGAATCATTGCAAAGACCACAGGAAAGTTTCCCATTAATTTAATCTGCAAGTCCAGCGGACAAGCTGCCTCGTGTTCATTTTATATATGTTTCAACACCGCCGGCGAAACTGCCATAGATGGGGTACCATGTGCAAAGGTATAGACTGCAGCAAAGATTATGTCCGTAGTAGCGCTGTCACCTATTCCGGGAACCATCCCAAAGGGTAAGCACATAGTTAATATTCCATGTTTATCATGTGGTTCTGTAAGGGGAAACACAACTTCAATCTGATTTGTTCGTTGAGCTATCCAAAATGGAATTTCATCATGTTTAGTGGGAATTTGACCCATAATTGCATTAATAATTACAGGACTAGTTTGTTGTACAGCAGGCAACAGTGGTTGTCCTGCTAGAGCTGCCCGTGCCGGGACAGCCATCAAGGTGCACAAAACTCACTAGACTATTGTATAGTGGCACTAGCTCCTTAGCCCTGATATTTTGTACATTAGGGTATGTTGTATAGCCAGCCAACGTGGGCCAAGTGGCCCCTTCATTACTAAGGGGTCGTGAGCGGACATGGGCCAGCACGTGTAATAGGGTGTGTCAGAACCAATTTTGATGTTACCAAACAGATAGTGGTATTTTTATTTTTGCAGTGCAAACAGCGAAAAACATAACAGTACCAAATACCTCAGCACCCCCCCCACCCCCTCATAGTTCAAACAATAAATATATTAGCCACTTAAAAAGGAAAAAAGTTAATAAATAATTCATATACATCATAAGCACAATCATAATTTTTAGGCCACCGCTTATTCCCCAATTCGAAACATGTAAATAAAGTTCAGTCCTAAGGTGAGAAAATACAAAAAGTGTGAGTGCTTCAATTGTGAGACCATGGTCATAATGCACAGGATGTACAGAAAGTAGCAGTTAAAGTGACCTGTGCTCACTGTGTAAAATTGTGCAAAATAAGCCAAACAACCCAACCATCCAAAGTTATCATTAGAATAAAAAGACCTTAGCCAATTGCGGCCAGGGAGTAGACAATGCAGAACAAGAAAAGCCATAAGTCATCATTCTT
Organism: Calotriton arnoldi; assembly: GCA_963921515.1. Lineage (NCBI taxonomy): Eukaryota > Metazoa > Chordata > Amphibia > Caudata > Salamandridae > Calotriton > Calotriton arnoldi. The sequence continues at coordinate 102,364 of CAWUFW010016062.1, forward strand.
CAATACCCCAAAGCTTCAATTTTAAGAGGAAGAAAAGCTAAAACCATCCTCATCTCAAAGTTCATATCCATGTTGTAATATCCTACTCTCAAAAAACAGATATGTACAGAATAGATTAATAAAGTGAGTAAAGATGACCAGTATAAATGACCAGTTGGAATTAACATTGACCACGCAGAAAAAAAGGGATGTTGACAGATTACGGCCTAACAAGAGTTCCAATGGCTAAAAAACATTACTCTTGATCAGATAGTGGTATTTCTAACTTCTGATATGCTCTGTATTGAGTTGGGGCTGCAACATTAGTCTAGTGTGAAATGTTTGTGTGTTACCATCTACAACTGGAAAATTGACCCAAGAGTAAAAGACTTCCAATAAATAGGCATCGTGGGCTTCATCCACAAAGGTTACATCACCACCAACATTGCCAAGTCCATATAAAGAGAGATGGGCATGGACTGCAGGTCTGCAATTATCAGCCTTAGGTATAGGCTGTGGCGCCACCATTACTATGTAAGAAAAGGAGACAGAGCGGAAACACTAATATCGGTATTCTTTTAATGGTTCAAGCTTGACAGCAAACAGACAAAATGTAGATACTCCCTAAAAATACTGTGGAGGAGTAATCCCTAATAGCACAGACTTCTGCCATAGAGGTGTATAGGGTACTAAGGGCACACACAGGTACTACTCAGGAGACCTGTTAAATAAGTACCTGACAAAAGTTGGTAGTATGGATTCTGCTGGTTACGCAGAACTGTGTGTTAGGAAAATAGTTTGTCAGAATGTATAGGCTGAGTCTCTCTACTACATCAGTGCCTGTCGGCCCAATCCTGGCTAGCTCTCAATGCCTCAACTGAACTCTTAACCTTTCTGCAGTAATAGGTGATTTTGTCAACCTTGAATATGACCCTCTAGTCCCCAAGGGAACTGTGAAAACAGATCCTCCCCTTTCTTTAATTACCTACTTACTCATGAATGCCCATAGTACACACAACAATAACATGAAGGAAGTTTACAATACATTTATTGAAACTATTGTAGTTAAGAAGCAAATGTGCTGCAATCATTAGGCAGATGCAACTAAACAAAGTAATTAGCATTACTAACAGACTGTATACGACAAACATTCCAGCCATGGCAAATTTTATATCTGTCTAGGTCTACCCTTACTATGCGAGCACAGGGATATAGTTGCAATTTCTGGGACTAGCCTAGGACCCAATACCTGGTGTATGTAGTTAGGTGGTCTGCATCATGAGTGTAAACTTAGTTTACGCAGGGCTGCATGTTGGACACTGCAGTTCCAGTACAGGCGTCTCTGCCAAATATCTCCTATATGGCCCCCAAGGGAATGGGACACAGTTTATATAATAATACTATTGTGCTTGAGATGGAACTGTGTGACAGTGTTATGTATAAACGTAAGAAACTGTTACTGAACGAGCAGAGAATGCAGTACCCTATGTTGTTATGTATTTCCAGCAACCTTGTACAAAATCTGTAGACAAAATCTGAAGAAGTGTCCCTGAATAGCAAACAACATGTTTAGTATATTTTCAAAATAATGTTGCAAAAACAAATGTGTTATATGTGGCAATGCAGAGCGAACAGAGGCAGCCTAAAAGATCAAAAATGCAAAACCAATCGAGAACCAACATGGGCCAAAAAGGGAAATCACTACAGTTGGCGGTGCCCCTGCCCATTTTTAGGCAACCACAAGGCCAAAATTAAAAGCAGTCAAAGTCCCACAGGGAACTATGTGGATCTCCTCACTGGAAGCTTGAACATTTATTTAGCAGCTTCAGCCACATTGTTTTCGAGCATGCAGTGTCACTCCACAAGTTTTCTTTCCCCTTGTTCTTTTATTCAGGGGTGCCCATGTCTCACTCAGGACACCCTGAAGGCCATGTTTATGTTAGGTACAGCAGGGGGAGTCCCAAGGCCTCTGCTCTCCTGTGCAGCGTGGGGGTCGACAGCTGCTTTTCTGGTCCACTGCCCTTTCTGATTTACTGCAGGCAGAGAGAGCACAGGGGTCATTCTGCCGCCAGCGTGAGAGTGACATGCGGCTGAGGGGCGTAGTAGCAGGGTGGGGCCTGACCACACCAGCCCTTTGTTCTCTGCTCCTGGATCTCAGAATGGGGTCCTAGGACCCTTCATTTGTCTTTGGGCCTGGAGAATGTATCTGGGCTCCAGCTATGAAAGTGCCCAGTCGGCAATGGCGTCCTGGGCCTAACAGAACTCTGAAGAGGTGGCCACACACTTGCCTCCTCCCTGGAGATCAAGGATTAATGGAGCTTGTGCTGACCCCTGGCATTTGCTCACCCTAGGGGTAGTTTTAAGACACACAGTGAAGCTTCACATGCTCCTGTTCAGCAAAAGGGATCAAAGGGTAGGATCTTTAAAATGTCATACCTAGGATCCAGAAGGGCCAATTTTGAAGATCATGGGCTCATTTCGCTCCTGGTGCTGAGCCCACACCATGGGGAAATTGTCCAGGCTCCTGGCCTCAAAAAAGGGAGCACTTTGCAGGGAGATGGTTTAACTGACTCCCTGTATCAGCTTTCTCCTGTGCCTGGCTCCTGATGCTACCCTCCTCCTGCTGAGGCACAAAAGCCCTGGTCTTCCCCCCCCAGCTGGTCCTCAAGGATTTTGATGGGGCCAGCCCTGCAGAGACCTACCTATTCCTGAAGGTCAGCTACAGATAGATGGGAATTGGGGGCTTGTCCTTCAAGTTTTCCATCGTGTTGTTGCTGTACAAAACCAGACTCTTGCACCTTATCTCACCAGGGAGCCGCCAGCAGTTTCAAACCTCTGCTTTTTATTTCACTGTTGAAGGATTTGGAGTTATAAACTGTTGGAAGGTGGTTTATTAGTAGGTGCATGTAGGTACCCTCAGCTAGTGATAACACCACAGTCACAAAAAGGTCCAGTCAAGTCTCAATAAATAAATCTTTACTCAACCCTTTGTAGCTTGGCAGATGAGCAGTCAGGCTTAACTTAGTACACAGGCATATAGAGCATTTAATATCAAAATGGGTAAAATACACAACACAATAAATATCCACCACCAATTTATAAAATAGATAATATTTATATCTGTCAAATGACACCAAAGTGAAAAAACTCCAATGTAGGGAACAGGAGATATGAATTTTTAAAGATTCAATTTAAAAATCTGCTTTCTAGCACCAAAAAGTATAAAGCCCCAACCGCGGCTACCTGTTCACACTGGGCCAGGACAAAGTCAAAGTTTCAGGCTGACTGCGATGGAGCGCGGGCCAATACGAAGAATTATTGGGCTTGGTCAACTTTTTAACTTCTGGCTTAGTCACTTTTTTGAAGCTTTTTCCCTTGACATTGAGCGATTGGGTCTTTGGATCCAGATTTTGAGCCAACGACAATGGCCTACTGCAGCACGATGCCTCAGTGAGCCCTGGAGGTCTTCGTCTTCAATGTTGACGGTGAGGAGTTCTGGAGCTTTCAGCGGGGCTAACATGCTTGGTTAGGATGAGTCATGGTTTGACGTTGCCAGCTTGACTCTCGCCGTTGATGCCGGTCTTCCTTTGGAGCTTTTTCACAAAACATTGTAAAAAGCTCCTAAGCTTCTAGAAGTTCTTCTCTGAAGGTTCCTTGATGTAGAAAAGGGTCCAACAGCACCAGCCAAGGGCTCAAAAGCTCTGGTTTGCCTCTTGGGGTTGGGACTCAAACTCCCACAATGCACCTGGTCAGTGCAGGAAAAGCCAGATGAAGCTGGTCAGCTGGAGTTGTCCTTTCAGTGGATGTTTCAAGTGGTTTCATCTGTTGCTGCTCATGGAGTCCACTTCTTATCCTTGAAGACAGGCACACTCCTTCTTGTGTGGAGCCTTTTGAATGCAGTCCTCTGTTGTGCGTCCAACGGTCCAGCAGGGCAGTCCTTCTCCAGATGTTTCAGTCAGGGATCTCAGGGGCTCCTGCAGATTTCCCATATTTATTCCCCATGCTGGGCTGGCAAGAGGGGGGGCAACCCAACCAATGGGGTTCAAGTTGCCACCCTTTGCCAGGACAACATCCTAGGAAGTGTGGCATGTTTTTGTCCCAGAATGCACATTTCTCCAAAACTCAAAATGGAGAAAATCTCTCCTTGCAGTGCAAGTCTGACTAACCCAACCTACAGGTGTGGCTAAGTTTAACCTGCACTCCCCTTCTAGCCCTTCTCCTAATCTAATTAGGGAGGCTACCATCTGGCTGGGTATCAAGGAAGTGGGGACTGGCCTGGTTCCTGTGACATCAGTGCTTCTACCTTGAAGTTCAGTTTATCTCCCCAGTACCCTTCCTATCCCTGTCTTATCAAGGACGTAAATCTACTCCCACCAAATGGCTGGATTGTTTCAGCCTCAGGCCTCTTTACACCTACTCAGGTAGCAGCTTGGCTCAGGCTGTCAGAAGCTGGCCAATCAGAAGAGGCTGTACAGGGCTGTTTTAGATAACTTCAGGAAAGTAAGTTCTAAAACTACTTTTCTGCAAGAGTTATACTAAATCCGACTTTGTCAAAATGTTGGATTTATTGTAACTATTATTTTGATACTTCAAATTATGTTGCTAGCTAACTCCTGTCAAAAGGTAGACGTTATTAAAGTTGAATAACGCCTTCCCATGTTAGCCTAAGCAGCTCACAGTACTAAAATGTTGAAAATGACTTTGACTGTTTTTCCCTCACCAGGGGCTACAAAAAATGTTTTAGAATGTCCCTGTTTTTTATAACAGGGCACCCTACCCTGGGGCCATTTAGGGCAGACCTTAGGGGTGACTCATATGTAATAGGAAGGTAGTTTTGGACTTTGGAAGTACTTTTAATTTCAAAGACGAATTTTGACACTGTTTTATTTCAAAACCAGCCTGCAAGGCAGGGCTGGCTTTAAAAGGACAACAGACACCACAACAGTGCACACATAAGTGCATTAAGTCCACTGGGGTCTTTAAACCTACATGCCCAACTATATATTAGGGACTTACAAGTAGGTTGTACTAGCCAATTGTAATTACCACAATTATCATATACCTTTTAAGGACAGAGCACTGGTCTTGGGCCTAGTTAGCAGAGCCCAGGGCCCCCTAAGAATCAGTAGCCACCAGTATCAATCAAAAAAGGTGGGTGATCTGGACAGAAAGGATGACTTTCCTACATAAATGTTTAACAAAAAAGGAAAAAAAGCATCCATAAAAATAGTTTATAAGTCATAGGTGAATGTTAGCTGTGGGCCATATGCGACCAGGTCCTCTGTGCTATTCAGATCTGCTGCAATTTACTCTGCATTTGCTCAACTGGTTCACCACATCGATCATTTTACCTTTTGACTTAGGGCCTGATTACAAGTTTGGTAGTCTTGGTGTGGGCCACCACGCCTGCGCCCCGCTCCAAGACTGTGAAACACGTAATCTGGCCACCTGCCCGCCATATTCCGATTTGGATACAGGTCAGGTGGTCCTGCGGCGGCTGGCCCACTGTGATGTCTTTCAAAGGCTCGTATGTGAGCCTTAGAAAGGCAGTGCCCTGGATCCACCACAGAACGTTCCTGCACGACATGGACTGCTAAGTCCATGCCGTGTGGGAACTGGGGTTGCATGCATACATGGGGGCACAACATGTGCCCCCCTGCATGCATCCTGGGCCCTAAAGCAACAGGGAGCCCTGCATGGCCCCCTTAGTTTCCTCACTGCCACACTTTTCATGGCAGGCTCACCGCCATGAAACTCTGGCAGTGAGGAAACTCGTAATATGCTTGGTGAGGCCGCAGTGGCACCGCCAGCATATTGGGGCCTCAGACTGCTGCAAGACCACCAGGGATCACAGATCCCCAGCGGTAGCAGCAGTCCTATAGCGGTCCGACCGCCCAACAAGTAATCTGGCGGTCAGACCACCGGTCTGGCAGTAGCCGCACTGCCACAGCTGGTTTGGCAGTCCATCCGACCACCAAATTCAGAATTAGGCCATTAATCTTTCATATCAGATGGAAGTCAAAATTCTACAGCAAGGCAGGATGTTGTGAATGACAATGATTCGATGACTGTGGATACATTAACTCGAGGGCCCCCCAGAAGCCTACAGTTTTGGCACCAAAAGTTCAAAGTGGGACAATCTTGAAGTCTGTAGCCACCAATGTACTCTTGCGGCCATGATCACTTTATGGCCTTCTCCAGACATGTGCTATCTGTGAAATCTTTTTTGATGCTTGAAATCCCTCAGCTGGTCAAAGCTAGATGTGTATGGTTAAGTATTCTCTACAAGGCAGTTTTACTATGGTTTGTGCCAGCCTCAAACTTCCAGGCAAAGAAGAAGGACAAACATGAAAATATTGCACACCGGAAAGTGCTGTTATCTGGTGCAATCTGCCTCTTGTCCTGGTCCTCCATGAGTCAAATATTTTCTACCAACTTAACAGGATGCTGAATACTTCCCTTCTTGAAACTTCTAATTTTCCTGATTTTAAGGGGAGACCTTTTAGCGTACCGGGGTACAGATAGCAGTGCTAGAGAGGTCCAACTCTTCTGGCTAAAATTATCCCAGAATGCATTGTACTATCTGGAAAATAGTAGAAGTCCAATTCTGCTATTTGAGCTCAACCAAGTTTGTCCAAGGGCTTAGCTTTTATGATGAAGTACATCCCCTCTCAACCAGGGGTCCTCTGCTTACAATACTAGTCAGGATTTGTGTAGCCAATAAAGTTCTGTCACAAGAGGACGTGGAGCTGGATGCCACGGAGCATGGTGTCAGCAAACTAAAGTTACCCGGGTAATTGGCCCCTGGCCTTCTTTTCCCTGGCCCCACAGTGTTATACCTGACATGATCCTGTGGTGGATTGCCTGAAGGACTGCCCAGGTACGAACAGAGGGGGGCCCTCTTGCCAGTGTGGGCTGCCATACAGATCACCTTTCAACATACGGGGAGTGCGTGTGAGGAGTGGAGGCAACGGAGCTCGGTCTGTCGAGCTTCTGCATCATGGACACACCCCTGAGGGGTGCCGCCGTACCACCCGCAACCCCCTCACAGCGCTCCTACCGGGATCTGGTCTTGATCTTTGAGCCGTAGCCAGGAGGCCTATTCCTGAGTGCTTAGTCTCAGTACAGCTGTGAGTCACTGTGCACTTGTCTTGCTCTGCTGGTCACCATAACGTGGCCACCCTCATCGCTGTCTGCCCTGGGGAAGCACAAATAATAGAAGAGGTCTATGCCCGCAGTGAGAGCAGACGCCATCTCTGAGGATGGCATGTTGACCCTCACATGTATTGCCTGACATTAAATGAGACTGTTAAGAGAGGCAGTGCTATTCCTCTCAATGGTGCACCTCATTGACTGGCTACCACAAATCCCTTGTGCATGAGAGGCGAGACCACCCTTGCCCAGAGAGTTTAACTGGGACCCAACCCTTGGAACTTACCTCTTCCTCTCAGGTCCTAGACATTCATTTGGCCTTTCCCCCAGGTCTCCACCCTTTATCATGACTTCGCATAATACCTACTCTGGCCACATCACCACGCCTAGCGAGCGGAGGAGTGCACCCCCAATAGCCAGCTTGGAAGGGTGCAGTAGGGGACCTGTCCACTCCTGTTGCTAATCGCCCACATGATACCTGGAGAGCCTGCCTGCACATGTCTAAGCTGAAGCCCGCATACCAACTCCTCTTCTCAGAGGAAGTCTGACACTCTAAATCATCTAGCCCGGTGCTTTCCGCCACTATGGCCAGAGACTCTCCATCCATGTCTCCCTCTGCCATAGACACCTTATTGCGAGAATTTTCGACCATCAAGGTCTCCGTGTGACCCATAAATGATACAGTATCTAAAACGGCATACAAGGTGCAATCCCTCAGAACTGATATTGCTTCCTTCCATCATGGATTGGACAATACAGATGGAGAGTAAAAGACAAAGAAACACAATTGGGTTCCCCCATTTATGTGTGGTGAATTGTGATTCACTCTGTTTGTTACTTAAGCTGTTACTTATAGGATGCATGCCCATTCAGGGGACGGGGTACTTGATGGGTAAGGAACCACCCTTAGTGGAATTAGATTATCAACTGGAAACACAGATGGCCGGGAGGATCACTGACATAATATTGATGCATACAATAACGAAACACAAAAATATCAGAAAAGAAATATTGATTGGAAAAATACTGCCTTCCTATACTTAAATAATAAAACCACAAATATCAAGAATACAAAAATCATTGTTAAAAATATCAATTTCTACTTATATTGAAAACACAAATATCGGGAACAACTTAAAATAAACATGTAATATGTCAAAAATATCGAGTCACACAATATCAACTACAACAATATTCCCAAAATAATTACATCATTAAAATATTAAATAAAACAGTGTTTACATAAAACAATTATATAAAATAAACATGAAAAATTGCATGCACATTTTAAATTAAAAATAAACACTTTACTTCATCAAAATATGTACAATTCACCATAAACATTATATAACTTAATTTATAACAATATAACAATAGAATATTGCTGTTAACTACAAACATTTATAAATCAACTTAAATATTAATAGATAAATATATAAATGAAATTATTTTCAGAACTTTCAAACTATATATCAAAAATTATGAAGAAAACCTAAATTATCGTTTACCATATAAAGACAAAATGATAAAAAAAAATCAAACTTAAACTAATCTAACCAATAAAGTCAAACTATAAACAACCTTAACCAATAAAATCAGACAAACAATTAAATCACCAATATAAAAGGCACACTCATTTTACCAACAATATACTTCTTATACGACAAACACTGCAAGACGAGGGAAACTCTTGGTTCTCTAACCAGACCCTTAAAGATGAAATGTATACATCCCAACAACTACCTAACCAAGAAAATAAAACTAATAAAACTTATATTTCAACTAAAACTTACTCATAAAGTAACTTAAAAATGTAAAATATTAACAAAACACTCTCCAACTTCTAGCTTTTTGCATGCACTACTTAAAGAAAATACTACACCTTTAAAAATTGATAATCTGCACACTTAAATACACCTATCACAAACCAGCAAAAAAATTGATAAAAAATATAAACTCACCCCAAACGTGTGTAAAAATAAATCTAACAACCTCAACCTCTACAAATTATCAACAAATAAACATTAAAAATAAAACAGACACTTTTTGTTTTCTTCCTACAGAAAAAGAATCACCCGCTCCACATTACAACTCCCTAATGGAAAAGCTGCAAAAAAGTGTGAAACATTTAAAAAGAATATGCATGTAAGTATAAAAATAGAAGTAGCTGCTCAAATTTATATGTATATAACAAAGGTGAAACTTTAAACAAATGTATTTATTTATGCTATTATACTGCTCAACCACCCCCCAAAAGTGACAGAAATAGAAGTAAGTGAGGTATTGCAGGAGACGAGAGAGGCAAACACTAGTTCCCAGGAACTCACAACCAAAATACTAAAAGATATACTGCCTAAAGTCCCCAAACACATCACAGGGCAACTACCACTTATACCCACTTTAAAACGTTTAAGTGCACTTAATTGCACAGACTGAAAAAGCCACCAGTGATACTCCTTCTGCCTCTAGAAGATGACAAGACATAAAAATGCCTGGCTATTTAACAATGGCACATAATGAGGAACCTTTACTTTTATATGAGAACCTAAACAATGAGAAGTGAATGCAAATGTTATCCACAGCAAATAATTTACAAAGACTGAGCCATTGTCAAACCTGGATGATGGATGGGACCTTGATAATGTGTCCCAAACCATTTACTCAGATAAACACTGTACATAGTGAATATCAAAATACAAATATTTCTTTTATATGTGCCTTACTACCAAATAAACAAAGCAGCAGTTACTACAAACTCTAAAACCACATTTAACATAAAACAAATAACTACTACCTACAAACTATAATAATAGACTTTGACCATGCCATGATTCAGGCAATTTTAAAAATGTACCTGCAAACAGCCATAGAAGGCTGTTGCTATCATTTCAATCAAGGCATATAGAGACACATCTAACAATCGGCACTAAGAGCCTTAATATGAGCACGGCGGTACTTGCGGTGGTGTTCTGACCACCGCCACACTGCAGGCTCGCCTGCAGTATTACGAGTGTGGTGGTCGGACCACCACAGGACTGCTGCGTCTGCCAGGGATCCAGGACCCCACAGCGGTGGCTCAGTGGTCAGGAGCAGGAATATGCTGGTGGTGCCACTGCGGTATCTAAAAGGGGGTTACGTCCATTAAGGGGGCCGGGTGGGACGTGAAATAGTTTTAGAAAAAAGAAGTACCTGGCCACCAGTTTTCTAGGCTGCTATTTATTTTAGCAGGCTATGTGACAATGCTATTCGTCATTGTACCATGCTTAACATTTAGCAAAGATTAACACATATTTTTTACACTTATTTAAATTTTCAATATGGCATTCAAAGATACACAACTCATTATTAAATGAAATCACTATGACATAAAAACTGTACACTTAAAGTGAAAAACACATGAAAGTTGTGGAACATAAATACGATACATTACAAACAATTACACCAGTACACATTGAGTGTATAAGTCATACATTAAGCTCTCTCTAACATGCCCTATGCTTGGCTTTGTTTCTAAAGAGAGAAAACATCCACAGGTGGAAAACTAGGTTTCTGTGGGGATATATATGTAAGCTTGACCCTCTCCAGAGACAAAAATTAATTAATACACCCTCGCGGATTTAGCGGAAATGCCGACGCGTTTCCAATCCCCAGACTGCTTAAGGGATTTTCATCAGGGCCGATACACGGTGTAATCTGTCATTTTTAATGCTTTCTCTTCGCCTGCAGAGTCGTTAGTTGGGACTTGAATTTGTTTTGGAGCTCCGACTATGATTAAAGTTTCACAAGAGAAAGGCAGAGGCGGGATGCCGTCAGTAACAATTCAGTTTAGGCTGGGGCACCGGCGTGCATTGTTTTCAGGTTTATTAGAGTGATTTGCGTTTGTTTAGGGGCTCCGACTATGGTTTAAGTTTTGCGACAGAAGTACAAAGGTAGGACACCATAGGTAACAATTCAGTGCCCCTGCAGCACCGCCAATCACATTCTGAGTTGCTTGTCGACCACCCTTTTCATGGCGGTGAGGCCGCCATGGAAAGGGTGGTGGAGAGGCAACTAAGCCTTTCCTGGTCCTGGGTGTGCATACAGGGGGGCACATGTTGTGCCCCCCTGGAATTTCACTCATGTTCCTGCATGGTGTGGCAGGAACGTGCTGTAGGCAATCTCACAGTGGTGAGCTGCATGTTAGGCTCTCCTATGAGTCTAAGAGCCCACCATCATAAGACCGCCACAGCACCACCCGCCCACCATTGATTAAACTCATATTTGGGCGGGAGGGAGCACCACAGCTTTGGTGGTCCTCCTGCAGATGGCATGATGGCTGCACCGCAGGAGGGCCGCCAAACTCGTATTGAGGCCCTAAGTGTAGAATATGCTACAAACAGACAATTAAACTTTGAAATAAAAAGAAAATTATAACACTAGCCTATGTCCCTGTCACAGAACAAAGATAAACTAATCACTCTAATGGATTAGTCTGAAGACACTTGGGTTGGCAGAGTGCATCACTCTGGACACAGACCCCAACCCACGTTCCAAATACTAAGATGGAATGTGTATGACAACACCTTGGCACAGGAAGCCAAAATAAGCATCTCAGTGAAAGGATGACACAATGCCTTCCAATTCACATGAGGCAGAACCCAATCTACAATATATAAATTTATAGAAGCATTCATAGTGGTGTGTGGTCCAAGAAATATCAAAACTCGTACCCTAAGCAGGAGGGAGAAAATTGGACAGGGTGAGCATTTTTACATATCTAGGCTTGGACTTTGATGATACTTGTACTTGGTCCCCTTATCTTAGCAGCACGTTGTTCCGCTTCCTAAGAGAGGTGGGAACCACATTTTCTCTTGCTGCCTGCATCAGGAAAAAACCTGTTGCAGCAATTTTGGAAACACATAAAAGGAAATGCTTACCGACTGTCACCTATGGTATGGGTGTCTGGGGATGCATAGATGTTGGGGTTGCACAGGTGGAAGAAAATAGATTTTGCCACCATCTGTTGAGGGTCCCACCTTCGGTACCTCATTTCTCCTTACATCTGGATTTAGGCCTAGATTCCGCTCACGACTATATAAATGCTGCTCCACTGGTATTGTTGTGCTCAATTTGGGCAAACAAAGAAGCTGAATTTAATCGGGCAATTATTAGGGACTGCCTTTCTTGTGACCTTGGGATGAATATCTCATGGTTAAAATATATCAGGGAAACAACCTCAGCCCTGGGTTGTGCCTATATGTTTGAAAATTTTGGACACTAAATGGTTGACATTGACTATTCCCACTCCAATCTACAAAAATTGGGGGAAGTGTTAGAAGAGTAAAGGGGTGACATTTACCATTCCCACTCCAATCTAAACCATTTTATCATTACTCCATACTCAACCAAAATTTGGGATACATATAACAAACTAAACTTTACTATAAAAAAGCACACTAACGAAAACTACAAACCTATATATTTAACTTTAAACATTAAAATGAAATAGTATTTTAACACTATTTATAATTAATGTATTTTTAAATTCCTAACAACCATTCCAAAACTTGGAAATAAAAAATAAAATCATAATCCTAAATTGAGATTAATAAAACTAAAAACAATATATAACACCACTTTTTAAAATATAAAAATGAATCAAAATGTATTTACAATGACATTATATTTTTCAACAGCAACATACAAATGTAACAATAGTTTATTTATAATAACTTTTTCAAAACAATAATTTATGTACAAAAATAAAAAAATAATTTACTGTATTAGATAAAATTATTATATATTATTAAACTTGTATTTTGTAATATTTATTTTATTATTTACAATAAAATACATATGTATTCCATTTATTATAATTAATATATATTTTAATGTATTAAATATTTTATTAATGTAACAAAATAGAATTATACATTTTACATTATAAATATGCATATCATTAAAATAATTAACATTATATTTAATTTAAAATATTCACTTCTGAAAAAACTCCCCACCCTCATGCCCTAAAAACCCAATATCCTGCTGCTACATTTAGAATAAAACACAGTACAATAAATTGCATAAAATACCACTTACAAATGTTATAACATTCAATGATATTTTCTAAATCAATATTGTCTAAAACTATATTAAAAACAACACTTGAAATCATATTTCTTCTTTTGATATTCCTGTTGGTGATATTTTGGACATCCTGATTTTCTTTAGACAATGTTTTTGTATCACATTATGTTTTTCTGATATTTTGTCCTAACACCAGGCAGGACCCACAGCCAGTGGTATGCAACTGGAGCTTCAACTCAGTAACTAGTGGTTAACTTGTAAAAAAATAAATACGAGCCAGGGCTCTCATCGGGAGGCAGCTTGCAACAGCCCATTTCTCCTGTTAGCGGCACCTAAAACAGAACTAACTACTAACCATGAAATTGGGAGAGGATGTGGCATAATGGCCAGAGCTGCCAACTTCAGAGTTGAGAAACAAGGTTTGAGTCTTGGCGTCGGCTCAACATCATGTAATTCTGGTGCTCAGGAAAAGCGCCAGTGTTGACGATGAGTGTCTTTGCTGAGCACCGGAAACCACTTGCTCAAATTAAGCACTGTCAGTACCACAGGTGGACTGCTCCCCTTCTTCCGATTTGGGAAGGGAATTATTGACCCTATGACCCCAGCCCTACTACCACAGGGTTAGTTTGTTCCTCTTACCTTTATAGTGCGTCTATTTTCACAGTAGGCAAATATCTGGGTATCACCCCATCTGCATACCCGTATCAGTCTCTCTTTGCCTCAATTGAGTTCCAGTCAAATGGGCCCCATGCCTGACTTCCCACTTCCCTTGCGGAGAGTGTCCCTCAATGTTAATGGTATGACACACTATATTAAAGGGAAGAAAATTTGAGCATTTCTCAAATCCCAAATACCCCGATGTAGCACTGATCCATGAAATCGACTTGACGGATGCCAAATAAGAATTGAGAAGGGAATAGGTGGGCACGGCGGCACATATTAACAGGTCACAGTGCAATTCCACACACTCTGCCTCTCCCTTAGGAAGGTGGGGGCTGCTATCCTCCACCATAAATCCCTTGCCTCTCACACGCTTTGAACATGGAAGGACCCACAGGGAAGATATGTTTTTGCAAAACCTAAGATACATCATGAGACATTGGTTATTGGCTCCATTAATGTCCTTCAGGGTGACAAGTCCAACCTTCTTGCTACCTTATCCAGACTTCCCCACTCATTTGACAAGATGATACTTGTGATGGGGAGGCTGGAATTTGCCCCTTGACGCACACCTTGACAAGTCTGGCAACGCTGATACTAGACTTATTTTATATTATCTGACATTCTAAGTGATCACGCCCTGAGGAACCCTGGTGCCTAACGCACCCAAGAGAAAGGGACTGCACTTCCACGTCCAGTTTCCATGATACCCATTCTCACATAGATTTTTTCCTTTTGGCTGCGACATTATCATACAATCTAGTGAACACTTCTATGACACTCAATAGCAAGTCTGACGTTGATGTGATTACCCTAGACTTAGGAACTGATTAAGAGTTTGGATGTTCAACTGACTGAGAACCGCATCCATATCGTCCATGCTACCACTGCACCAGCGATCTTCTGCCCGCCGTATTACGAATTGTGCTGGCTGAAATGCTGACCAAGGCGGTCTATCAGGGGGGATCGCGGTGGTCTGAAATAAGGGCGGTGCATCCTATGATCTCGCTAGGTCCGTGGTCCACCCGCTAAGCGTATTACAACTACACAGTCATACTTGACGTCTCACAGCGGTGCTCAACAAACAGCGATTTTCTAACAGTGGTTGACCACCATGGTATGCGCCAAAAGAAGAACATTTTTAAAAGAACCATTTGATGGATTAAAAAATGACATACCTGATGTGCTTTGGCAAGTGGATATGCCTGCAAATCATACTATAAAACACACCCCATTCCTGACCAGCATCATTTGCTCTCAAACTGCAGCACAGCAAGACAGCCAGTCAGCCATTTTCCCTGCTACACATTTTCATCTTCCCATTTAGCACTCTCTACCACCTGCAACCTTTTATTTTTTGAGCACCTTTTTAACTCTATTACTTATTTGTTCTTCATTCACATACTCCCTCACATATCACCATGCCTGCAAAAAAAAAAAAACTAGCTTCTCTGAGCAAGATAAATCATTATGGTAGAGCCACACATTTTTGGGTCCCTAGTCCTGCAGACTCCTCTCAGTAGGAAATTAGAAATGTGGGACAGGATAGTCAACAGAGTGAATGCTGTTGGCAACACCCCGTGCACACAGGGAGACATTAGGAGAGGTGGAATGACCTCAGGCTGAAAGTATGGGTCAAGTACAACAGTCACCACCTGGAGGCTTAGAGGACTGGCGGTAGCCCTCCCAATACACTACTGATACTCTTATCCTTGGAGGAGAAGGTCTTGGCCATCCTGCATACTGAGTGCTTGTCGGGAATTGAGGGTGGAGTGGACTCTGGTAAGTTGCACTTCAATAACTGCCAAAATATCACAATGTCCTGTTTGCTCTCAAATCTTCCTGTCCTATTCTGTTCTCTATCTACTTTCCTAACATGCAACTCTTGAAGTATCAGAGATATTGGTTTGTCTGTGGCACTGTGTATTTTTGCAGAGAATAGCAGATGTACCAAAATAAATAATATGCCACATGTTCCAATGCTGTCTGTAACTGTATTACCATCAAAATGTACATCCAGGACCCATTAAAAGTCTGAAAATGCAAATGTGTGGTCCATCACAAATGCATGTACCAACAGCTATGGTATACTGATCACTTGCCAAGTGTTGCTAAAGTGATATTAAAGTGACTACAACTACCATGATGCCTTGTCACTCCAACTCTAACCAAGCTGATACACTCCTTTAGCCCCTTCTCACATATCTCCCGTGTCACTACTGAAGTTTACTTGTCATGCAGGTTACCAATACTCAAGTGTTGCTCAACTGAGATTAAAGTGACTATAACTACCATGAGGCCCCCTCACTCCAAATCTAACCAAGCTGATACGCTCCTTTTGCCCCTTCTCACTTGTCCGCCATGTCACTTCTGAAGTTCACTTATCATGGACTGTGCAATGTACAGACAATGCTCCACTCAGGTCTCTGTCTGAATACTTTGTCTGATGGTGTCCTGGACTAATCAACTCATACTAATGATGGCATCAGCAACACCATATCAATGGTGTTCCCCTAATATATGTCAGCCATGAAGGAAACTCAGCTGATTAGCAGTGTCAGGTGACCCCTGACTCTGTACTCCTCACATGAGGAATGATGCTAAATATATGTTACCAAGCTGGGTGTTTGCATGTATTAGACACAACTAGGTCTTGGAATGGACAAATATATATGTCAGGACCACACAATGCCGCATATCTGCACCGCTAATGAGCTGAGCAAGTTTACTACATCTATTGAATGTCTACAAATGTCTAGTAACTAACGTCAACTCCATGCAAATAGGTGACAATAATAATCTCTACCTATTTTATTCCATTCTAGGTCCCCATTTACCTTGACACGTAACAACGTGGATGTAGATACCTCGCTTCCAACATTAACAATGTTCTCTATCTAGCAACAGCTCGATCCACCACTGCACCTGTACAGTGGTTCGAAACAGAACAGAGTTCCTCTCACCCACAAGAAGAAGCCCTCAGTGATGACAATTCTCCTGATGAGGTGGGCATGGATGATGCTCCTGGCCCGTCTGGGCAGCCTTGGCAGATTCCAACAGTGGGGCTCACTGTGTCCAGCACAACACCTCCTACCACTGATGAAACTTCACTGCCAACCATTGTACCCCCAACCTGTGCACTTAGTACAGTTGGTAACACTCTGTGCCCCCAGTCCTGGATTCTTCGATGGCTAACACCACCCCAGTCACAGAGGAACCAGGACCCAGTGGGGGTTGCAGTCTGTGCAAAGGGTACAAAGCCATCAGGGGATGCGTAGTGAAAGGGTAAACGTGGGCCCACAGAGTAGCCCACTGAGGCCATGGTCAACAAGGCTGCCATCACCCAAGTTGTGCGAGGTTACCAGGACTCCCAAAGTGTCATGGGCCAGGCATTGGCTGAAGTCCGTGAAATGAAGGAGCTGAATAGGGACATATACCGGTAGGTTGTTGACATCCACACTGAGGTGGCCGGCATCCACACTGAGGTGGCCGGCATCTACACTGAGGTGGCCGGCATCTACACTGAGGTGGCTGGCATCCGCACCAATGTGTCCTTCCTGGTTGGGTTATTGCGGGACATTAACACCACCCTCTACACAGCTTTTCCAACTGCAACTACGCCTTCCCGTGGTCAAAGTGCACCCAGCCCATTAATATCAACTGCAGCCACAGGAAGGGAGGCCCTGCTAGAGGTGGACATGCCCTCAAGCGCCCCATCACAGCAGCTCCAGATCCCCCCTCTGTCAAAAAAGGGGACGTCCACCCAAGAACCAAGGAGCTTAGGGTGGCAAGACACACACGAGTGCCAGGAAGAAACCTTGTCCCTAATGTCCTATTGTGTGCAGGGCCGGACTGGTAATGCCGGGCACCGGGCAATCCCCCGGTAGGCTGGATGGGGTGGGGGCCGGTTTTTTGACAGGGGGCCGGTTTTTTGACAGGGGGCCGGTTTTTGGTCCGGACTGTCTGTGACCGTCGTTAGTCAGTAAATAAATCAGAGTTAACTAACTTCAGTTCACTCACAGCAGTAGTCACTCACTACTCTGCTCTGCGACGCGTCTCCTCGCTCCGCGGCGTCCGCGCTCCGTGCGGGGGGGGATAAAAAGCACTACTGTCTATAATCTCTCTCAGTCTGCATAAATAAATGCAATTATTTTGTTGGAGCAGTGGTGCGGTGCACCATTTAAAAGGGTCGCGAGCAGCGCGCAGATGTCTCCGCCTCCGCGTCTGCGCGCGGTCTCTTCAGTTCACTCACCTTAGAGTGGGGGCTGGGCCGGGGGAGGCTGGTGGTGATCATGCGCATTGGGGCCTCGCGCAATAAAAAGTGCACGTGACCAGTGAGGCCAGGTCGAGGAGCATTCCAGAAGCCAGAGAGACTGAGACGTCACGACAGAGTGAGAGAGAGGCACCCCATAATTTAATTATTTCTAGCCCCTGCCTGTCCCTGCTGCTGACTGCCGCCGCCCGCAGGTGAGTCACTGAGTCAGAGTGTGTGCCCAGGGCAGCCTGTGTGTGCGTGCCTGTGTCTGTCTGGAGACAGTTTTTGTAAACGCTATGTTGTGGGCTTGATCTATAAGAAATGTAATCTGTTACCTGTATGTTATGTATCAACTCTTACCCCTGGGTTCTCAATTTTATATTATACTGTGAAGCATCCCACTTTTTCACCAGTTGATGCCAACTTGAACTTGAGGTTCCCCAAGAACCAATGAGGTTTCTCGTTTTTTTCAGAGCATGAAGCCCCACACTGATTCGCAGGCTTGCGATTCAAAAAATGGCGACTCCTACATGTCACCCTGTGAGTCACCGAACAGAACCCTTAGAAATCCGAGTGTTCATTCAAATAGCAGCATTGAGTATGCAAGATATTCTTTATCATTCTAAGCGAGATTGGATTGTATTAACTCAGCACACTGTAGGCAGTGAACATGATGGCTCGGGGTGTCCCTGCTCAACGTACTTTTGCTTTAAACAGCTGCCTGCAGTGTACAGCTTGTGAATTATATATAGAGTGCGATTTCTATTTAATTGGGTTATGGAGAGGTTTCCCACTTATAAAAAAACTGCTTTCCCCTCGCTCTTCTGTCGAGAGAAGCCTAAATCGCCCTCCCAATTTATTTCGGTGACAGTAGTATCTAATTTATTGGTAAAAACGTAAAGCAGGTCATCGACCTTGGAGATCCATTTTTCCTTGATGTTATTACCCGGGAGACTTGTCAGTCCAGTCGTTTGCATTTTTGCAAATTGCAATTATCATGGCACTGTGGGCCGGGCAGAGCTGCAGATTCCTTTCCATGTAATGCTGCCTACAGTTCACGTACTAACTCAGAGAAATTCTGAGTTACATTTATGAACTTTACACACCTCAGACACAAAAAATGGGGTGCTCAGCACTGCACTGAGCCAGCACAGCCTGTCATGGTTTCTGAGGTGCACGTGACTCTCTCCACTTTATGTAGTATACAGCTCATTCACCAATACAGAGATAATCAGAGTTCATTTATGCGCTGCCCGAAAAGCGAACACACCAAGCCCTTCACATATACATTTAGGGGCCGATTCCGATCTCGGTCGGAGGCGCACCTAACAGTATTTGGTTGGGAAAAAAGCCATGCGAATGCCTGTTTCCCGACCGAACCGCACATTATTCCGAACGAGCAAGTACGATGCGCATAACAGCATAGATTCCGACCCAGTCGTAATCACCCAATCCAGGTCCTGTTCCCCGACCGAGCCGGATCCGTAGAACGCAGAATCGAGTCGCACGGAAGCCAAAATGCAGCCCCGTCCGGCCGGACAAGTACGATGCGCTCGTACGCGCCGAACCCGTCGCTACGCATGGCACGTCAAAGCATCCGGGAGAGGCGCACATAAGCCTCCGACTCGCGCCACAACACGATCCATGGCTACGAGACGAACACGCCAGCGACGAGGACGAGGCGAAGCAACGAGAAAGACGAACGAGACGAACCAACCATGAATCCCATCGTGCCGATCCTACCAATATTCTACATCTACTACCGGAACAGGCACGGACGCGTACGGCGCAGAAGGTAAGTCAGACACCAACCACAAAAACAAACTACACGTACCCGACACATCACACACACACAGAGGGATGCAGAAATTACTTACACCAGCAACAGCAGCACCATAGGGGCGGGATGGCCATCACCAATGCCACATATACACATAGGGGCCCGGATGCCTACCACCACTACCACCCTTAACCATGGGGGCTGGATGCCTACCACTACTACCACCCTTACCCAGGGGTGCCAGATGCCTACCACTACTACCACCTCTACCCAGGGGGTGCCAGATGCCTACCACTACTACCACCCTCACCCAGGGGGTGCCAGATGCCTACCACTACTACCACCTCTACCCAGGGGTGCCAGATGCCTACCACTACTACCACCTCTACCCATGGGGGCTGGATGCCTGTCACTACTACCACCCTCACCCAGGGGGTGCCAGATGCCTACCACTACTACCACCTCTACCCAGGGGTGCCAGATGCCTACCACTACTACCACCTCTACCCATGGGGGCTGGATGCCTGTCACTACTACCACCCTCACCCAGGGGGTGCCAGATGCCTACCACTACTACCACCCTTACCCATGGGGGGCTGGATGCCTACCACTACTACCACCCTTACCCAGGGGGTGCCAGATGCCTACCACTACTACCACCTCTACCCAGGGGGTGCCAGATGCCTACCACTACTACCACCCTTACCCAGGGGGTGTCAGATGCCTACCACTACTACCACCTCTACCCAGGGGGTGCCAGATGCCTACCACTACTACCACCTCTACCCATGGGGGGCTGGATGCCTGTCACTACTACCACCCTCACCCAGGGGGTGCCAGATGCCTACCACTACTACCACCCTTACCCATGGGGGCTGGATGCCTACCACTACTACCACCCTTACCCAGGGGTGCCAGATGCCTACCACTACTACCACCTCTACCCATGGGGGCTGGATGCCTGTCACTACTACCACCCTCACCCAGGGGTGCCAGATGCCTACCACTACTACCACCCTTACCCATGGGGGCTGGATGCCTCACCACTACTACCACCCTTACCCGGGGTGCCAGATGCCTACCACTACTACCACCTCTACCCAGGGGGTGCCAGATGCCTACCACTACTACCACCCTCACCCAGGGGTGCCAGATGCCTACCACTACTACCACCTCTACCCAGGGGTGCCAGATGCCTACCACTACTACCACCTCTACCCATGGGGGCTGGATGCCTGTCTCTACTACCACCCTCACCCAGGGGGTGCCAGATGCCTACCACTACTACCACCCCTTACCCAGGGGTGCCAGATGCCTACCACTACTACCACCTCTACCCAGGGGGTGCCAGATGCGTACTCACTACTACCACCTCTACCCATGGGGGCTGGATGCCTGTCACTACTACCACCCTCACCCAGGGGTGCCAGATGCCTACCACTACTACCACCCTTACCCATGGGGGGCTGGATGCCTACCACTACTACCACCCTTACCCAGGGGTGCCAGATGCCTACCACTACTACCACCTCTATCCAGGGGTGCCAGATGCCTACCACTACTACCACCCTTACCCAGGGGTGCCAGATGCCTACCACTACTACCACCTCTACCCAGGGGGTGCCAGATGCCTACCACTACTACCACCTCTACCCATGGGGGCTGGATGTCTGTCACTACTACCACCCTCACCCAGGGTGTGCCAGATGCCTACCACTACTACCACCCTTACCCATGGGGGCTGGATGCCTACCACTACTACCACCCTTACTCAGGGGGTGCCAGATGCCTACCACTACTACCACCTCTACCCAGGGGGTACCAGATGCCTACCACTACTACCACCCTCACCCAGGGGTGCCAGATGCCTACCACTACTACCACCTCTACCCAGGGGGTGCCAGATGCCCACCACTACTACCACCTCTACCCATGGGGGCTGGATGCCTGTCACTACTACCACCCTCACCCAGGGGGTGCCAGATGCCTACCACTACTACCACCCCTACCCATGGGGGGCTGGATGCCTACCACTACTACCACCCTTACCCAGGGGGTGCCAGATGCCTACCACTACTACCACCTCTACCCAGGGGGTGCCAGATGCCTACCACTACTACCACCCTTACCCAGGGGGTGCCAGATGCCTACCACTACTACCACCTCTACCCAGGGGGTGCCAGATGCCTACCACTACTACCACCTCTACCCACGGGGGGCTGGATGCCTGTCACTACTACCACCCTTAACCATGGGGGGCTGGATGCCTACCACTAGTACCACCCTTACCCAGGGGTGCCAGATGCCTACCACTACTACCACCTCTACCCAAGGGGTGCCAGATGCCTACCACTACTACCACCTCTACCCATGGGGGCTGGATGCCCACCACTACTACCACCCTTACCCATGGGGTGCCAGATGCCTACCACTACTACCACCTCTACCCAGGGGGTGCCAGATGCCTACCACTACTACCACCTCTACCCATGGGGGGCTGGATGCCTACCACCAACAACACCCCCACTCACAGGATGGCTAATACATGACACAACAAGCACACACCAACATAAACAATGCAACATAAAGACATCCCCCCAACAACATGACAAGCGTGTGTAGACTGTGTCAAATGCCTACAACACTGAACATGACTTTGAACATACAATGTGACCCCCTATCACATGTGCCACACATAAATGTGTGTGGCCCCCACAATGCAAGCAGGCCATGACCATTGTGGCAATGGGGTCCAAACCCCCATCATCACAGTGACCAATATGTAAGTGTTGACAAAGAAAAAGCTGCAACTGCCAAACTGCATGGATGATTCCTGGTCACAGAACAACAAACACATCAGTGGCAAAGTAGTGCTTGTGTCCCATAGCAACATAGATTGGGGGAGGCAAACAGTGCAGTCCAAATAAGACATACCTTTGGCCATGTGCAGACAAACATCACCCATGGGGGCTGACACTGTCAACATTCATCAATGACACAATGACAGAAGTGACCATCAGAATGCAGACCCACATATTTGCACCAATGGGCACACAAATGCAGATACCCTGTGGAGACTGTAGATGTGAGGTGAACAGATACCATACCATGGCAGCAATGGGACACACAAACAATGATCATTGTGCTGACTGATGACCTAGGAGTCCCAAGGACAGCAGGGGAAACACACCAAACAACATACAGCCAATGGCACACTAAAGATATGCCAATGCAGTGGTGCAGATGCACAAACACAAACAGGCAGACCCACACTGCACATCAAACACAACAGGTGAGGGGGGGTACCAGTGTCCCCAGGCAACCACACAACACATGAGGAGGCCTGAATACCAATTACACAGATGTGCATACAGTGCCACACAAAGGTAACTCATGGATCCAAATCCCCTATGTGGGCAATCAGGCATTGTCAGATGAGAGGGAGCACGAATCACACATGTCACACAAGCATGTAGGAACAGCAACTGACACAGCAAGACACAGAGACACCACAGCACTACCCCCAGGGCCCCCACAATGTGGTGACCCTGTGCTGCATTACAATCCCACTGTGATGACAAAGCTAGATGTTGTGCACACTGTGAACCACAGTCATGTGTCCTGAGCAACAAACTACCATCACACCTACACAAGCACAAATCAATCAGCACGGCCAGTAAGCCAAGGCCAACATGGAGGCAGGGGTCTAGCCGGGCAACAACTCTCATCTGCACACACTCAACACCACACACCTCGACCTCCAACAATGTGCAGCAGTGAAGCTCACATGCACTGGTGACATTGCACATGCACCCATGACAATCCCAGGGGGGTGGCGGGAACCAAGGTGCAGAAACACATCACACATGGCCACTCAACAAGACTCCTGAATGTCTGACACACTGCACACTACGCTGTACATGGACATGACGGCAATACCACACCAACCAATGGGATCCCAGCCACAGTCACACACCAATGAAGAAGCCAAGGTCACCCACAAAGAACACACATAGACAACTACCAACATTGCAGCCCTGACCCTGAGAGTGCCAGCAGTCACACACACAACGTGTCACAACCAATGAAAGCTAATACAAACCGGAAATCACATGACAGGTGTAAACAACAAGTGCCAAGGGGAATCCTGACTGTGACCCATCAGCGTCTGCCCACAAACTCAGCCCTGACAGCAAACACACCTATGGGTGACACCCTGATGACCAGTAATGTGCCATGCACCCACATCACAGAGAACCCAGGGAGAAGACTTTGGGGGAACATAGGTCAACTCAGCAAGCATCACAAACAGGAACATCACTAGGGATCCCAGCATGCACAGCAAAATGGAAGTGAACACACAGACATGCTCATACAACACACACCTTGGGCGCAGGCGATGTCACAGGAGCACACACTGCCATGAGGGGACTCCACTCCTGTGTGAGGAAAGCTGTGCCATATGTCGCCTCAGTAGGGCTCCATCATGTCAGCAGAACACTTGGTCACACAGTCAACAATTAGCACCAAATGAAGGCTCCTGTCACATCAGCCTGGTCATGGGAGTGTCAACGAAATCATCAGCACAGATCCAACACACATGTATAGCAAGTTGCACTGACAACACAGATGAGTCCTTCCCCATTGATGCCCAAACCTGCATGTCCAGTGGAGATGGCCACACGGTCAGGGAAGTAGACTAATTGAACAATGGCAAGCACAACAGATGTGCAGGGGTGGAAGCCACAGATGTGACATTGCTAATGTAAGTAGGAAATCCCATTGCCAAATATTGAAAACATGACACCCTCAGATGCTGCTAAGGATGACATGGATACACTACAGGATAGGACACATTACCCGTGGACCACATGGGTTCCTGCAGAGTAACACTTCATTTCCATGAGACCAAAAATCACCATCACTGCAGCAAGGGCACGGTTAGCATCATTAACATCATGTACATCAGAAGCAAAACCACTAGAGAACAGAAAGTAGCTTTATTCAGCATATGTGGGTTCAAAAGTTAAAGTCCAGAAAAAAGAAACAAAGGCCAATGGCCAGTCCATTCTGAAAGTCAAAACAGGGTGACAGTGGCAGATGTCACCCTACGCATGCCTGCACTGCTACACACAAGGGACAATCCCCTCGGAGGGGCATACGGGGGGCAGACCAGGCACCGCAGGGACAGGATCAGGGCTCACCAGAAGGAGGCAGGGAAGGGGTGGTGGGTGCTGGAGAGCCACTGACAACTGCAGTGGAGGTGTCTGACATGGTGTGTGCCGGCACAACTGGGGGCATGACTCAGATGGTGTGGGCGCCGGCACGACTGCAGTGGACCGTGCAGATGGAGTGGACAGGTTCGCCACTGCAGTGCCCAAGTCAGACATGGTGGCAGTGGCCTCCACTGCAGTGCCTACCTCCAGGGGAGGAGAATGGGGATCAGGTAAGGTGGGCAGGACAGAGGGGGAGGACACCCTCACCACACCAGTGGCACAGACAAGCGCAGCGGGGGTGTGGGGCCGGAAGAGCAAGTGGCAGGGGGAGAAGGCCTGATCCTTTTGGGGATGGTGTATCTGTGGGTGGGGGAACCTGGGGCAGGGTGTGGTGGGGGCACCTGTGGAGTGGGGGCCTGAGGGATGGAGGAAGGAGACTTGGTGCCTGAGCTGCAGGGCGGCGGCGGGGTCTTGCTCTTCCGGGTCCGGGGGGACTTGCGGGTGGGGGCGTCAGTCGGTCTGCGCCTGGGGGAGGGTGTCCGGGGGCGAGGGGCACTCTGCTCCGTGTGGGTGGGCTTCCTCTTCCCCCTGAATGCTGTATCAGCTGGATCGGAGGGGAAGAGGCCGAGGTCACTGAGGAAGAGCCGCTGTGTCTTTGGGGTTGCAGGTGAGGCAAGGGAGGGGGCTTTGGAGGGAGAGGCAACTGAGGACTGCGCAGTGCTCGTGGATGCGTGTGTGTGTGCCTGGGCCCCATCCCCTGTGAGTGTGGTTTCAGTCCCCTGACTGTGCGTGCGTGTGCGTCTTGTTAGTGGCGTGTGTGTCTGTGTGCTGCTCGTGTCTGTGCTGGTGTGTGCCTGTGCCGGTGTGTGTGTGCTTGGGACAGGTAAGGTGCTGGGGAGTGTGGATGGGGCAGAGGCAGGAGGGGTGAGGGACTGTCGGAGGAGGGACACTGCTGCCATCAGGGAGGAGTCCATGGACCTATTGCCCCT
Organism: Calotriton arnoldi; assembly: GCA_963921515.1. NCBI lineage: Eukaryota > Metazoa > Chordata > Amphibia > Caudata > Salamandridae > Calotriton > Calotriton arnoldi. The sequence goes on from CAWUFW010016062.1 coordinate 128,461, forward strand.
CTGTAGGGCAGACATGCCCGATGAGATGCCCTCCATGAACGACACCAGCTGAGTCAACAGAGTGGTGTGGGCATGGAGGACACTCAGCATCGCTGTCTGCCCTACATGGAGCTGGCGAAGGAGGTACACAGACTCCTCACTCAGGGCAGCAGGGGACACAGGGGCAGGGGGTGCGGTGCCTGGCCCGAAGGAGACACGCTCCCGAACATGGGAGCCTCCACGGACCTCGGGAATGGGAGCCGATGGGCGGGCGGTGGTGGTGGTGGTGGTGGTGGCGGGGACAGCAACACTAGCTGGGGTGTGGTGGCTGCTGACACCCGCCTCCATAAGGGAGTCATCCTCCGAGCTGCTGTGGTCCTCAGCTGAGGTGGATGGTGCTGAGGACTCCTCGGTGTGGCTCCCCTCGCCCTCCGTGCCACTGGGTCCCTCCGACCACTCCTCGGCTGCTGACCCAGTCTGGCTCTGCGGCTCCTCCTGGTCCGTGGAGCTGTCCCCTCCTGTGGCCGTGGATGTATCTGCAATCAATAGGGAAACAGACAGACATCAGTCACCTGCACCGAACGCACACACCACAGTTAGTACAGCACATTACAGAGCAAGCCCTGGCATCCTTAGTTGAACTTTGCTAAAAGTGCCCAAACAGAACAGGAGAAGCCAATTGTCAGTCTGATGGTCAACCATGGCACTCACATCCCACCTGGCCTTGCACCCATCTGTCTGGTGTCTGTTGGATGGCAATACCCCAGTGTGGACACATGCACCACCTACACAGTAGTTGGACAGTGCAGAGAACCCGGTTAAGCATGTGAACATGCACACATCACAACTCTTGCCACTGAGTCAGTACAGGTGTCCGGATGAAAGGGATGCCCAGAGTCAAATAGGAAATGCATGTGATGCATACCAGCGACAGACACCATGATGCACCCATGTCCTGATAGCCATTGCCACAATGGTGTGCATGTAGCACATGTCACTCCCCTGCAGGATCACTCATTGGAAGTTTCATGCCATGGCACAGGCATGCCTGCTAAGTCATACATCACTGTCTCCAGTCACATGGGCAGGGCAGCCAGACAACAACAGTCTGCACTGTGTCACAATCCAAGGTCATGGGGAATGCAAGTCCTGGAGCTGAACAAGTGCACATGTACATCCCCCACACACCACATCATCTGAACCCTTATCTGTCCAGGTCATACCGATTGGACATATGGGAGACCTGTAACACGACCCTCTGAACCTGAGCACCTCACAATCTGCTGTGAATGGGAGACAGCTGCCTGAACTTCACATTCGCATACCCCAGTCTGCACGGTCAGGTGATCAAACACCTATGTGTCACACAAGTATCGTCTCCTATGGTCACATCTCCGGTGGCATGCTGAGCCCCAACCGAGAAACACCCCAGCAGTCCTGACAACGAAGCCACAGCACACTGACACAGAGGCAGACACCTGAGGGGACAAATCACTGAGCACAACGTGTCAGCTGATACACGGGAGTGGGAGTACAGAGTGTATTGTATGGCCTGGAGTAGGCATGACTGTCCTGCCCCACATGAATGAGGGATGAGCCCTGGACAGTAGGCAGCTGGCTAAGTATGTGTGACACACGTAATATACACACTCCTGGGGCCCAAACATTGTTCCCACCCGCAGCATGGGTGTGTGCCAGATACCCCAGGCACATGTGGTGGATCAGCTCAGCAATTGGACCACATATCAAAGTAACACGCAGATTACATGTCAGAACACAGGCATTGTGTAAGCAATGGACCCACCCATGATGCCCACCACAGAGTTAGGGAAACAGATGCTGTCCCCCACCTTGAGTCAAGCAAACTGCAAGGACACAGTACCCAAGTGACACAATTCCCTGACTGTAAGGGCCACACCTGGGTATCAGATGAGGAGTGGGCAGTGCACAATAGAGGGACATGGGTCCTGGACCACATGACTGATGTACTGTGGAAGTTTAACCAGGCCAGAGGAGGGAACATAGCATGGCAGACATAGTTCACAATGCAGTCATGGACTCACACCCTCCTTGCTGCTCTCTGGCCTTCAGCTGCCCATCCAGATCAGGGAAGACCACCGCCAGGATCCTGAGCATGTGGGGGTCAGGGTCCGGTGTCCGCCCCTCCTGCGAGGAGGCGACAGCTTCAGCTGGACCCGTGCGATCCTCCGGGTCCAGCCCCGAAGGTCCTGCCACCTCTTCTGGCAGTTGCGGATCCGGCGCTTGTAGTCCCCCACGGATCTCACTGCCCGGACGATGTTCAGCCATATCTTCTGCTTCTGGTGGGCATCAACCTGTGAGGATGACAAAGTGAGAATGCTATTACTACACATGCAACATATCCGTGCATTACACAGTTGTATATACATGTCTCAATCACAGGGGCACATGATGTACACAGGCAGTGCAACGATGGCCATGGACAGTATGCCAGCAGTTACTACATGGTATCATTGCCTGGGAAGTAAAACCTTGTTTAAATGCACTGTCACTGCACTATACCTGTCCAGTGCATGTAACTACACACTATGGGGGGTGACAACTACTCAGTGAGACTGCTAGCCAGTGGCGTGCAGACTGTTAGCCTTGCTAGTCAGACAACATGCACATTTAGGAAGGCAGTGGACAGAACACTCACCTGCTCCCCTGCTTTCCCATACAGCTTGCTGTACTGTGGAAGGAGGCTGTCCAGCAGGGCCTGGTTCTCCTCAGTGCTGAAGGCTGGGGCTCTCTCCACAGTACGTGCCATTGCAGGGTCCAGAGGGTGCAGATACAGCAGCAGTGGTGGTGGCAGATGTCGTCCTGGAGCATGTAGTGCAGGCAAGTGAGCTCTCAGGGGAACAGCCAGCATTATATGTGTGCTGCAGAGGCAGATACTGTCCCATGTGTCCAAAGTGATAGGTCCAAGTCGTTTGCATCTTCTGAATCTGGCCAATCCATGGAATTGCACCACTTACACACGCCCACAGCATCCTTCAAAAGTTCAACTTCATGACACCCATGAATTTGCAACATTGTTGTGGGTGACCAACTGAATTTACAGCATCAGACTCGTTCAAAATTTGAAAACGCGTCCGTTGCCAGGCCAGGCCATAGCCAATGGATGCGCACCGATCGGTCCATTGCTGTTCAACGCGTACCCAGGATACAACGCGTACCCGCACACATTGAATGCAATGGGCCGGCCGGGCACACCGATCGGTCCATTGCTGTTCAACGCGTACCCAGGATACAACGCGTACCCGCACACATTGAATGCAATGGGCCGGCCGGGCACACCGATCGGTCCATTGCTGTTCAACGCGTACCCAGGATACAACGCGTACCCGCACACATTGAATGCAATGGGCCGGCCGGGCACACCGATCGGTCCATTGCTGTTCAACGGCGTACCCAGGATACAACGCGTACCCGCACACATTGAATGCAATGGGCCGGCCGGGCACACCGATCGGTCCATTGCTGTTCAACGCGTACCCAGGATACAACGCGTACCCGCACACATTGAATGCAATGGGCCGGCCGGGCACACCGATCGGTCCATTGCTGTTCAACGCGTACCCAGGATACAACGCGTACCCGCACACATTGAATGCAATGGGCCGGCCGTGTGCACACCGATCGGTCCATTGCTGTCCAACGCGTACTGCAGGATACAACGCGTACCAGCACACATTGAATGCAATGGCCAACTGTGTGCGCACAGATCGGTCCATTGCTGTCCAACGCGTATTGCAGAATACAACGCGTACCATCACACATTGAATGCAATGGCCAATGTGTGCGCACAGATCAGTCCATTGCTGTCCAACGCGTATTGCGAATACAACGCGTACCAGCACACATTGAATGCAATGGCCAATGTGTGCGCACAGATCGGTCCATTGCTGTCCAACGCGTATTGCGAATACAACGCGTACCAGCACACATTGAATGCAATGGCCAATGTGTGTGCACAGATCAGTCCATTGCTGTCCAACGCATATTGCGAATACAACGCGTACCGGCACACATTGAATGCAATGGCCAATGTGTGCGCACAGATCGGTCCATTGCTGTCCAACGCGTATTGCGAATACAACGTGTACCAGCACACATTGAATGCAATGGCCAATGTGTGCGCACAGATCGGTCCATTGCTGTCCAACGCGTATTGCGAATACAACGCGTACCAGCACACATTGAATGCAATGGCCAATGTGTGCGCACAGATCGGTCCATTACTGTCCAACGCGTATTGCGAATACAACGCGTACCAGCACACATTGAATGCAATGGCCAATGTGTGCGCACAGATCAGTCCATTGCTGTCCAACGCGTCCCTGTACAAGTCACTGGCATATGTCACCATGCCTGTCACAGGTGAACATATGCCAGCCACATATACTTCCCAGGGAGTAAGGGGCACACCTACAACACCACAGCCTGTCCAAACTGTATCCTAAGGCATGTAAGGCTACATTACCTATTCCGTGTTTGGGGGTGAACATGTTGTTCTGTGGGTGTCACTTGGGGGCAGCCACCCCCAGGCTGTGCACGTGTTCATGGGGACAGGATCCTTGGTGTTTCGTGTACATGACCACTGTGATGTGCAACTGATCATATCTGAGCATGTGGCATGGTCACATTTCACGGTGGTGTATGTGGATGTCATGTCACATACCCCCTGAGTCCCATGTGGGACGGTATGTTTAACCCAGGGTGACCCATTGGCACAATAGTGGTGGTCCTCCACAGTCTGTGTGCATGTTGTGTTTACAATGTCTCTGATTTCATGTGCACAATGGGAGACAGTCTCCACATCCACGTTGTTTGTGCATGGACTTTGATGTTGTGCGTGTGTGTGTCACAGACGTCCATGTCTGTCCTGCCGAGGCAACAGGGACCACTACCTGTGGGGGTCATGGTTGTTTTGCTGTGGTGTATACATGATACACCATGTCATGCCAGTGTCCATGTGGCAATACAGGGTCCCTGGGAATCTACCTGTCGTTGAGCTGTGATGCCTGGGGCACATCTGTCCTCACATGTCACTGTGGGGTGTGTTTGTAACGTGGCAGCAGGAGATGGGAACTGTGACACGGCCTCATGATATCCAATGGCACAACCTGGGACTTATTGATGCCACTTGTTGAACTGTGATGTTAGATGTTGGCCATGTATGTGCCATACATGTCCTTACGGAACTGCACACATCATGTACTTGTGCCTCATAATGATGTATCATGTGATATTGAGTGTGTTCAATGCCACATATGTGGGGTGACTGACAATCTTTCTTTCTTCACCTATGCACTGCAGGGCACCAGCTGTCCATAGACCATTCCCTGACCTGGCAACGATGGTGGAACGTGACAGCATCCGACGGTACCGCTTCACCAGGCAGCTGATTGAGGATTTGGCAGTGCGCTTGGCACCACATTTGCAACCTGGCCGGCCGTACCCTACAGCGCTGACCCCCAAGGTGAAGGTGATGGCAGCCCTACACTTCTTTGCCACCGGTACCTTTCAACACACTGTGGCGACTGCTGGTGGGATGTCACAGACCATGTTCAGCCGTGTGCTCCGCGATGTTTTGGAGGCTATGTTGATATACCTGAACCAGTACATCTATTTCCCTAGACTCCAACAACTCACTGACGTGAAGAGTGACTTCTATGCCCTGGGGAGGATGCTGCATGTCATTGGCTCCATTGATGGGACACATGTGGCTTTGGTACCACCACAGGCCCAAGAGCAGGCATACAGGAACCGCAAACACTACCACTCGGTCAATGCACTGGTGGTCTGTCTTGCAGATATGAGCATCTCACACGTGTGTGCCCGTTTCCCCGGTTCTGCACACGATGCCTACGTGATGAGGAGTAGTCGCATCCCGAGGATGATGTCACAGATGCCGAACCAGCGTGCCTGGCTTGTTGGTGTGTACTGACTTTGTACCATTGTGTGTGTTCTGCAATGTAGTGTTCCACCCTCTTTTCCAACTCAGCTAATGTGCAATTGTCTGTATGTAGGTGACTCCGGATACCCCAACATGCCGTGGTTGCTGACGCCCCTCAGGAACCCTGTGACACCAGCCCAGATGCGCTACAATGAGGCACATGGTCGGACCAGGAGAGTGATTGAGCGGACATTTGGTCTCCTGAAGAGCCGCTTCCGCTGCCTGGACAAGACAGGAGGGTCCCTCCCATATGCCCCAGCAAAGGTGTGCAAGATTGTCATTGTCTGCTGCATGCTACACAACCTGGCAGTGCGGAAGGAGTTGCCTCTCATCCTGGATGACGATGACCAACGTCCGCCACCTGTGGAGGATCCTGGCCTGGACCACGATGCCAGTGATGATGATGATGATGATGGTGATGTCCGCACACAGCTCATCACCAACTTCTTCAGCTGAATGTGAGTATCCAGAGATGTCATGTCAATGATGTGAGTTTGCATGATATGTGTTGGTGGTGCTCTGGTGCTGTTTGAGTGTGTCCATGGGCTACATGACTGTATGCGTGTAGCGATGTGTCCTTACAGGTAGTCTGTACTCCCCAACAGTGTTGACATGCTAACTTGGTTCTGGGTGGGTATCTTGTGACATGTATTGGGCATGAGTATTGCAGTTCTGTCCTGTTCTTCAGTGCTTTTGACTGTGTGTCATTTCTGTCCTTCACAGGGTACTTTCAGAGTCGTTTGGTCAACTGTGATCCCCGACACCGTGATTCGACTTCCATGGTGGTAGCTGTCGTGTCCCTACAGGTGATGTGCGCCACACCCATGGACTTCCTTCCTTCTACACTTGTTGACTGTGTGCCCGCTGCCAGGTGGGATTACCTTGCATCTGTAGTGGTTACAACATGTTGCAAATGTGTAATAAACCTGTGCTTCACTTTGTGATGTGCGTTGTCTGTGGTCACACATTTGACTGACATTTGCTTACTGCACCAGTGGGCTAGTTGACTAAGACTGTGAATAGGTGTTGTGTCTGTGCATTGCACCGTATTTCCTGGCAACATCAGTGTAGGCAATGAGTCAGATGGCCTAGGTGTGTATTTGTTGTGTAGCCCTGGTGGTGTGTCTCCCTCATATGTGTCACGTTGCCATGACTCACATGCCTGTGTTGTACTTGCTGTAGCAGTTAGCATGCACAGTGTAATTTCGCAGGTCATCATCTCCATGACAGGAACCACGTTGGAATCACAACAGAGGCAGGTATGGTGTATTAGTGTGTTTATTGTCATACATGTAAGTGAATAGTGCACAGGATGGTGAGTGCTGTACATTTTGATTGCAATCCAAAGTTCCTAGATGAATTGGAAGTCCTGGTAGCAGAAATGTCCTGTATCAAGTCCACAGTCATCTGAGACATTGGTCCAACTTGTACTCCCCATGTCATGTGGGGGAGTTGTGTTGCAGTCAACAGGGTGAACAGTTTGCGCACAAAGGTGATTATCCAGAACAGGTGTTGGCTTCCTGGGGGTTGTGCATGGCCATCAGCCTCTCAGTTGTCCTTCCTCGGACGACCCCTCTTCTTTGGGGGGACCCTCAAGTGCAGGCTGCTGCGGTGCAGGGGACTCTCCGCCAGAGTCATCCTGCCTCCCTGTGGCAGTTGCAGTTGTTTCAGCAGCAGATGTTGTGGGCACACAGGGAGGTGTTGACTGGTTGCTGCTCATCTGGCGGAGGCATTGTAATATGTCCCTATGCACCGCCGTCATCTCTTGCAGTGTGTCTCACTTGGACTCCACGCGGGACATGTGTGAGTCCAAGCGGGCATGATGGGCAGCCTGCTGCTGTTTAATGTCCCTGAGGAGCCCCACTACCTGGCTGAGCTCTCCGGTGCTGGACTGGTACGCATCGGCTATGCGTGCCAGTTGTGGGTCATCATGCAGGCCAGACCCCTCTGCGATCAGCGACCTATGTCTCCCACCCCTCCCACCACCCCTGGCGACATGTGCAGTACCTGAGGTGGCACGCACAGGTGACCCTGGGCCCCCTTGGGGGTTGTTGGTGGTGTTGGTGTCCATGGCCCCACGTTGGTCCAGGGTCCCTGTGCTGGTGGTGGTGGTGCTCCTTGGTCTGTCCATGTCGGCAGGGGTGGTATGTGTGTTGACAGTCGTTGGAGGGGTGGGTGCAGGGGGTGCAGCTGGTGGTCCTGCTGGTGCTGTATGATGACTTGCACCGGAGGTGCCAGGTGGGTCTTCTTCATCCGAGGAAGGCAGAGTCTGTTCCACACCAGTGAGCTCCGTATCCTCTTGAGCCTGGGACGGGGACTCCTCAGCATCTGCTGCTGTGTCCCCATCATCACCTGTTTTTGGGAGACACACACAATGTATGTTATGTTTCTGCAGGCATCAATGGTTGACACACCTGACAGTTGTGACTGTGCCTCTGGATGCGGGCCTGTACATTGCATTGTCCTAAGTTGTCACAGTCAGGGGTTGCTATTGGTGTAGCACATTGTCCTGCATTATTTGGGCATTTCTATGTGAATGTTGGGGTGTGTACATGGTCTGCATTGGTTGTATGTGGTTGACATCCGGTCCTCCTTCCCACCCAGCGAGATATTCCACCATGGAATGTGCATCCATTGCAGGGAGTGCAAGTTGTCGTTCAGGATGTCAGTCAGTGGTGTCCTGCTGTTGGTTGGTGCACAGTTGCCAGCAGGTCCTTGTGCTCCCCACAGCAGTAGCAAGTGTCAGCCATCTTGTGAGTTGTTTTCCACTCCCTGTGATGTGTGCATGGTTCAGGGTGGTGTTGATGGGACAGTTGTGGGGGTGACCAATATCTGTGACTACCACTCCCATCATGCTATTGCCTCCACCCCCTTCCCAGCATGCCCATGCTTCCTTCCCTTTGACTCTGCTTCCCTGTGGGGTTGTGTGCCTGTGCTAACAAGATGGCTGACAGTGTTATCCTGGGGTTAGTTTTGCTACAAGTCCCATGTGTGTCCCTGTGCTTCACTCAGCATGACCCAGGGTTGTGGTTCTTTGTGGGATATTTGATTGGAGTGTGAGGCAATGCATTCTCCCAGGTGAGTTTTGTGGAGTTTGTGTTAGGGGTGTGTGTGAGTAGAGCTGCTGGTAACTATGGTCAGGGCTGTGAGTCCTCCTTCCCACCCAGCCAGATATCCCACCATGGAACGTGCTTCCATTGCAGGGAGTGCAAGTTGTCTTTCAGGATGTCAGTCAGTGGTGTCCTGCTGTTGGTTGGTGCACAGTTGCCATCAGGGCCTTGTGCTCCCCACAGCAGTAGCCAGTGTCAGCCATCTTGTCAGTTGTTTTCCACTCCCTGTGATGTGCGCATGGTTCAGGGTGGTGTTGATGGGACAGTTGTGGGGGTGACCAATATCTGTGACTACCACTCCCATCATGCTATTGCCTCCACCCCACTTCCCAGCATGCCCATACTTACTTGCTTTTGGGTGGACTTCACTGTGTGTGAGTGTGAGAGCAATGGCAAGATGGCTGACTGTGGTGTCCTACTGTTAGTTGGTGCCCAGTTCCCAGCATGGCCTTTTGCTCCCCACAACAGAGCACCAGTGTCAGACATCTTTGATGGGGCTTTCCACTCTCTGTGGGGTGTGCATGCTTGAGTGTGAGCTTGCTGGGCCATGTGGGTGGGGGATGTTGAGCTGTGATTACCACTCCCATCATGCTATAGCCTCCACCCCACTTCCCAGCATGCCCATACTTACTTGCTTTTGGGTGGACTTCACTGTGTGTGAGTGTGAGAGCAATGGCAAGATGGCTGACAGTGGTGTTCTACTGTTAGTTGGTGGCCAGTTCCCAGCATGGCCTTGTGCTCCCCACAACTGAGCACCAGTGTCAGACATCTTTGATGGGGCTTTCCACTCTCTGTGGGGTGTGCATGCTTGAGTATGAGCTTGCTGGGCCATGTGGGTGGGGGATGTTGAGCTGTGACTACCACTCCCATCATGCTATAGCCTCCACCCCACTTCCCAGCATGCCCATACTTACTTGCTTTTGGGTGGACTTCACTGTGTGTGAGTGTGAGAGCAATGGCAAGATGGCTGACAGTGGTGTCCTACTGTTAGTTGGTGCCCAGTTCCCAGCATGGCCTTGTGCTCCCCACAACAGAGCACCAGTGTCAGACATCTTTGATGGGGCTTTCCACTCTCTGTGGGGTGTGCATGCTTGAGTGTGAGCTTGCTGGGCCATGTGGGTGGGGGATGTTGAGCTGTGACTACCACTCCCATCATGCTATAGCCTCCACCCCACTTCCCAGCATGCCCATACTTTCTTGCTTTTGGGTGGACTTCACTGTGTGTGAGTGTGAGAGCAATGGCAAGATGGCTGACAGTGGTATCCTACTGTTAGTTGGTGGCCAGTTCCCAGCATGGCCTTGTGCTCCCCACAACTGAGCACCAGTGTCAGCCATCTTTGAAGTGGCTTTTCACTCCCTGTGAGGTGTGCATTCTTCAGTGTGAGCTTGCTGGGCCATGTGGGTGGGGGATGTTGAGCTGTGACTACCACTCCCATCATGCTATTGCCTATACCCCCCTTCCCAGCATGCCCATACTTCCTTCCTTTTGAGTGGACTTCACTGTGTGTGAGTGTGACAGCAATGGCAAGATGGCTGACAGTGGTGTCCTGTTGTTTGTTGGTGCCCAGTTCCCAGCAGGGCCTTGTGCTCCCCATGGCAGTACCCAGTGTCAGCCATCTTGTCAGTTCTTTTCCACTCCCTGTGAGGTGTGCATGCTTGAGTGTGAGCTTGCTGGGCCATGTGGGTGGGGGATGTTGAGCTGTGACTACCACTCCCATCATGCTATTGCCTCCACCCCCTTCCCAGCATGCCCATGCTTCCTTCCTTTTGACTCTGCTTCCCTGTGGGGTTGTGTGCCTGTGCTGACAAGATGGCTGACAGTGTTATCCTGGGGTTAGTTTTGCTACAAGTCCCATGTGTGTCCCTGTGCTTCACACAGCATGACCCAGGGTTGTGGTTCTTTGTGGGATATTTGATTGGAGTGTGAGGCAATGCATTCTCCCAGGTGAGTTGTGTGGAGTTTGTGTTAGGGGTGTGTGTGAGAAACGCTGCTGGTAACTATGGTCAGGGCTGTGAGTCCTCCTTCCCACCCAGCCAGATATCCCACCATGGAACGTGCTTCCATTGCAGGGAGTGCAAGTTGTCTTTCAGGATGTCAGTCAGTGGTGTCCTGCTGTTGGTTGGTGCACAGTTGCCAGCAGGGCCTTGTGCTTCCCACAGCAGTAGCCAGTGTCAGCCATCTTGTCAGTTGTTTTCCACTCCCTGTGATGTGCGCATGGTTCAGGGTGGTGTTGATGGGACAGTTGTGGGGGTGACCAATATCTGTGACTACCACTCCCATGATGCTATTGGCTACACTGACTTGCCCAGCATACACAGTATTCCTTCCTTTCAGTGGGCTTCACTGTGTGGTGGTGTTGTAGTGGTGGCTACATGTCTGGATGTGTTTGTTAGTTATATTTGTGCCACTGCCCAGCTGTAGTTGTAGTTGTGTTTGTACATGTGATGACACAGTTACATGTCACTATGAGATGGCATGTGTTGTGTTTATCTGACTGACATACACATTTTGGGATGGTTCTGTTCTGGTTGGTGTGTATTTGCTAAGGGTGCATGGTTTGACTCTCCCCTTGACAGTGATGTGTGTGTATTGTGGCACAATATTGTGTACATTTGTTGTGTACTCACCAGGCTCTGGGAAGTTTTCTAGTCCATATACGCTCACTGGTGGTAGGATGGCCCGCACCTTCTCCTCCCAGGGCCTGAGATATACTGGCTTGGCAGGAGGGCCACTGCCGGTGTGTTGGCTCAAGAGGTAGTCCTTCTTCAACAGCTCCCTGACCCTCCTGCGCACGTCATACCACCTGTTCTGGATGTCTATCTTTGTGCGCAAACATGGTGATTGTGCGTTCACCCTGTCAACGATCCTCTCCCACATCTTGGTTTTCTGCGACATGGGTGTCTGTTGGACCAGTGTACCAAACAGCTGTGGCTCTACCCTGAGGATCTCATCTACCAGGACTTCCAATTCACTATCTAGGAACTTATGATTCTTCTTTGGGGGCATGGTGATGGGTGGTGATGGTGAGTGATGTGTGTGTTGGTGTGCAGGTGAAGGTGTGTGAGTGTGTGTTTTGCTGGGTGTATGTGAGGTTGCTATTTGTTGTGGTGCTGATGGTGTGTGGCTTGTGTGATGGATGAGCTGTGGGTGTGTGGTTGCTGTCTGTTGAGTGCTGGCATGTATTTTGAATTTGCAAAGGATCATGGTAGGGATTTGTGTCCTTTATATGGGTGGAGTTGTGGGTGTGTCTTTGTTCCCTGCCCCCCCCCCAGTATTTATTTGCTTTGTAATTGCTTGTTGGGCCTTTTTTTGTGTATTTTCCCTTTGTACTTTTTGTGCATGTAGGAGACGTTCTTGTGACCGAGTCGGACCCTGCATTTGTCTCGTACGGGCTTCTCCGATTCGTTCACGCTGTGTTTGTGCTGTTTTCTATGCTGCGTACGCGTCGGTCGCGGTGTTTTGGGTTGCTTCGGCTCGCAGTTTTCTATGCGTGTCGGTCGTACGGCTTGTCCTCCGTGCGACTCGGTCGTGTTTTACATGCGTTGCATCGTACTTGGCGGGTAGGAGTTCGCGGGTACGTTTCGTTCGGGATTGTTCCGGGTGCGTGTCGGTCGGTTCGATTCGCATGTTTTTCCGGCCGGATAGCTGTTTTCCGTGCGGCTCGGTCGTTCGGCTTGTGTTCCGTACGAGTCGGTCGGGTTTTGCACGCTTCTCATCGTACTTTGCGGGTCGGGCTGCACCGGTACGTGTCGGTCGGAATTAATTCCGGCTCCGAGTCGGTCGGTACGTTTTCCGGCCCGAATCGGAATCGACCCCTTAATGTCTAGGCGAAGTGCTTGCTTCATTTGAGCCAGTGGTTTCCGGTGCTCGGCACTGGAACTTAATTGTCAGTGGGGGGGGGGGGGGACTTGTGACAGTCTGCCACATGGTGGCGCTTTCTGGCTAATTTAGAGATAACCACAACAACAATTAGTTATTCATTCAATATACATTTAAAATTACTATTACCAAGCCATTCTTATAGCTTTGGGGGCCTGTAATAGTGCAAATTGTCACACTTGTCAGAGTGGTATGGTAAGTAGTTGTGTTATTATCATTGGCAGCGCTGGATGGTGCAGTGTGTGGTGCAATCTGCATTGGCCTCCTGAGAGGGCCCTAGACATGACAGGCACATACTCACATGCTGTCTGCTCTGACCGTACTCGATGTGTGTAAACGGCCATGACATGCTAGGGAGTCATAGGTCTCTGGGGACATCCCACCCTAATATTCCAATGCTGAGAGTTTCACTGCCTGAATGCGACAGCATTGCAAGCAGAGAGTTTCATGTCACAGAGCACGGCCGGATGGGTGAGGGAATGAATGTCCCTACCTCATTTTTCATGAGGCTGTGACAAGACACTAAGACAAAGAGAGACTAGTTAAGATAGGAAGAGGAACATTGTATAATAAGGCAGGGGAGTGCGAGGATGGTTGCAGAGGTATCGGCGAGAGAAAGGGGGAAGATGAGAGGGAAAAGGGTGAGACTTGGGAGAGAAGATAGAGCAAGGGAAAGGAGGTGCTGAGCAGGATGAGACATGGAGCAGGGGAGAAACAGGCAGTTAAATATATGGGACAAATGAGGAGAAGTAGACCCATGGTAAGCAAAACGCTAACAACTGAAAAGAGACAAACTGTGCAAGTTGAAAAGGGCCAGGAAAGAGCCAGAGAGCAGAGCAACAACGATGAGAATAGCACTGATTTATTTAGCAGGAATCAGTTTATAATTGGACACATTATCATGTATACTTTTTCATAATATAATGGACGTAGTCACCTTTAGCGAAATATATCAGGCAAGCATTCTCCACTAATAGTACATTTATTGGATTGCAAAATAAAAGGCACATATCCTAGTATGCATTATGATATGATATACAATTGTGGGTATAATCCTTATATGAATGAATAACTTTGTTTTCATTGCTTTTATGTTTTGTTTTGGAAGCTTACATTATCGCTTTGTTTTGCTTCCTCCCGCAGTGCCGATGATCTCTCCAGCCCCTCAGAGACCATGAAGCACAATCTTGCTTTATAACTAGTATGTGTCTTTCTCCTTAAATGTAGTTTTCTATGTCGTACTGTCTGTCTGTATGAGTCTGAGTGCGATTTTATTATCTGGCGCACATCATGAAGTAACAAGGCAATCACATAAAACTGCCTGGCTTGACCGAGATTACTTATAATTAAACAAACAATTGATTTAATAAGGTCGGGCTTTTAAAGGGTAATGTCACGTGGAGACTTTTCGTTTTTAAACGTAAACTGGGCATTAACGAGGCCACGATTTATGAGGTGTGCATAGCCCACGTAACCGCACAAGGTTATAATTGGGAGAGCTCTAAACAATACACACCAAAAATGGATGAGTGAATTTCTGAATGGATGCGTGATTGCGTAGCATGGCGGTTTTTAAAAACTTACCTACATAGCATGAAGTAGGTTGTACATGATAAATGCTATTTCTCATTTCTGTTTTGGATACTACATTATCAGTAGCATGGCGGTTCCAATATTCACCTACACAGCAAGAAGTAGGTTGTACATGATAATGCCATTTCTCCTTTCTCTATTTCAGATACTACGTGGTCAGTGTACCGTATGTATTAACTTTTGCCTGCTTAAATTCCGCAGCATCACTTTTTCCTATTTTTAGGTCACCTTGGAGTGGTACAAAACAGGGCTGGACCCTGTTTGTCCTGAAGAAGAGCATTGGGGAAGCTCGAAACTAGTTGACGTCCACTAGGGACCCCTGACTCATTAAAGACAGGTACCCTAGAGACCAACCCCTTTTTTAATATATCGGCTAGGAGCCTGAATACATTCTTTTTTTGCCCACTAGCTGGATATTTTTAATCTCACCCACTCCACCTCCATCACTGCACCACACATAGTAACCCACAATTAGTGCTCCTACGTAGTGTCGCAAGTTGTAGCACGCCTCAACCCGCAGCGGGTTGGGATGGCCCCAATGATGAAGCATGTCACCATGGGGAAACCCTGGTGAGTGAGGGGACTCAAGAAAGGACATTTTTCCTTTCTTACTGTTTTTCTGACTCTCATAGAGTGACAAACCTTTTGTAGAATTTGGCTAGGTTCTTGTAACCGAGATCTCGTTTTTTTGTGATTTCTTGATCGTTTTGGAGGGTGGACCTAGCGTATCCCTCTTTCTCCCCCCCTTTTTTTCTGATTTTCGCAGCGTGTCATCAATCTGCCTCTACTCTAAGTAAAGTTACAGCTCGTCTGCATTAATTGCAGTCACTGTCTGCCAGTCTGTATCATGATTATACATTTGTTTAACAGTAAGATCAGTTTACAAGGGCACTAAGTTAGTGCCCTTTATTTTCTGGTGCTTTTCTGCAGTTGTAAGATCTTAGAGTTTCTCGTTGCTCAAATGGGTGTAATTTCTAATATTTTTATGTTTCCCTCGTCTTCATTGCTTGATTTTGCTCGTGAGGAAGTGTCACTCATAGTTGTTAAAATGTCACTCATAATTCCGAAATTATGAAAATGTCACACATAGCAATCTGAAACCTTGCAGCTATACGTGACACGCAACTGGCAACTTTACATAAGGTAAGTAATTTAGTAAAAGACAACTGGATTTAGTGCTCAAGAAGCTAGAGATAATACGTTTCCTAGCATTATTAAAAGAACGTTTTGAAATTATCAGACGTCATGGCCCATATTATGCCTTATTTTCTTGCTTTAATTAACAAGCAGCCAGTCACCATAAACTACCTTTACCACTGGGTAAAGAGAAAAAAGAACCAATGAAAGTCCTGTGTATTCCACCAATCATCTAAAAACTATTGGTTATATATCCCTCCCCTTCCGCCAGCAGTGTCTTGTGTTTGAGGTTATGACGTATCTTGATTCCTATCCTGGTCTGAAGCTCCGTAGGAATTATTTCTGTTTTTTCACAGCAGTACTTCATCAGAGTAATTCAAAAGAGCTTTCTCCTACCCCACTGTAATTGGAGAGCATTACCTGCACCCAAAGTTTTGGGTTGCCATGATTTGTGGCATTTTCATAATTTCAGGGTTTTATCATTGCCTCAGCCGGTTCCCGGTTTCCTTGACTGCTCAGAAGAGTGCAATCCAGCAAGGCGCCTGCAAGGATCAGCTTTTAAAGGCAGACTTAGGGCCCCTTTAGATGCTGCAGACTGATTACCTGCCTCTGACAGACCACCTGAGATGTCAGGGCTTCCTTAAGAATTTGAAGCCCAAGACTCGCTGGGCAGTAAGCTGAGGATTTTCCATCAACCGAAGACCTCCATTTTCTGTGCTCTGCTGTGTCACATATTTGAAATGTCACTCATAATTATGCTGAAATTATGAAAATACTACACATGGCAACCTGAAACCTCTATTTTTGGTGCTCTCTGTAAGAATGTCTATGGGTACATATGACTGGATAACCTGGTACTCTTTAAGGTCATCATCTACTATTTACTTGCTTTAAAAGTTAATACAATTAAATATGTAATGGAAAATGTGCTGTAAAATGCTACGTGCCAGATGGGGGCTGCTCTGAAAATATTTGCCAGGGCTGCTTTCAGTTCCCAGTCCGGCCCTGATTGTGTGTGCCACATATTCACTTTGTTGGACTACTCCTGCCCACTTTTCCAAATCTGATGAGAGTATGTTGGACTTTGGACATATAACCATTTGGACTCTAGTACAATATTTTCATTCACCATGACTGAAGACTTCACTTTATGTACTATTTTTTCTGTTGAGACTTTGGCCTTGTTCACTTCCTTAAAAACACACGTCAACAAAGCAATGTCTTCATAGGCTGACGTGATGTCAGAAACATAGCAAATGTGACATGACTCAGTTATTCGGTCTCAGTGATCACATCATCACTTGCAGACTTTCACAACTTGGGAGGGGATACGTCTGACAATATCCTACACAATAGGCAACAATCACTTAAGTCTACATCATTGGCTGGAGTCATATTGCCTACCTCACAAAAGGAATCCTACATCAAATAAAGTTAAAACGTGCCAGTACAACAGTTTCTGACCACAGTGTCAATTCAATCCAGTGTATCTTGCATCTGGTGAAATGCCACAAACAAATGTCAGTGATGTGCTACAAGCACTTTGGCCTACAAAGAGGAGACACATCAACAGCTACATCTATTTCACAGACAATGGGGAATTAGCCAAGGTGAAGGCGGGATAGCATGAATAGGGCACAACACAACATTGTGTTTGATCACATGATGGCACACATATTGCATTAGGACCAATGCACCACAAGGAATAAGTCCAATTGAAGCCAGGTAACTTCCATCCTATCGCTGTGCAAGCTGTCTTGGTACCGGCTTTGTACACCCAAACTCTGTGACAGATATTCCCAGGAACAATCCATGTCCACTTCATACATATGAACAGCATCAAATACCTGCTAATGTGACAACTCTGAAATGCCCAAATGAAGATGACATGGTGAAGGTACCTAAACCAGACCAACACAGAGAGATTAGCTAAGAAAACATACATATGACACACATCACAATGTGATCCTCTAAAGAACACAGTCCAAAACAACATTTACAGCTGAACAAAGCTACACTTACAATACAAACACCTTTCCCAAGATATTGCCAAAAACATATATTTCTAGTATGTAGCATTAACATCCTCCTCACAACATCACTACAAGAGTTGCAAGTATAGTCAAAGTCATCACATTTCACACCATACTTACACTCAGGAGAAGTAGTTCTGGATGAGATTTTGACACAAGTCAGCTCCTTCCTCTTCACCACTATCATCATCTTCATTTGCTTTCAAGGGTCCCCACCCTGTGGGTATTCATGGCCGGCATCCTCTGCGTTGTATGGGATGTTCCATCGCAGTACAATGTTGTGGAGTATGCAGCAGGCCACTGTGATCTTACACACCTTCCCGGGTGAGTAGAGGAGGGCTCTGCCAGTCTGATCCAGACATCTGAATCTGGCTTTCAGAAGCCCAAAAGCCCGCTCCACTGGCCACCATGTTCTTTCATGGGCCTCATTGAAGCGGACTGTCCTTGGTGTTGTAGGATTCCTCAGAGGTGCAAATGACCATGGCTGGTGGGATACACTGAGTCTTCTACATGTAAGCAAAAGTCCTGGGCACACGTTACAGGGTGAAAACAATGGTTAATAAAGTCTCATGTATCTGGAGAGTTCTCATATAAGGTCCACGCAAGTCGTTTAGGAATTCTTCAGTTATTTAATTTTTATCATTAAAAGACACAACCAGCCAACACGTGTTTCGTCACAATGGGAAGTATCCCGTGACTTCTTCAGGGCTGTATGGGAAAGTGTGAAAATCTTTGAGAAATCGCTCCGCCGGTGATAATTCCGACCCGGACGGTCTAGTAAAGATAACGGACTAATCCTTGGAAGTATAAAAGAAACAGGGAAGCTCCGATGTGACGGAGATCCCCGAAAGTAAGTACCTGCAATCGAGTTGAGTGGCGGGTCCGCCGCTACAACAAAACTGTAGCGTGTGTGCTACGCGTACTGCAGGCACTGGTTCACCTCTGTTCCGGAAATGGAAGTTTGAGAATAAGTGAGTTGGAGCTTCTACATGTATGCCAGGCAGAAGGGCAACATTTTGTTACACACTTTCAGATCATACTACCTGACATTTCTCACACAAAGTTAGGACAGATCACACTTACCTACAAGCCATGCCCTCTCCAGTAGTAGGTGTGATATCAGCTAGGGTATGGTGCTGTACCGTAGTATGTAGGTATCATGGGCAGATCCTGGGAACCGGGCACAGACATTTGAGATGTACAAATCCGTTAGGCTGACAACTTGCACATTGATAGAATGGTATTGCTTCCTGTTCCGGTATACTTGCTCCCTGTTGTGTGGTGGAAATATGGGTGCCATCAATAGATCCAGTCACATATATGATGGGTCCTAATCCATAAAAATCTGCCCTCACAGTGACTAGATACTCACGTCTGGGTAACTGGGTGTAGCTGCCCACGTGTCTCAACATTGCTGTAAACCGGTCCCAGGATGCTTGTTTCCGGTCCAGGGAGGACCTGGCTTGGCAGTTCGGGCTGGACTGTTCCCATAAGGAACAGGGTCAAGAGTGATTTGCATATGGCTGGGTCCAAACTGGGGTGGTGTGGTGAGCAAAAGAATGATGGATTAAACCAAGATCCTTGTGACTAGGGGGGTGAATGTTTGCATTGTCAAGCATTCCGTCCATCAATGGTTTTTTTGCATATGTCGCCCTAAGTGGGAAGGTTATGCCCAGACGTGGGTCTCGTGCTTACTACACCACTGGATTCAAGCTAGCCTGGCTGAAGAAGGGTGATGCCCTGGAACTGGTCCCAGGATGCTTGTTACCGGTCCAGGGAGGACCTGGCTTGGCAGTTCGGGCTGGACTGTTCCCATAAGGAACAGGGTCAAGACTGATTTGCATATGGCTGGGTCCAAACTGGAGTGATGTGGTGATCAAGAGAATGATGGATTAAGCCTAGATCCTTGTGACTGGGGGTGAATGTTTGCATTGTCCAGCATTCTGTCCATCAATTGTTTCTTTTGCACAGCATTATGCTGTTGCCCATTTTGCCCATTATGGAGTGGCCATTGGTCTATGTTAGTTTTGATTAAAACAATGATCCATTTATTATTATTATTTATAGGTTTTATATAGCACTAGCTAGACCCGGAGGTATTAGAGCGCTTTACATATAACATGGGATCATTCAATTGAAGTACATACATATATACAGACCATGAAAAATGCTGGGCAGTTAAGGTAGTTACAATATGAAGACATTAGAACAGCATACGTTAATGGCGTGAATGACAGAGATGAAGCTTCCGCAATCAAGTGACTGTATCAAAGGGTCTAGTAGGATTAGGTGTGATATTTGGGAATATAACTCAGTTTGTTAGCGTATTAAAGTATTTGTGGAGAAGTAGGTATTTAAGGTCCCATTTGAAGCAGGAAAAGGTTGGGTTACAGCAGAGATCTCTAGGGAGTGAGTTCCAGATCCTAGGAGCATTTCCAAAGAATGAGTGAGTCTGTGAGGATTTATTTTTCAGTTTAGAAGGTTTGAGAAGAAGTGAGTTGGAGCTTCTCAGAGCCCTGGCTCTTCATGCTTTCGAAAGTTTGGAATCTAGGTAGTTGGGGTTATGAGTGTGAAGGGCTTTGTGAGTGATGCAAGCAGTCTTGTAAATACATGTTCCTTCAATGGGAAGCCAATTGAGGTTCTAGAAGGCCAGTGAGATGTGCTCAAATTGTTTAAAATCTGTATGTAACGTTCATAGTTTTGTACACAATGGTCCTGCCATTACTTTTCTGACTATTTGATGTTGTTGTATAGTTATAGTTAGTGATGTGTAAGTACTGTGGTGTGTGTTTCATCCCTGATTGCTGATTCAGTTGAAGTGGTTTGTATGATGTGCCCTTGGAACCAGTGCTGGAGTCAGACTGGGCTAGGATAGATGTTGGATTGAAGTCTATGTGAGTTGACACCCAGATTGGGCAGACATTGCATTGGGTGACATTTTATGTGGTAAGCATTTCATCTTGGCCTGGCCACTGTCACTGTAATTTAGCTTGCCCTTCTTCCTATGATGTAGTTTGGGTATGTGTTAGGTATGTTGAAGTTAGATATTTGTGTAGCAACACATGGAGGGTGTCAACTTGTCATCCCTTTGTGTAGTTCTGCATGGACATGTGTCCATTTTGCAGTGTGTAGCTTACAGATATTTCATCTAGATGTGTGCCACATGCTGTAAGTGCTGTGTTTGCTTTCCTAAGTTGTGCTTTCCCATTGCCTACACATGCATGGAACTTCCTTAATGCAATTGGTTGTCTCTGATATACTTCAGTCACCAGGTCCAGTGCACATGGAGTTTGTCAGGCATGTACAAAGTGTATTGTACCCCAGGGCCCCAGCCTTTGAGGGTTCCCCTGATTGAGGCCTAGCTATCCTGCAGAGAATGTTTCCATTGTGCCCTTGAAATGTTTCCTACACTGATTCTATGTGATCCCATTGACTGACATTGGCTTTTCATGTTGGTGATATGTGAGGATCTAATATAGAGTTGTAGCTGATAAGGTGTGTGTGACTTGCTGATACATCCATACAGATGTTTCTTCTATATCACAACAGGACCGGGAATGTGTGCAATGTGAGTGTGTCACATTCACCATCGCATCTGGGTTATAGTTGGAGGGAGAGGGCCCGATTCACAGAACTAATCTGAGACAAAATCCTAAACGTACTACTTTTGGTATTCACAGAAGGCATTTAGTAGTAGTAAAGTTAGGATTTTGTCTTACATTTGTCTTAAGTTTGTCCTAAGTCTGTCTTAAGTCTGTCTTAAGTCTGTCTTAAGTCTGTCTTAAGTCTGTCTTACGTCTGTCTTTAGTCTGTCTTTAGTCTGTCTTAAGTTTGTCTTAAGTCTGTCTTAAGTCTGTCTTAAGTCTGTCTTAAGTTTGTCTTAAGTCAAACTTAAGACAAAATCCTAACTTTACTACTACTAAATGCCTTCTGTGAATACCAAAAGTAGTAAGTTTAGGATTTTGTCTCAGATTAGTTCTGTGAATCGGGCCCAGAGTGCCTCCTGGTAGTTGTAGTCAGTTCAATATCACTTTAGCAACATTTGAGTCATGGAAAGCTGCATGAATTTGTGAACTTCAGTAGTGACATGGGAGACAAGTGAGAAGGGGCAAAAGGAGTCTAGCATTTTGGCTAGTGCTGCAGTGACAAGGCCTCATGGTAGTTGTAGTCAGTTCAATATCACTTTTGAAACATTTGAGTAATGGTAAACTGGCATTATAAGTCAAGATCAGCAGTTACATGGGAGACAAGTGAGAAAGGGCAAAAGATGCGTGTGACAGCGATTAATAGATGTGATATTGTTGAAGAGGTGGTATTGTGGAACACCAAAAAAATGCACACATCGCTATCAGTGTTCATAATTTGTAAACACATTTTCTTTTGTGTACAGTGTGCCTGTGCAGTACCTGTGTTTTGGCCTAGGAGGGCATTCTACAGATGTATTTTTGATGATTGATGAGAAACAATGCCAGACAGGGTCCCTGTATATATGTAAATTACTTGAGGACCCCACCTCCCTTGCCTGGTCCATGGTGATGCATTGTTTTGCAGAGGAGTCAATGGCAACAGGTAGTTGTATGGCTGACTGCCACTTTTGACCGTGACGGATTGGGTTTTGAAGGTGGTCAAGGAGGGAGAACAACGGCAGGACATGCACAATGGGCTCCCTGACGGTAGAAGAAGTGAGTAGAGGTGAATTTCGTCCACATATTCCTCCCTTTCTGCCATCTTAAATACGGTGTTTGGACCAGCAGGGTCACGCCAGCTGTAAATCTACTTGCAATAGGGCGGGCGGTTTCAGTGGCGGTCAGAGTCTCCCACAGCCTCACTGGCCCGCTCTGTGGCCGCAGTGGTTGGGGTTGGCTTGGCTGTTTTGGCGGTTTGAAAGCGGCCTTCATAAAGCCAATGCTCCCAACTTGTAATATGGTGGTCGGACCGTGCGGCTCACAGCACTTGAACCACCACCGCAGGTATGGCTGTCCATGGAACCGCCAAACCCGAAATCAGCCCCTTGGACCTTGGAATCCTGAAACCTCCTGCACCATGTTGGTGCATTATAATATCCTGATATTGGACTCTGGATAATAAATTGCATCTGAATTCCTATTTATGCCAGTATTTGGAGGAAAATTTGAGTTCTGTTTCCTCCATTCAAGTGCTAAGGGTGGCTGGAAAAGCTCGCCTTAAAGACCACATGATGCAAGATTCAGCGGCCACTAACAGGCACCATGAGGATGACCGACGTTGGCTGACTAAACTCACACACTGACTGACTTCAGCATATAATGCGGCTCCTACAGCCACACTTCTTAGGGAGTTCCTCAAGGCTAAGTATGACCTATATTCCCTCAATATCTCACTAGCAGAATCGGCACACTTTTGGCTCAAGCAGAGGCACTACAGGGGGGGGGGAAAGCAGGGAGAATGCTTGCTACACAACTGAAGCAGGTCCATTCACAATGCATCATACCATCCATCCGGAATGCTCACAATGAGATTCTTACAGATCCTCATGATACTTTACAGGAGTTTATAGGCTTTTATGAATGTTTATGCTCATCAGGAACATGTGAGGCCTCCCAAGATGAAGTGAGCTTTTTGGAGCAGCTAAATTTTCCTACCCTTACACATGACCAAGCTACTACCTTGAGGAGTGACATTAGCGACAACGAAGTTGCACAAACTATAGATGCTATGGCAGCCACGAAGGCACCTGGAGATGATGGACTCCAAACAGAATTCTGTAAAATCACCAAGCTATTAGTGGAGCCCCTGTTGGGCAAGCTATTCCCGGAAATTGCTGCTTCCAATGTACCGTTACCTGAATTCAATAGGATTATGATCTCCCTCATACCCACCAGCTACCAGTCTATTTCCCTCATGAACATAGATATGAAGATATTGGCAAAGGTCCTGGCCACGTGGCAAGCAACCTTTATGCACTCCTTAATTCATCCCTCCCAAGTAGGGTTTATAGCAGGCCGCTTGTCGGCAAATCATCTGAGGATGGTCTCTCACATACTGTGGCAAGAAGGGATGAGAAGATTCTATTCTCCCTTGATGCCAAAAAAGATTTTGACCACATGGATTGGTCATACATGTACACAGTTAAGGCAACCATGTGTCAAGGATATTTATTCATTGACAAAGTTAGATGGTCCTACACACCTACCACCTGAGTGACGTGGAGGTTTCTCCTCCCACTTCTTCGATATTGGTTATGGCATGAGAAAAGGCTGCTCACTGTCTTTCCTACTATTTTTGATAGCCCTGAAACCCGTAGCAGCAATTAAATGAAATACACATACCATCCAAGGGATGCGTACAGCTAGATGTGAACAAAAAAGCGACGTATGATGGAACAACAAGTGCCTTTACCACACATGCCTCAACAACGCAGTTTATACAATGCATGTTTTCACCACAAAACACACATACATACAGTATCAATAAACGTGTTATTACCACACATACCATTGCCACGTTTCACATCAGCACGCATTCCGTTACAATGTGTTGCTATCACTAATGCAGAAATGTACTTTCAATAACAAAATGTTACAAAATGAAAGCAAATTTTAAAAATACCTAAACAAAATTACAAACTAATCTTTCCAAAACACATTCTACAAATAAACATAATAAAAAAACATGATACAATAAACCTAGTATTGAAAAAATGAATTTCCAAATATGTTTGCAAATGAGTCCTACTTTTATTTTAACTCATTATTTTTACCTCCCCCCCCTCCCAAAAAAAAATGGATATCATTGTACAACAGGAAGAGGAGTACATGTTTTCTTTAAATGAACAAAATTATAAACTGCACACTTAAAAACATACATTCCAACACATATCTTTGTTTAGATTTTATCTACCGCACCAAACACGTATAAAATAAATGGACGGCCCATCATTTTTCATTCACTGACCACACAGAGATTGTTACTGAAGCAAGACTGTACTACCACAGACTATACTATCTACCTGTCCAAGTAAGTGGAACCTTTTCAAAAAAGTACTTGTATTTGAACTACTTAGTTATAGGACATATTGATTAAATTAGGCTTGCCTAACCGTACAGATTTCATTTACAAAATTGGGCCCGACAAACACGTTTTGGGTTTGTATGTTTTACATTATTTTATATAAAACAATATTGCAGTTTCATTAAATATTATTTTTCTAACATATTATACATTTTATGTAATTAAAGAAAACACAAAGTAACAAAATGTTGTAATATATGTTTTCCCACAAAACCTTTCCTAAATGTTAACTTAAATAACTATTAAAAAAATAACTAGGTGTACACTTAGCAGCAAATACTAATAATTGAGTATAACCAAAGATTACTATTATACCTCTACAACCTTCTTTCTTCATATACCTTCACCACCTTTTTCTCTCAGCTAAAGAGGTGGGCAATAACTGGGATAAATACTTACTATTCTAACACCACCAGTGACTAGGGAGCAAAATTAATATTCTAAATCCACTAGGTACTTACCTCAGGATAGGTGTTGAACAGTGTCTACAGACAAATTTACTATTCTGACACCTCCAAGTAGTTACCTCAGGGAAGTTGCTGGACAGCGACTAGGGAGCAAAATTACTTATCTAACTCCACCGGATAATTACCTCAGGGGTACTGCTGGACAGTGACAAGGGAGCAAAATTACTATTCTAATTCCACTGGGTACTTACCTCCGGACAGGTGCTGGACAATGATTACGGTCAAATTTACTATCCTAATTCTACTGAGTAGTTACCTCAGCGCAGTTGCTGGACAGAGAATAGGGGGCAAAATTACTATACCACCTCCCCTGGGAACTTACCTCAGAGCAGGTGCTGGACAGTGACTAGGGAGAAAAATTCTGTTCTAACTTCAACGAGTGCTTACCTCAGGGCAGGTACTGTACAGTGACTAGGGATCAAAATTACTATTGTAACTCCACCGGGTGCTTACCTCAGGGCAGGTGCTGGAGAGTGACTAGGGAGCAAAATTACTATTCTAACTCCACTGGGTACATACTGCAGGACAGGTGCTAGACAGGGACTATGGGGCAAAATTACTATTCAAACTCTACAAGTACTTATCTCAGGACTGGTGCTGAACAGTGACTAAAGTAATAATTTAGCAGTTTGAAAGCACCAAACATTTAACTCAAATTAGATGCTCAAGTTCATAAAATACATAGGGGCATATTATCTAAAAGTGCGCTAAACATCGCAAAGCGTGTTTAGCGAGCACTTTTTATCGCCGGCTATCGTCGGAATAATTTGCCATGCTAACGCTGTATTAGCGACATTTAGCGCTATGGCGATAATTATTCCAGCCATATGCGGTGTTTTCCATGAAACATCGCTGGTTTTCCAGCGATGTTTCATGGAAAACGGCGATAACCTTGCTGATACGACCCTGTGGTCGTATCAGCATAATCCACCCCCATGTTAGATATGGCTAACACCTGCTAATTGCAGGTGTTAAATAAATGGCAATGACCCCGGTTAGCGCAACTTTTCACGTCGCTAACTGGGGCCATGGCCACCTTGCTAATAGGCGATAGGCCTGTTAGCGGGTGTTTCCCAGGTTTGTTCGTCGGGAACGTCCACTATGCATGTCATTAGCGAAAAATATCGCTGACATGCAAAGCGGTAAAAACACGGGCGCTAATGCCCGAAAACTGTCGCTAACTGCTGTTAGAGACAGTTTGCTGATAGGGCGATAAGAATATCGCCGCTTTAGCGGCAAAAAGTGCCGCTAAAGCGGCGATAGTGCCCTTGCTAATATGCCCCATACTTTTTCAAAAAAGTAACAACATGCATTTTGTTTCTTATTAAAACAGATACACCTACCTACAAAACAACTTGAAATACATAAAACTTAAAGACATATCCTAAACCACAATAACAAAAATATTCATGTAAGTATTGTAAATAACAGCAGTAAATAGAAAGAAAAACACCATAAAACTCAAAGTTAATCAATAACTAATAAATCGCATATTTCTTTTTGGAACAGATAACAAAAGAATTGAAGGAAGATACATTTAGCTAAAGAACACTTCAAAGTAGAAGCACCTACTGCCAATAATATCCCTCAAATACAAAGAACTCACCAATTTCCAGGTAAACAAATAACAATCATTCAACCATAACAAAAAATAATTTTCCAAGGTGAAAAATATTAACCCATTCGCTGCTAGGCCTTTTCCCCCCCTGTGCTAAGCCTTTTTTTGGCTATTTGGGGTAGTTCACGCTTAGGTCCCTGTAACTTTTTGACCACATAAGGTATCCACGCCAAATTTGCGTCCTTTTCTTCCAACATCATGGGGATTCTAAAGGTACCCAGGGTTTGTGGATTCCCCTGGAGGGGACCCAGAAATTAGCCAAAATACAGCTACATTGTGTTTTTTCGGGGGGAAAAAGGGCTACAGATGAAAGCGTCTGGTTTTTTCCCTGCAAATGGTATCAACAAAGGGGTTGTGGTGCTGAAATCACCATCTTCCCAGATTTCAGGGACAAGCAGACTTTTGTCAGAAAACCAAAGTTTTTACACAGTTTTGGCATTTTTCTGGGACATAGCCTATTTTTGCTATTTTTTGTGCTTTCAATCTCCTTTCAGTTAATGGTAGAAATGGGTATGAAAGCAATAATGGATCCTGGAAAGCTATACATTTTAGAAAAGTAGACAAACTTCTGAATTTAGCAAGGGGTCATTTGTGTAGATCCTTCAAGGTTTCTTTATAGAAACTAACAGTTGAATATAGGAAAAATTGAAAATTATTTGAAAAAAACAGCCATGTGTCAACGTTTTCACCTGTAACTCCTTCTAATTATGACAGCTGTTTGAAAGCAATACACCGTTACATCTGCTGGACCTTTCTGGTTGTGGGAATATATAGGACTTGTAGGTTCACCAAGAACCCGACGAACCCAGAGCCAATAACTGAGCAGCTTCTTGCAATGGTTTTTTATTATGTACCGGGTATATAGCAATTAATTTGGGAAAATATATACATGGAAAAATCGGTATGAAAGACACGTATGTATTTCTGAAATTGGAACAAAATACAGAGTTTAGAAACAGTAGATATTTGCACATTTCCGAAATTGTGAGTACCCATGAGAATTATAGGTCATTTTTCAAAATGACTTCTTTTTTACACATTGTCTTTCATTTGAAAGGCAGAAATGCATCAAAAGTTAATAGGTAATAACAGTTGCTCTACAATTCTGTGTTACCTGAAGTCTCCCGATAAAAATGGTACCTCACTTGTGTGGGTAGGCCTAGTGCCCGCGACAGGAAACGGCTCAAAACGCAACGTGGACACACTTTATTTTTACAGTGAAAACGGACCCATTTTTTGCAAAGTGCCTAGCTGTAGATTTTGAAGACTAATCTGCCAGCACCTAGGGAAACCTAGATACCCAGGGGAATCCAGGCTGGGGTGACTTGACTGGCTCTCACCAGGTTCTGTTACCCAGAATCCCTTGCAAACCTAAAGATTTGTCAAAAAAACAAATTTTCCTCACATTTCCACCCACCCTGCGTTCCCCAAAGTCTTCCGAGAAAAATGGTACCTCACTTGTGTGGGTAGGCCTAGTGCCCGCGACAGGAAATGGCGCAAAACGCAACGTGGACACACCACATTTCCACAGTGAAAACTGACCCTTTTTTTGCAAAGTGCCTAGCTGTAGATTTCGAACCCTAGCTCTGCCGGCACCTAGGGAAACCTAGCAAACCTATACATATTTGAAAACTAGACACCCACGGGAATCCAGGATGGGTTGACTTGAGTAGCTCTCACCAGCTTATGTTGCCCAGAATCCCTTGCAAACCTCAAAATTTGTAAAAAAAAAACAAATTTTCCTCACATTTCTGTGGTGGAAAGTTCTGGAATCTGTGTGGATCCACAAAATTCTACCCACCCCGCATTCCCCAAAGTCTTCCAAGAACAATGGTACCTCACTTGTGTGGGTAGGCCTTGTACCCGCGACAAGAAATGGCTCAAAACGCAATGTGGGCACACCACATTTTCACAGGGAAATCGGACCATTTTTTTGCAAAGTGCCTAGCTGTAGATTTTGTACCCTACCTCTGCCGGCACCTAGGGAAACCTAGCAAACCTATACATATTTGAAAACTAGACACCCACGGGAATCCAGGATGGGGTGACTTGACTGGCTCTCACCAGGTTCCGTTACCCAGAATCCCTTGCAAACCTCAAAATTTGTAAAAAAAAAAAAACACATTTTCCTCACATTTCTGTGGTATAAAGTTCTGGAATCTGTGTGGGTCCACAAAATTCTACCCACACCGCATTCCCCAAAGTCTTCCAAGAACAATGGTACCTCACTTGTGTGGGTAGGCCTAGTGCCCACGACAGGAAACGGCGCAAAACGCAACGTGGACACACCACATTTTCACAGTGAAAACTGACCCTTTTTTTGCAAAGTGCCTAGCTATAGATTTTGAACCCTAACTCTGCCAGCACCTAGGGAAACCTAGCAAACATATACATTTTTGAAAACTAGACACCCAGGGGAATACAGGATGGGGTGACTTGACGGGCTCTCACCAGGTTCTGTTACCCAGAATACCTTGCAAACCTAAAGATTTGTCAAAAAAAATACATTTTCCTCACATTTCTGTGGTGGAAAGTTCTGGAATCTGCGTGGATCCCCAAAATTCTACCCACCCCGCATTCCCCAAAGTCTTCCAAGAACAATGGTACCTCACTTGTGTGGGTAGGCCTTGTGCCCGCGACAGGAAATGGCCCAAAACGCAACTAGGACACACCACATTTTCACAGTGAAATCGGACCATTTTTTTGCAAAGTGCCTAGCTGTAGATTTTGTACCCTAGCTCTGCCGGCACCAAGGGAAACCTAGCAAACCTATACATTTTTGAAAACTAGCACCTAGGGGAATCCAGGATGGGGTGAGTTGTCTGGCTCTAACAAGGTTCTGTTACCCAGAATCCCTTGCAAACCTCAAAATTTGTCCTAAAAAACACATTTTCCTCACATTTCTGTGGTGGAAAGTTCTGGAATCTGCGTGGATCCACAAAATTCCACCCACCCCGCATTCCCCAATGTCTTCCAAGAAAAATGGTACCTCACTTGTGTGGGTAGGCCTAGTGTCCGTGACAAGAAACGGCCCAAAACGCAACGTGGACACACCACATTTTCACAGTGAAAACAGACCATTTTTTTGCAAAGTGCCTAGCTGTAGATTTTGAACCCTAGGTCTGCCGGCACCTAGGGAAACCTAGCAAACCTATACATATTTGAAAACTAGACACCCACGGAAATCCAGGATGGGGTGACTTGACTGGCTCTCACCAGGTTCTGTTACCCAGAATCCCTTGCAAACCTCAACATTTGTTTAAAAAAAAGCAAATTTTCCTCACATTTCTGTGGTATAAAGTTCTGGAATCTGTGTGGATCTACAAAATTATACCCACCCTGCATTCCCCTAAGTCTTCCGAGAACAACGGTACCTCACTTGTGTGGGTGTGTCAAGTACCCGCGACAGGCAAGGGCCCAAAAACTATTGAGGCGACATCAAAATTACCTATCACAAAACAACCTCGTTTTGCAAGGGGGGTCCCATGAGTTTTTGGCCCTGGGCTCGGCTGCTATCTAGGGAAACCTACCAAACCAACACATTTCTGAAAGCTAGACACCCAGGGGAGTCCAGGAAGGTATAGCTTGCGTGGATCCCCTAACGTTTCTCTACCCAGAATCCCCTGCAAACCTCAAATTTTGATGAAAAAATCACTTTTTTCTCAAATTTCTGTGTGGGAAAGTTGTAGGATCACCGGGCTGACACAAATTTCCTACCACCCAACGTTCCCCCAGGTCTCCCGATACAAATGGTACCTCACTCGCGTGAGTGGGCTAAGTACCCGCGACAGGCAAGGGCCCAAAACGTATTGAGGAGACATCAAAATGACCTATCACAAAACAACCAGGTTTTGCAAGGGGAGTCACCTGGGTTTTTGGCCCCGGGCTCGGCAGCCATCTAGAGAAACCTACCAAACCCACACATTTCTGAAAACTAGACACCCGGGAAAGTCCAGTGAGGTATGGCTTGCTTGGATCCCCCAACGTTTCCCTACACAGAATCCCCAGCAGACCTCTATGGGAGCCTGCCATGAAAATGGTGGCAGAGATGTAGTAAGGGAGCCCTAACAGAGCCCCCTGCCTATTCTGGGCCCTGGAAGTGCATGCGGGGGCACATAATGCGCCCCCCCTGGAATTACACCCTCGATCCTGCATGGTGTGGCATGCACAACATGGTGCATGCCACAACATGCAGGAATATGCTACAAGTACTCTCACTGCGGCGGTCTGCTGTTACGGCTCTTCTATGAGTCTAACACAGCTGCCGCAGTGAGACCGCGCAAAAGTGCCCGCCCACCCAGGATTCGACTTGGAATCTGGTGGGTGGTTGCACCACAGGCTTGGCAGTCCTTCTGGCAGCGTAGTGGTGGGGGTGCTACAGGAGTACCGCCAAACTCATAATCAGGCCCTTAATGACTGTACTTCAACCATTATTTATTTATTTATTTATTTATTTACGAAGTTTTCTATAGCGCTGGCCTGACCCTAGGGTATCGGAGCGCTTTACAGCTGGTACATAGCAGATAATCATCAGATACAAAGTAGAGGAGAGACATATTAACAGAAGAACGCAAAATGAAAAAGCAACACATTATAGTGCAGGACAGTGTTAGTCTTCAGGATTCTTCGGAGTCTTAGAGCTGGAGCAGAGCGCGATGTCCACTAGCTGCCCCGAGTGATCCTATCCACTCCCTATGGAGCGGTTGAGGAACAGGGTTTTGAGTTGGCTTTTGAATTGTACAAAGGAGAGGATGGTTCTGATGTGAGGGGGAATAGAGTTCCAGATTTTAGGAGCGCTTCCGGCGAAGGATCGGTCCGCAGTTTTTTTTTCTTCTAGTTTTTGGTGGGATGAGTAGGAGGGAGTTTGAGCTTCTCAGGTTCCTGGTCTGGCCGGCTTTTTTGAGTTTTTTCGCCAGATATTCGGGTTTGCCGGTGTGAAGGGCTTTGTGTGTGAGGCAGGCTATTCTGAAGCTAATCCGCATTTCGACTGGAAGCCACTTAAGTTCCCTGAGTGCAGGGGAGATATGATCGAATTTCTTGATACCGGTGATCATTCTGGCAGCCGCATGCTAGCGTTGTTTTGATGGGAGCCAGATGCGATTTTGGAATTCCTGAGAGGACTGCGTTCCCATAGTCGAGTCTTGACAGTACCAGAGATTGTGTGGCCTGTTTGAGATCACAGGGCGGAATGAAGGGTTTTATTTTGTTCAGTAGTCTGAGGTTAAGGAAAGCACTTTTGGCCGAGTTCTTGATGTGTCTCGTCATGTTCAGTTTTGGGTCTAAAGTGATGCCTAGTGATTTGACTGAGTCTGCTAGAGTGAGATTCCCGTTGAGCGCGTCGACGGCCATTAGCCATTCGGCAATTTGGGGGTTATCTTCCTTATTCGAGATGAGGAGTGTCTCAGTCTTGTCAGGATTTAGTTTAAGGTGGTCGCATGTCAACCAGTGTTGGACATCGCTCAGTACATCATTGAGTCTTTGAATGTCCTTGAGAGAGGTAGTTTCCAAATAAATCTGAGTATCATCAGCGTAGAGATGGAAGCGGATGTTGGCTTTTCTGAGTAGTTTGGAGAGCGGTTCCATGTAGATGTTAAAGAGTTGCGGTGATAGCACCGAGCCTTGAGGGACACCCTTGTTGACTTGTTGGAGGTCTGAAGTAAAGTTTTTGATTTTTATTTTTTGTGTGCGATTGTGTAGAAAGGAGGAGAACCATTGGAGGACTACCTCGCCAAGACCAGCTCTTTCTTGGAGAGCCCTTATGAGTAAATTGTGGTCTACCGTATCAAATGCTGCCGAGAGGTCAAGGAGAATGAGGAGGCAGCATTGGTCAGAGTCTAGTGATCCATGGATGTCGTCGATGATGTTGAGGATCGCGGTTTCTGTGCTACAGCCTTTTCTGAAGCCAGATTGGTGGGGGTCCAGGAGGTTGATGTTGTCCAGGTGTTGGGTTAGTTGTTGTAATACGCATCTCTCTAGGATTTTTGATAGAAGGGGAGGCTCGACACTGGTCTAAAATTGTTCAGCTCCGTAACGTCAAGGCCATGTTTTTTCAACAGGGGTGTGACTTGTCCCGTTTAAGGCAGTCAGGAACGACTCCATTTTTCAGGGAGCTGTTTATGATCGTGCACCAGAGCGGAGCTAAGGCGCGCTTCAGCTTTTTGGTCAGTAGGGGAGGAATGGGGTCTAGGACATGAGCAGAGGGTTTGGAGGTGGAGATTAACGTGGCTATCTCAGTTTCTTGAATGGGGCGGAAACTTAGCCAGGAATTTGGGGAGGTACCAGGAGAAAGATCAAGCGTCCCCGCCGCGATGCTCTTCATGGGGTACGTGTTGTTGATGTCCAGTGAGAATTCGATTTTAGTGATCTTATCATTGAAGAAGTTGGCGAAGTTGTCGCAGAGTTCTTTGGATGCCTGTATAGAGGAGGACACGGGCTTGGAGGTTTGTTGTCTGATGATGCTATAGAGCTCCTTGGGTCTGTTTTTGCACTGTCCAGCGCCGAACGGAAAAAGCTGGATTTCTTGTTTTTGATGTGATTGTTGTACTTCCTACGAGCTGATTTGAGTTAATCGCGGAGGATGGAGGTAGGGTTATTTCTCCACTTTCTTTCTTTGGCTCTTAGTTCTCTCCTTTCAGAGTTGAGGTCGGAGTTGAACCATGATCTGGATGGAATGGCTCGGCTTTTTTTAGCTTTAGGGGAGCTAGTTGATCAAGCATGGACACTAGCTTTACGTTGTAGCACTCAATGAGTTCATTTGTGGAGAGGTGGTCGTTGGTGTCGGGAAGAAGCGAGCTTAACCGTTCTTCAAGGACTCCCATGGGAATCTGAGAGAAGTTTCTCACCCATTTGGGGGGGTCTTGCATAGGCGTTTGAAAGAGAGTTAGTTGGTTGATATGAAATAAGATCATGTGGTGGTCTGACCAGTCCACGGGGAGTATGTGGTTGATTGTGATTGTGTTTCTTTGAGCGATGATGGCATCCAAGGTGGCTCCTTTGTAGTGTGTCTCCTCCGTGCAGTATTGGGTTAAATTGTTGTCACCGAGGAGACTGTATAGCGATTGGATTAGCGGGTTGTTAGCTTCATTCCACCGCAGGTTAAGGTCGCCAAGAATTAGATTGTTGCCGTCTCCTAGTGCACCATGGGCTATCAGGTCAGATAAGTGTTCCCCGAATGCGGAGGTGTTGCCTGGTGGATGATAGAGAAGGTGGCAGAGCAAAATTCCATTATCTTTGGTCTTGATGTTGGTTGAGAGACATTCGAATGTGTTGTAATTGCATGAATCAATTTCCGTGATGTCCATGTTGTCTTTATGGATGATAGCTACCCCCCCCTCGCTGGTCTTTTCTGTCTTTGTTAATGATGGAGAAACCTGGGGGTACAAGCATGTCTAAGCATGGTGAGGAGAGCTCGTTGAGCCAGGTCTCCGTGATGAACGCAATGTCGATGTTATGCGAGAGGATGGTCTCTGCTAGTTCATTTGCATGCAGAGAGGCCGACCTGCAGTTGATGAGCAAGCAGTTGGTGAACAGCTCTTTGTTGCTGGGGGTCTTTTCTTTGGGCGCCCTAGGTAGGGTGGTGAGGAAGGGCGGTCGCGGGGTTTTGTGCAGGGAAGTTCTTTTCGGAGGCCCGTGATCACTTGGATTTTGGATTTAGCGGAGTCAGAGGGAGGTGTGTCATATGAGGATGCTAGATCGGCTGCTTCCTTGTCAGACATAGCTGCTACTGTCCTTGTGGGTCTTGAGGTCAGGGGTTTGATAATGGTATTTGAGCGTCTCTGAGCCCTAGTGGGAAGGGCTGAGATTCTTGAGGATTTTGTGGCCAGGGTTCCGCGTCCGATCTTGGGCGTCTCTGAAGCTGAGTTTCGTGGGTTTCTGAGGGCCAGGAAGGGCTCTTGTGGCTGTTGGTGTTGGAAGTAGAGGGAACCCAGGGAGGAGATTGGTGGGGTCTGCGCGCCTTATCTAGGTTGGTGAGGATTTCTGGACAGGCCCCGGGAGATCGAGTCTATCTGATTTTCTAGTGACGCGAGGCGCTGCGCCACGGAGTCGTGGGAGGGGGTGGGGGCATCTTGGGGGGTTTGCCTTGTGTGGTGCATGTCGGGTTTATGGAGTGTTGTCTATTGCTCAGTATGTAGGACAAGTTGTCACCTTTTGGCATCCTTGGAGGGGGGTGAGTAGGGTCATGGTATGAGTTCAGGTTTCTGAGATCTGTGTGGGAACTAGTGAGGTTGGGGGTCATTGTCGGCGGAGCTCGTTCGTCTAGTTTCAGTGGGTGGGTCCAATTAGGGAGTGGCTTTGTGTTTTCTTTAGAGAGTTGTAGAGCGTGCTTAGTAGGGGTACTGTGGTGTGAGGTGACTCGGGGGATGTAGACAGCGGGGGCGTGGGGTGAGGTGGATTGTGTTTCCTGTTGGGGCCGATTAGCTGACGGTGGGAGCTGGGTTAAGGCGGGTCGAGGCAGGTGGGAGAGAGCGGATCGTAGTGTGGGGAAGAGGGAGTCAAAAGCCTCTAGGTTCTCGTTGTTTGCCTGAATGAGGACAGTGCCGTTAGTGTAGATGGTCATGGATGTGAACCCTCTTCTTGACGATCGATTCGGGAGCAAGGATGTTAACTTGCAGCTGTGTGGTGTGGATGTGGTTTTGGTGGAGTAATCTAATTACAGACACTGCTGAAAGTGAGAGCCCGGCAGGACCGGTGTATGAGCTGCCAAGTTGCATGGCAGAGATAGACAATCTTGTATAAAACATATGTGACATTTGTTCCACAAATCTAAGTTCACCAATGGATTGTTCAATACTCAGGAAATACGGAAATGTGGATTCTCCACCTAATCTGAGGGCTACTTACAAATGTAGGTGTTTTTAAACATACAGCACTCTTTACTAATAGAAAGACTTCTTTTCATCTGTGCATTAAATATCAATTTGGGGATTATATTATTGCTGAAAAATACTTATTAGCATATACTTCATCCCCTCTCTAAACATTATATTTATACCTTATAGATTTGAAGACAGACTCTACAGGTGACGTATTTAGTTTTAGAAGAGCATTATATCATGCTAAAATGGTTTAATACAACTTGAGAAATCTACAGATTGGACTGCAGCAACCTAGGCCTGATGTTATGTTTTTAAGCATCACATGGGACTTCCACTCCCAAGGAGCAGAAGGCTGTGAGGGAAATAGCCCCTCCCAGCAGCAAAGTTTTGAATCAGTGGTGTCAATTTTCTGGAAGTTAACAATGAATGTGTTGCTTGAATATGAATTTACCTTTGAAAAAACATAGACAAGAGGCATTTGGCAAAACACCTACAGTTGGTTTAATCAAACACTACGGCCAGGAGTGCAGTGTACAGAAATGGTTCTGAGGACTGACTCACAGTACAATTGTTTTGAATGTATTTTATTCATTTCTTGAAGCATTATGAAACAATTCACAGATCCTGTTTCGGGAGTGGAATGTGAGTCTTTTCATGAAGCCATAAATTTCTCCCACCTGATGACAAATGCAGGTGGGTCTCTACCTTCTGTGGACACAATGAGGGCCAGTGGGTCACATGCCCAGATGTCCGCATGGGGAGTGCATGATCACTGCGTGTGTAGCGTGTGCTGTGTCCTGATTGGCTGAGTGCTCCTAATCTCAGGTGGCATCTAACTTTCTGGTGTTTTGGGAATGCGCGCTTCTCCGGCCATGTGCATTTTTGATTGGGGCGAAACTCTCCTAGGACCATTGTGGTGTCGCTGCCTATCTGTGGGACTAATCTGGGTTTTTCCTGTTTGCATGTTTGTCCTGCTGGTTATGTGCCACCACGCCTGTGATCTGTCAATCAGTAGCCTCAGGCCTAGGGTGCAGGACCTGACTGACCATGTATTTCTGACTCAGGGTTGATGGAGAGGTGATATCGGGGGATGTGGCAACAGTGATTCGAATTTTTTTGTGCATGCACATATCATTGAGTACATCATCAATATTAACAAATGTGCAGCAAATCATTAATGGTATGAATGGGGGTTAACTCACTGATGGAGGTTCAGCATCAAGACTGTAGTTCAAGATGGAGATGATGAAGCGCATAGTATCAGTCAGTGTTTGGAGGCTTCACAAGGCACAAGTACCTTTATGTAAGGCAGCGCCGCTCCATTTCTTTGAAGCTGGTTTCGCTATGGCTGCAATTAATCCACTCCCCGCAACCGCGGATATCCAAGATGACCGCCAATGAAACCAGTGAGGTGACGTCTGAGGAAGAGCCCATGCAAATCAGCTCAATTCGTGGATCGTTGCCTAAGGAGGAAAGAGAGAAGAGACGAGTTGGGAAACTTTGCATGTATTGTGGTAACTCTGGACACTTGGTCAGAGAGTGTCCTATGAAGCCGAAGAATAATGTTTCGGTAAAAGACAGGCCCCACCAGTAAGAGGAGTTGCTCTGGTGGGTGCTTCTGATAAGTCGACTCCAGATTCTCAATTCGTTGCCAATACTTTACAATCTTCCGCTCCTCATCTAATTATTTCCAGCTTGATCAAATTTGGAAATTCAGAAGTGGATAAAGTCTCAGTAATGATAGACTCCGGAGCGACTGGTAATTTCTGTGCCATTAGACTTGCTAAATCATTAGGAATCAGATTTCTCAAAAAGGAAAGACCAGAATCAGTTTGTGCCGTAGATGGTACCAATCTCTCATCAGGACCCATTGTCCATGATACAGAAGAAATCTTTTTGAGGGGACCTGGTCAACATTTAAGTATCTTGAAGTTCAGTATAATTGATGCCCCTCAATTCCAGCTCATCTTGGGATTACCTTGGCTCACCGAGCATAACCGGAAGATTGATTGGGCAAGGAGATCTATTGAAATGGATTCAGAATATTGTAAGGAGCACTGTCATGATTGGAGTTTGGTAAATCATCCGACATCACCACCGCGCTTTTGGCCAGTCAACCAAGGTCAATTTGTACTATGGAAGTTAATGAGATTCCACAAGAATATCTCAATTTAGCATCTGTTTTCGATGAACAAGAGGCTCAGAAATTACCTCCGCATCGGGATAATGATTGCAAGATCGAATTGGAGCCATGAGCATCATTGCCTTGCAGCAGAATTTATGCACTTTCTGAAGCGGAGAATCGTCATCTGAAGGAGTATTTGGATCAATACCTAGCCAATGGGTTCATCCGTCCGTCCCAGTCACCAGTCTCGTCTCCGCTATTTTTTATTCCTGAGAAGGACGGCAAACTTAGAACGTGTATAGATTATCGAGCTCTAAATCTAGTCACCAAGAAGAACCGATATCCTCTGCCACTAATTTCAGAACTTCTGGATCAGGTGAAGGAAGCAAAAGTGTACACAAAACTGGATCTAAGAGGGGCCCACCACTTAGTGTGAATGGCGGAGGGCGACGAATGGAAGACTGCC
This sequence comes from Calotriton arnoldi, assembly GCA_963921515.1. Lineage (NCBI taxonomy): Eukaryota > Metazoa > Chordata > Amphibia > Caudata > Salamandridae > Calotriton > Calotriton arnoldi. The sequence goes on from CAWUFW010016062.1 coordinate 166,715, forward strand.
TTCCGAACTTGACTGGGATTGTTTGAGTATCAGGTCATGGCATTCGGCCTGTGTAATGCTCCTGCTGCCTTCCAACACTTCGTCAATGACATTTTAAGAGAGTTTCTGGATCGTTTCGCAATTGTGTACATTGATGATATTATCATCTTTTCGGCAAACATGAAGGAACATGTTCAACATGTGCGAGCGATTCTCAAGAAATTGTTGGAAAATCAACTTTTTGTTAAGTTGGAAAAATGCATTTTTCATACTACTCAAGTGGAGTTTTTGGGCTTCGTGTTGTCCCCTGAAGGTGTTTCCATGGATGATGCTAAGGTGAAAGCTATCAGAGATTGGCCTCCTCCACGAAATGTAAAGGAAGTGCAAAGTTTTATCGGCTTTTCCAATTTCTACAGGTGCTTCATTCTCAATTTTTCCGAAAAGGTATGTCCGCTCACTCGTTTATTGAAGAAAAAGGCAAGTTTTGAGTGGAATACTGAAACTGAGAGAGCTTTCAATGAACTAAAAGAAATGTTTACTACAGCCCCGGTACTTCTACATCCAAATCCGGAGGAACCCTTCTATGTTGAAGCAGATGCTTATAATCTGGCTATTGGTGGAATCCTGTCACAAAGACATAGGAGTACAGGACAGCTTCATCCAGTGGCCTATACATCTCAAAAATTGACTGCAGCAGAAATTAACCATTCAATTGCAGATAAGGAGTTATTGGCGGTAAAGGATGCTTTCCAAGAGTGGAGGCATTAATTGCTGGGTGCAACACATGAGGTTACCATGTTTACTGATCACCGGAATCTCTCATTTTTAAAATCAGATCGAATCCTTACTCCAAGGCAGTTGAGATGGTCACTGTTCTTTGCAGACTTTAACTTTTTCTGATTTACAAGCCCGGTTCTGCAAATGGTAAGGCAGATGCCCTGTCTCGTCTAGACACTGGAGATGATGAGAGAATGGTTGAAAAAGGATTGATAATACCCGAAGAGAAGATAATTGGATCCATACAATACTCAGATCTGGAAGCCAAGATAAAGAACTCCCTCTCGGAAGATGAATTGAGTGAGTGGGTCAGTGGAGGTGTTGGAAGAGAGATTAAGAATGGAAAACCATACTATAAAGGAAATCTTTTTGTTCCCAGTGATGATCTTCGTAAACTGGTGATCCAACATTTCCATGATAGTCTGTTGGCAGGACACAAGGGTGTTAAAAAGACTTTGGAACTGATTCAACAAGAATTTTGGTGGCCAGCAATGGCAGCTCAGGTGAGACAATATGTGGCATCTTGTGAGCAGTGCATTAAAGGGAAGGCTCCTAGAATGGCTCCTCAAGGGTTGTTGCTTCCTTTACCCATTGCTCCTTATCCGTGGCATACTATCTCCATGGATTTTATAGTAGATCCTCCTTCTAGTCAAGGTTACTCAACTATCTGGGTGGTGGTGGATCATTTTACAAAGATGAGTCATTTTATTCCCTTGAAATCCATCCCTAATTCTACTCAACTATCTACACTTTTCACTTTGCAGGTAGTCAGAGCACATGGGATCCCCAGGGTGGTTATCTCCAACCGGGGTCCTCAGTTTGTTTCACATTTTTGGAAGGCTTTCCTAAAGAGATTGGAAGTCGATTCTCGTTTGTCTACTAGTTTCCTTTTTAAATTTTCTTTTTTTTAAAAATTATTTTCTGTGAACAAACATTACCAGCGATGAGTTCCAACATAGCAAGTACATTCCAGTATAATCATACATCATACAAATGATTTACATAGAGATTCATAACTGTCGAGGCACTTACGCATGACACAGCATATCGGCATGAAGACATATTCTGCACATGTGTCTTTTTCCCCCATGTGAAAGTATATCATACTCACAATATCCTATTCTGGACGACTATTGCAACAATTCCAGAGTATAGTTATCGTGTAATGTGTGTCCTAGAATGATCGGTCTAGTTAGGCTGCACATCGGGATCAATACTGTGTGTGATTGGGTGATCAATGAGATACACAGTAAGGGAGGCCCATATATCCCGAGGTCTGGAAGCCACCAGGATCAATTCAGAATACGTATGCAGTTGTTCCTGCCACAGGATCATGTCACTCAACCATTCCTTAAATTTCGGCACCCTGCCCCTGCCCCACCGGCATGCAACTCTTCGCCTGGCCAATATTACGCTGAAGGCGACAAATTTACGCTGCGCCGTGGGTATTTCCTCCACATATCCCAGCATCACCAGCAGCGGGGACTCCGGAATTTCTAAGTTAGTCATGAGTTGCAGCGCCTCAATGACCTGTTGCCAGAATGAGTGTACCGTGCTACAGTCCCATGCCAAGTGAAAAAAATCAGCATTGTCCGTCCTACATCTATCGCAGCGCGCATTGTCACGTAGCCCATATCGGTATAACCGGGCAGGGGTGTAGTATAATCTGTGTAAATATTTATAATGCCTGATGCGGAGCCTGGTGTTCGAAGAGACCAGTTCAGTCTGTTTACAGCAATAATCCCACTGCTGATCTGTGATGTCTACTCCCAATTCAGCACTCCACTTGGCACGCGCCGGGCTAACTGTGTATTCCATGGCTGAGTATATACTATGGTACAGAGTAGATACGAGATGTGAAGCGGCAGTAGTGCGCAGTGTATGATGCAGCGGGCCAGTCATGGGGGGCTCCCTGGGGTACGCCGGTGTGTGTTCCCTAAGTCCCTGCCTCAATCACACATACAGAAAGATGTCCATAGGAGATGGCGGGGTGCCCTGAAACAGTTGCGTCAGTTCTCTGAATTTACCATTTAGGTAGAGGTCGCCCCAGCAAGTGAGTTTAAACTTAGATTTGGTCTTGGCGAAAATTCCCTCCTGCAGAAGTGGCATGTGCGGATGATACGTAAGTGGAAGCATCGGTGAGTAGAGCAGCGGTGTCTTAACTATATGAGCGATGCGGTGCCAGGCCCTAACAGTGCAGTCGACTGAGGATGGCCTTTCTGGCCGAGTCTCCGGACGTGACAGAATGACTCCATCCAGCGGAATCGGATGTGCCAACAAATGCTCCGTAGCCACGTGGGGTGTATGTCTGGGGAGATGAAACCAATAGTATGCGTAGTGTGCTTGGGCGCACAAGTAGTACAATTCGAAGTTGGGCACTCCAAACCCCCCCTGGGAATACCGGCGAGTGAGTATGTCCCATTGCAAACGTGGTTGCTTGCCGCCCCATACCAGTCGAATGAGCTCCGACTTAAGCTTATTAAAAAATGGCCTACCAGGATACATCAGTATGTTTAAGAAGTAGTATAATAATTTGGGAAGAATGACCATTTTTATAAGCGATATTCGTCCCGCAATGGTGAGGGGGAGAGCTATCCATCTGTTAATAAAACCCGTTAGCTGAACAAGAGCGCAGCCATAGTTGCTCTGCAGTAATTCCTCACGATTAGTGACGTGCACCCCCAGATATTTTACCCCCTCTGTACACCACTCAATAGGGTAATCAGTTGAGAAGGGCACTGCCGCCGGAGTAAGTGGGAAAATCTGCGACTTAGTCCAGTTGATATTTATGCCTGAAAGCCCGCCAAATCTCACAAACTCTCGCAAAAGCGGATTAAGGTTCTGGACCGGATCTTTTACATATAGAGTAACTTCATCCGCGTATAGGGAAATCAATATGGGCCGTAGGAAGCAACGGAGGGCTTTTTCCTGATGATGCTGCCTGAGTCTCGCCGCAAGGGGTTCTATTGCCAGAGCAAAAAGAAGCGGGGATAGGGGGCATCCTTGACAGGTGCCACGTGTAAGCATGATAGGGGAAGAGGTGTGGCCATTGACTCTCACTCGCGCTGTAGGAGAGGTGTAAAGTAGGCGTATCCACGAGAGGTACCCAGTGGGGAGACCCATACATTGCAGTATGGTGTGCAGATAATCCCATTCCACTGAATCAAAGGCTTTCGTGGCATCTAAAAAAACTGCCACGATTGCTAACTGGGGATCCACGTTGTGCATGACAGAGAATAGCGTACGCAAATTATGGGAAGTCGCCCTCCCCGGTATAAAGCCAGCCCGGTCCGGTAATACTAACTTTTCCATCAACAGACTGAGGGGTCGATTCCGATCTGGGTCGGAAAGCCCTCCGACCGAGCCGGATCCGGAGTGTTTTCCGACCGAGCCGTACCCCTGGAGTCCGACCGAGCGAGTATGATGCTGCCGCATGCTGACGTACTCGGCTCGGTCGGATTCCCATTGAAGTCAATGGGAGCCGGTCGTACGATGCGTGCATGGCCTCGCATCAGCAGAATAGGTATGTCTCGCAAAAGGGCGCCCCCTGGAGTGGGTACGCGTTGGTGCCATCTGCACCGTACATGCATGTGAAGGGGGGACCCTTGGGTCCCCCCCTGTGTTCGACTCGTTAGGCTACGGGTGAAGGGGGTCCGGTACGGACCCCCGAAGTCCGCTTCCCGGAGCTTTTTCGTCCCGGAGACTCCGACTCGATCCGGCTGTCCGATTCGTGCATTGTACTGGCTCGGTTGGAAATCGACTCCATTGCGCGGTACGGTTCGTCTGCGACCGAGTCGTACGGAGCGGTTCGGACCCGGAAACGAGTCGGTCGGCAATTTCGCGTTCATTCGCATCGTACTTGGGCGTCCGGACCTCTGTACGACTCGGTCGGAAACAAAGCCTCCGACTCGGATCCGGTAAAGCCGTATCCGATTCGGAGGCCTTCCGACCGAGATCGGAATCGACCCCTAAGTCTATTCGCCAGGAGTTTCGCAAGGATTTTCGCGTCGGTGTTGATGAGAGAAAGGGGCCTATACGAATCGCATTGATCCGCTGGCTTGCCAGGTTTCAGGAGAGATATGATGAGCGCCTCCCTCATAGTATCTGGTAGAATGTTTGCCTTCAGCGCTTCAATATAGACCTCCCGCAATATAGGTATCAGCTGATCTATGTAGGTCTTATAAAAGTCCACAGGCAGGCCATCGGAGCCCGGGTCTTTCCCGGATTTCCTTTTTAATAATCGCCTCCCGAAAATCATCCATCTCAAAAGGCGCGGCCAGAAAATCTCGCTGAGAGTCTCCCAGCCAACCCAACGTGATATCCTTAAGGAAGGAATTGAAATCTGGGGCGGCAATCCGTCGAGTAGCATAAAGCTCTTCATAAAATGAAGTAAATGTGCGTAGAATGTCCCGGCTATCTCTATGGCGTTCACCCGAGGCATCCAGGATGTCTAGTATATAATTCGTGAACCGAGGCTGTCAAATCTCCGCTGCAAGCACCTTGCCCGGCCTTTCTCCCTCTCGGTAGCGGCGCGCAGTACAATATTTACCTCGAAAGCGAATCTCCCGCTCGGCAGTGTCAGTTTATTCAGTGAGTTTGTCATGGAGTGTGGCCCTCTTAGTACTTGAATGTTCGCGCCACATATCTGCCTCTAGTTGTTTGAGTTCACCTTCCAGGCGACGCAGATGGCATCTAATGTCTCAGAATACCCCAAAGCTTTTTCCCATGCTGAACCCGCGTATCGTGACCTTAAAGGCCTCCCATAGAGTGCTCATATGTTCTACTGTGCCCTTGTTATGCCTATAAAACCCTGAAATTTCCTCACCCAACTCCACCCTAAACACCGTATCCAGTAGTGCTTCGGGCACCAGTATCCAGCAATATGGGGTGGCTATCGAATTTGGGGGAGCTATTTGCAAGTATACAGGTGAATGATCTGAAAGTGTTCTAGCCAAGTGGGATGTGGCCACTATCCATGGCGCTGCCTCCCGAGATACCAGCCAAAAGTCAAGGCGAGACCAAGCAGCCCTGGCCGTGGTATAATATGTGCCTTCTCTCTGCCCAGGATGTTCATGTCTCCATGCATCTATGAGTCCGTGTGCGGAGAGTAACTGTGAGAGGGCCTCTTGCGTTTTGGTATAGTGGTGCGGCTGGGGATGAGAGCGGTCAAGGGCAGGACATAATGCAGTGTTGAAATCTCCACCCCAAAGTATATGTGTGGAGCCCACATTCAGAACCTGCCCCCAAAGAGAAGTATAATACCCGGGCCATCGGTGTTAGGGCCGTAACAGCAAACCACAGTGACGGATTGCGTTCCCAGAACTCCCCAAAGTATACAGTGTCTACCAGACGGGTCCCCCAAAGAGCCACCCAGTACAAAAGGAGTACCCCTCTTGACCAAAATCAATGTGCCCCGTGAGTAGGACGAATAGGAGGAGAATACCCTGTCCGATGCCCATCTCTCTCCAAAACAGGGCAACCTGCGGGGGTCAGTATGCGTTTCTTGAAGTATCGCTATATGAACGCTATGTCTATCAAGGTATGCCAGGATTTGGCGACGTTTGTGGGGGTCCCCAAGGCCTCTAACATTCCACGTGAGCAAATTAATACGTAAAGCATTAGCGTTCAGTGTCATACTCTTGGTGGTACTAAGTATCTAACAGTGCCATCTGAATCTGTGTACGTGTACCTGCATCTATGTATGCCAGTAAATTCACCTGTTGGTGCCTCAAATTGAAACCACGGGTATAAAACCACGAGCCCCTTCCCACCCCCACCCACAACAGCACCCCAATTGTGCCGGGATCGAACCACCCACAGAAATCCCAGGTAGTCAAATACAGTACATAACAAACAACAACAACTCTACATGTATTCACATCAAAGTTCAACGGGAGGTAAGGGGGAATGCCCATACGGGGGTCGCCAGGGCACCACGGAACCACCCTTCCCACTGTTCCGCCCAAATAGAGTCTCAGAGTCCCAACGGGGAGAGAGTAGGCGGTAGGGGGAAAGGTTGCTTAGCCCACAATAATTTCCCAACCTCCTGCTTCAGCATTATATAACCATAAACAAGAATAGGAAAGCGGATCTGTCACCAGGTCTGCATTGCCAGTGTTCACTTATCTGCATGTATCCGACAGACTCCAACACAGTCTTCCTGATGGGGGCCATCCCTACATGTCATGCTGAGTTAGATTGCTCCCAGCCTCCGCAGCAGGGACGTATGTCAAGCAGCAGCACTCCATCAAAGGGTTGCATAGTTCCCAAGTAAATCAAAATGCAGAGCCAGTCCTCACTCCACCTGCGGGGACGACGCTCTAGCAGCACAATCCTCCGAATCATCTCCGGGAGAACGACGATGTAGGGACTTTAGGAATTCCTCCACCTGATGCGGAGTCATGAAGATGGTGTTTCTCCCTCTGTAGGACACCCGCAGTCGTGCTGGGTATAAAAGAACAAATCAATCTGGGCTTTACGGAGCTTTTGCTTGACGCTTAGAAATTTACGGCGCGCCTCCTGCACCGCAACGGTGAAGTCTGGGAAGATGGTGAACTCCACTCCCTCGTATCGCAGGTTCTTGTGGTCTCTCGCCAGCTTCAGGGCCGCGTTACGGTCTCGGTAATTGAGGAGTCGAGCCACAATTGGCCTGGGGGGGCCGCCAGGAGGAGGACGTGGCCCCAATGAGCGGTGTGCACACTCCACAATGAGCTGGGCTGAAAAGGGATCCTCTGTACTGGAGCCTCGCAGGAGCCTCTCAACGTACTCCTCCATGCGTCCCGTATTGGTGCTTTCTGGTATGCCAAGAATTCTAATATTGTTCCGGTGACTGCGGGCTTCAAGGTTCTCGTTCTTGGCAGCTATCACCTTGAGTAGCTTGTCCATGTGTGATACCTGCTGCTGTAGCTGTGAGGTAGCATCTTCATTATCCGAAATGCGTTTTTCGGCCTCTTTGATCTGCCCATCATGTTTGTCCACCTTTTGGACTAAGAAATCCAGCCGAGTATTCATTGTGTCCATTTTCCCTGATAAGTCAGACATGCTGTGCTGCAGGGCCAGGAGCAGCGTCTTGACTTCATCCCCTTGTGACGAGGGCTGTGTGCCGGACATCTCGCCAGTCGCCGGGGTAGGATCTTCTGAATTCGAGCGCGTGGCAACCTTCTTGGCTTCAAACACCAGTTTGGGCTGTCTGCCATCCGGTTTCCCCATAGCAGCGGCAATATCTGTATCATCCCGGCACAGGTATAAGGGGCCGCACGAAGCAGGGTCAACAGGGGGGCCCACAATGAGTGCAATCTTGCGTTACCAGCATTTACAAATCTCCAGCAAGAGCGTCCTGAGGTCAGCACTATTCAGGGCCCCTACCCTTCACAGCCGGTCCCAGTGCAGCAACAGGTATACATCTGGCTTAGTAGTGAGGCCTGGCTGTCGAGAATCTGGTAGCGTCCCACCAGCCCATCTGCAGAGCGCGCACAGGTGCAGCACAGGGGTCCCAGGCGCCTCCGGCCCGCGTCAACAGCACATACAAATGTCCGTTTCCCCCTGCGTTGAGGTACAATCGTAGTAAAGTGTCAGGGATTCCAAATTGCAGGCGGGCGGTTAAGGCTGGAGTACAGCAGTCAGCGCTCCCTATCCGTGCCGCGCCCGGTGGTCGCCGCGGGTCCCAACGCTAATTTGTGTAAATGTACAGAGATGTCCAAATCCCTGCCACTCACCGCTCCCATGGCTTCACACCAGTGCAGGCGCTAGCAGCGTCGGGCCGAGAGTTGATCGCGGCAGCGTGTTCCTCCGAGTTACCGCAGTCTAGGAGGGGCCCGCCCACCACGTGGGAGCCGCGGCACTCGGGTGATTATCGCAGCCTACAGAGCTCCAGGCAGTTATCACCTCGCTCTCCGCTGTACGCGTCTCAAAGCTCCGATGGCATTACGGAGCGGCCGCAGCACACAGGAACAACACCGGAGACAGCAAACACGTCGCGCTTCAATATTCCGGTGAAAACAGTCGCTTTCTTAAGCAGTGGCGGAGGATAATTGCAGGATTAATGAGCCAAGCAGCCGGAGCCTCACTGGCGTGCGGCCATCTCGGTCGTGCGCCACCTAGCGCCCCGTCTACTAGTTTCCATCCGGAGACTGACGGGCAAACCGAGAGGGTGAACCAAGAACTGGAGCAATATTTGCACCTGTTCTTGATGGATCATGAGGGAGAATGGCCAAGTCTAATTTGGGCCGCCGAATTTGCTTATAACAATGCAGTGCATTCTTCCATAGGATTTTCTCCATTCTATTGGAATTCAGGAAGACATCCCAACATGTTTGTAGGGAAACAAGAGAGTGACGTCCCCGCAGTTGAGGTCATTATCAATGACCTACAAAAAGCTTATCAGGTAGCCACCAGTAATTTAGTAAAGGCTAAGTGTTCTTATAAGAAGCAGGCAGACAAAAAGGAGACGAGAGAATCCAATTTATGAACAAGGAGACAAGGTGTGGATTTCGACTCGGAATATGCGCCTAAAAGGAAACCAAAAATTCCAACCCAGGTTTGTCGGTCCTTTTCAGGTAGAAAGAATGATAAATCCAGTGAGTGTTAAGATTCGACTCCCTCCTAAATTAAAGATACATCCAGTATTCCACGTATCTTTGATTAAGAAAAATCCATCCAATCTGAGGAAAAAAGGCCCACCAGCTCCTGTCCAAGTTCAGTCTGAGGAAAAATTTGAGGTTAAGCGAATTTTAGATTCAAAGATTAAGAAGGGAGAGTTGTACTATTTGGTGGACTGGAAAGGTTATGGCCCAGAAGAGAGAACATGGGAACCTAAAACCAATCTGCATGCCCCTAGGTTGACTAGAGAGTTTCATAGGACCCATCCCAATAAGCCCAAAGAGGGGAGGGAGCCTTGGTGGGGGGTACTGTCAGGGTTGGCCTTGTGAGACATGAAGGAATCCTAAATATAATCAGTCGGTGTTTGGAGGCTTCACAGGGCACAAGTACCTTTATGTGAGGCAGCGCCACTCTATTTCTTTGAAGCTGGTTTCGTTATGGCTGCAATTAATCCGCTCCCCGCAACCACGGATATCCAAGATGGCCACCAATGATTGTAATGCAGGTTGCAGTTCTAGTGTGGCAGCTACTGGCAAACGGCAAATTTCTTTGTGCTCGCACTCAATGAGCCCTGCGCACTTCAACTGAAATTCTTGAGGTGAGGCACCGCTTTCCTAGTCGCGCTTGCCTCAGTTTCCTGTAACCCGTTTTCTGTGAGAGATTGTTTCCTGGCAGTCAACTCCTGATTCAGCAGTGAGCACCAGTATCCTGTCAGAGAGCTTCCTGAGATTTTCAAGCCTTCTGGTGTGACAGGGCAGATTCTTTCCTGTCAATTTTTGTGAGTACAGCTGCAGTACTGGTACAGGAACGATATCCGAATATGGTGGGAGAATAACCTTCAAGTAAGTCTTGTGTTCTCCTTTTCTGCGTCAGCAGGCAGTCCTTCCTTCTCTACTGATTTTGTGAGGAAACTTTGAATCAACTTTATCCAAGTCTGATTTCCTTCCTAGTACAGCGCATTTTCTTGAGAGTAGTTTCTTGAGACATTCGATAGCTAATTCTATTAAGCCAAGTTATCCTGGAGAAATATAACTACAGACCAGAGACTATTTGTTACCAGTATTTGAGACTCTCCTGTGCTGCAGTATAACTTCTAAACAACTCCAGTCAGCTTCTAACAATTCATCCTCTAAGGATTAGCTGGCACATGCATCAACCGAAATACTGGTCGCAAACGGGCAGATTCTCAGAATCTGCCCCGTTGCGACCAGTATTTTTGCATTTGGGATGCATCATCCCAAATGCAGAAATTGCAATTTAAGGAATCGCAAAATTGCTATTCCTTAAATTGCAATTACATTTAAGGAATCACAAATTGAGATTCCTTAAATGCAATGCATTAAAGTTAAAAAAATTGCGATTTTGCTAATAGGGGGAGCAAATTACCATGAAGTTAAACTGCATGGTAATTTGCAAAAACTTTGAAAAATGCACTAAAGTTCATTTTTCAAACTTCCATTTTACACACACACATGCCCTTGGGGCATGTGTGTGTGCAAGATGTACTCATATGCAGATTTCAGGGTGCAACAGGGTGTCCTTTGACACCCTGGCACCCTTGAAATAGCTCCGCTATTAGCCATTCTTTAATAGCGAATCACTAATAGTGAATATCTTCCCATTCATTCCTATGGGCCTTCTGGCCCATAGGAATGAATGGGTAGGTATTCCTTAATTGCGACTCGCAATTTGCGAGTAGCAATTAAGGAATGTTTAGGAATCGCTATTCATAGAGCGATTTCTACATGCATAGGCAATTGCGATTCCTTAATAGCGATTCCTTAATAATAGCTATTAAGGAATCGCAATTGCCTAGCTTGATGCAGGTGCCCCTAAGCCAAGTAGATATAAATATATATATATTCACTGAAAAAACCATAGGTTTCAGATATGTTATAGTTAGAAATTAGCATTTAAAAAACCTTTGAAATTCACTGAAAAAACCATAGGTTTTAGGGACAGTTATAGTTAGTTGGACATTTTACTCGTACAAAACCCGTGAAATTCCCCCGTTATAGTTAGTTCAGCTAACTATAACTCGCGCCCCGCAATGCACTGCTGATGACGTCACATATTACATCACTCATGACATGGTCAGTGACATCACTGATGACATCACTGATGACATCTCAAATGACATCACTGATGACATCATCCAGTGACTGTGTGTTTCTGTAAAGTTTAAATATTTTTAATATATATAGGAAAAGACGTATTGAAGAATGAGTGGGTGTGTAAGTGTCTGTATGGATGATTTAGTAGGTGCGTGACTGACTCTATAAGTGAGTGATTTAACGTATCTTACTGAATGCATGGGTTAGTGACTAAACTGGGTGAATGTCTGTATCCGTCTGTCTGTTGCTGTGTAAGTGGCTGCATGGGTTTGTGAATAGCTACATGAGTGTCTATAAGAGTTATTGATTTGTTGTCTGAGTATCTGTATGGGTGCCTGAGTGTTTGTGTGGATGGGGTGTGTGCAACTGTGTATAGATGTGTGAGTGGGTGATTCACTGGGTGGATGGTTTCAAGAGTGCATCTGTGATAGACTGTATGGGTGGGTTAGTGTGTGTAAGAGTGTGTTAGTTAGTGAATGTATGTCCCAGTGGTACATGTGTGAGTAACTACATATGTGAAAGGCAGTATATATGTGTGTTGGAGTATATAAATAGCTATAAGCGAGAGTGAGTGATTGTGATTGTGGCTGTATGGATGAGTGTGTGCTTGTATCAGTGATTATATAAGAGCGTAACAATGTGCTAGTATTTGTATGATTAAGTGAGCTGGTGTGTGTATAACTGTATAGGTGAGTAAATGGCAGTGTGTTTAATTATTTGCATGACTGACTAGGTGTGTGAGTACCTCTATGGATGAGTGGCGGTGTTTGAGTGTCTATATAGGAGTAAGAGTGCATATGATAGTCCTGTACTGAGTGACCATAAGTATGAGTGACTGTACGGGTGAGTGAGTGGATGTGTGTGTGTAGACCTAAGAATCAGTGAGTGGGTATGTAGTTATTGGTGTTGGAGTGTCTATGGTTTTGCGAATGGCAGTCTGTAATTTAGATTGGGTGTATCAAAGGTTATATTAGGGTGTGAAGAGCTGCATCAGATTATCACGTGGATGATGTCATCAGTGATGTCATTTGAGATGTCATCAGTGATGTCATCAGTGATGTCACTGACCATGTCATGAGTGATGTAATATGTGACGTCATCAGCAGTGCATTGCGGGGCGCGAGTTATAGTTAGCTGAACTAACTAGAACGGGGAATTTCACGGGTTTTGTACGAGTAAAATGTCCAACTAACTATAACTGTCCCTAAAACCTATGGTTTTTTCAGTGAATTTCAAAGGTTTTTTAAATGCTAATTTCTAACTATAACATATCTGAAACCTATGGTTTTTTCAGTGAATTTCAAAGGTTTTTTAAATGCTAATTCCTAACTATAACATGTCTGAAACCTACGATTATTTCAGTGAATTTCAAAGGTTTTGTAAATGACAATTTTTAAATGTATTAATTGTTATATTAATTTTTTTCATACTGATTTACTACATTTTTAGAAACAATTTTTTTTTACATATTTTATTTTTTAAATTACATTGTAATTACATTATACATTACATTACAAAAATACTTTCTCAGAATGAATTACTTTAGTTTAAATACTTTGCACATAGGCAATAGACTTTTAAGTACAGTAGTTACAGTTGTTGCAATGGGCAACACATTTTCAAACACAATGCAACATTCAGCTCAATGTGAATTTCTAGTTAAATGCAATTAGTTACTTTATGGATTACTTTTCTAACCACAGGACTGGATCCTAGATTCAGTCCTGGTACATCTCCTGTAAACAGTTGAGTAAAAGCGTTTTGGTTACAGTCGTGATTTTTAAGGAATATTATTGTATTTTAAAAGTTGACACTTAGAAACTTTTTCTCATAGAATCACCAATGTTATCCTATGGAAGGAAATTCACTTAGCAGGTAAAAACTGTTATCGTTACTTTTTCTTACTCAGTGTTGGATCCTGGATCCAGCACTGGTGCATCTCCTGTAAACAGTTGAAGAATGCGTTTAAGTCATACAGGCGATTTTTAAGGAATATTTGTAGTTTGTGAAAATCGACACTTTGAAACTTTTCTGCTGAAAACCAGACAATGGATTCCTATGGAAGAAAATATAAGTTACTGGTAAGTACGGTTAAAATTACTTTTCAGGGTCAGTGCTGGGCTAAAAGATGCAGCACTGGGTTCTCTCCTGATAACAGGTGAGTAAATTGGAATTCGTACTTTGGTTGATTTTAGAGGAATATTATAAAGTTCCAAAACTCCACACTTCGAAGAATTTCCAAGTGAAACCAGTCAATGTTAGCCTATGAAGGAAATTCAAGTTACCGGTAAGTACGGTTAAAATTACTTTTCAGGACCAGTACTGGGCTGAAAGATGCAGCACTGAGGTCTCTCCTGATAACAGGTGAGTAAATCAGAATTCGGATTTCGGCTGATTTTAGAGGAATATTTGTATGTTTCAAAAATCAACACTTAGAAACTTTTTCAGCAAAAAGCAGGCAATGATATCCTATGGAAGGAAATTCAAGTTACTGGTAAGTACGGTTAAAATTACTTTTGAGGATCAGTACTGGGCTGAAAGATGCAGCACTGAGGTCTCTCCTGATAACAGGTGAGTAAATCGGAATTCGTATTTCGGCTGATTTTAGAGGAATATTTTAAAGTTCCAAAACTCCACACTTAGAAGAATTTCCAAGTGAAACCAGTCAATGTTAGCCTATGGAAGGAAATTCAAGTTACTGGTAAGTACGGTTAAAATTACTTTTCAGGACCAGTACTGGGCTGAAAGATACAGCACTGAGGTCTCTCCTTATAACAGGTGAGTAAATCGGAATTCGTATTTCGGCTGATTTTAGAGGAATATTTGTATGTTTCAAAAATCAACACTTAGAAACTTTTTCAGCAAAAAGCAGGCAATGATATCCTATGGAAGGAAATTCAAGTTACTGGTAAGTACGGTTAAAATTACTTTTGAGGATCAGTACTGGGCTGAAAGATACAGCACTGAGGTCTCTCCTGATAACAGGTGAGTAAATCGGAATTCGTATTTCGGCTGATTTTAGAGGAATATTTTAAAGTTCCAAAACTCCACACTTAGAAGAATTTCCAAGTGAAACCAGTCAATGTTAGCCTATGGAAGGAAATTCAAGTTACTGGTAAGTACGGTTAAAATTACTTTTCAGGACCAGTACTGGGCTGAAAGATACAGCACTGAGGTCTCTCCTGATAACAGGTGAGTAAATCGGAATTCGTATTTCGGATGATTTTAGAGGAATATTTTAAAGTTCCAAAACTTCACACTTAGAAGAATTTCCAAGTGAAACCAGTCAATGTTAGCCTATGAAGGAAATTCAAGTTACCGGTAAGTACGGTTAAAATTACTTTTCAGGACCAGTACTGGGCTGAAAGATGCAGCACTGAGGTCTCTCCTGATAACAGGTGAGTAAATCGGAATTCGTAGTAAGGCAGATTTTAGAGGAATATTTGCACAATGGTGAAGGGAGGGGGCGGGGCCTGAGGTGACATCTGTGCAAACGCGCCCGTGGCGCGTTTTAAGTTGGGGGATTAAGTCCCCTTGAATCATGAGGTTCCCTAGGGGCCAACTAGCCCACCATGAACCTCCAGTATGCGCCAGGGGCTGCGTTGCAGAGACGTGTAGAGAGGCCACACCCCTTTTACACCTCTCTGCAATGCAGCTCTGTGGCGCTTTCTGGATGTACCTGTTGGGCTAGTTGGCCCTCAGGGACCCTCAGGATTGAAGGGGATTTAATCCCCATCTTAAAACGCGCCACGGGGCCTGTTTGCACACATGTCACATGAAGCCCCGCCCCTCCCTTCACCACTGTGCAAACGCGCCCTGTGGCGCGTTTTAAGTTGGGGGATTAAGTCCCCTTGAATCCTGAGGGTCCCTGGAGTCCAACTAGCCCACCATATACCTCCAAAGCGCCACAGAGCTGCGTTGCAGAGAGGTGTAAAAGGGGCGTGGCCTATGTACACGTCTCTGCAAGGCAGCCCTCTGGCGCATACTGGAGGTTCCTGGTGGGCTAGTTGGCCTCCAGGGACCCCCAGTATTCAAGGGGAATTCGTTCCTCTCTGCAAACGCGGCAGGGGGCGCGCTTGCAGAGTACTGCAGGGAGGGGGCGGGCCTCCGGCACGATGTCGGTCGTTTTTTTTTCGTTTTTTTTTTTTTAATGGGAGGGGGCTGCGTGGCCCCCTTCCCTTGCCCACTTTTGGCCCCGGGGACCCCATCCCCGGGGCCTGAGCATTTTTTTTTTTTTTTAATTTAAAAAAAACGGGAAGGGGGCCGCGTGGCCCCCCTTCCCTGGGCCTGTATTGGCCCCGGGACCCCATCCCCGGGGCATGGCCTCGATTTTTTATTTTTTTCTTTGGAGGGGGCTGCGTGGCCCCTCCTCAGGCCATTTAAGGCCCCGGGACCCCATCCCCGGGGCCGGCCTTTCCTTTATTTTTTTTTTTAAAAAAATTTGAACTTTGGGGAGGGGGGCTGCGTGGCCCCCTCCCGGGCCACTTATGGCCCCGGGACCCCGTCCCCGGGCCTGGCCTCACGTTGGAGACTGTGGGGGGTCCCCAATCCCCCACAGTCCCAGCCGGCTCCCCGCCTCCTGCGGAAGCCGGCATTGCTTTTCACATGGGGAGCAGCTAACATGCTGCTCCCCATGTGGAAAGCATTGGTTTGCATTTTGAAGAGAGAGCAGGTTTCTGCTCTCTCTTTCAAAATGCAAACTAAGTTTGCTATGACAGGACGGGAGCCGCGAGGCTCCCGTCCTGTCATAGCAAACAGCAGTGTCCCGGGGTAGGCACCCCGGGACACTGCAGGAGCCGGCCCTGGGGGTGGTGGTCCCCAGGGCCATCAAGGGCTCCAGGAGGGGGCCACCCCCCTCCCATTCAGTGCACAGCCCCGGGAGGTGGTGGTCCTCGGGCTTGGGGTCCGTAACGGACCCCCATATTTAAATGTTTAGTGCCCCGGGAGGTGGCGGTCCTCGGGCATGTGGGGGCTGGAGCCCCCACACAGGTTTAAAAAAAAAAAAAGAAGCCCCGGGAGGTGGCGGTCCCGGGCTGCGGGAGGGCTCAGAGCCCTCCCGCCATCATTTTTAAATAAAGCCCCGGGGGTGGCGGTCCCTGGGCTTGGGGGCCTTAGAGGCCCCCTACATAAATTAAAACCTCCCACCATGCCCCCGGGACTTGGGCCACCCGGGGGCCAATTAACATCGAAGCGCGGGAGACCGCGCTTCGATTTTTTTTTTTTTGGCAGGATCCGCGCTCCCTGAGCGCATCCTGCCGATTTAAAAAAAAAAAAAAAAAATAATTTTTGCCCAGGGGGTCCTTGTGGGACCTTCTGAGCAGACCTAGGGGTCAGGGTGTTTCTACCCTGCCCCCTTTGTGCGTTTTGCGCACTTGTTTCTGTCCCTCGGTTCTACCGAGGATAAATGGCTGCCAACACTTCCTGATTTGGAGTGTTGACAGCCAATTAGCATGCAGCTCGTGATCGGGAGGGTGCGCGAATCCGACGCGGCCATAGATATATATGTACTTTTACTTTAGATTTTCTCAGCAACTACTGAACGGATTTACACCATTTAACAAAAAGGGTTCTTTCTGAACCAAGAACTACCTCTTGCCAAATTTGGTGTAATTCCGCTCAGCAGTTCGGGCTGTAGCCGTGTCTAAAGTTTCCTATGGAAAAATGAATGGGGAAAACGCGTTTTGGGACCCCCCTTTTTTCTCGGCCCCCGCTTGACGAATCACCCCGAGACTTTCAGGGTAGGAGCGGACCGGAGCGCCCCACAAAGTTTGAAAATTTTGCGAAGATACGTCAACCGGCAAGAGAGTTATTTCAAATAGAATGTCACGGATTTCCTATGGAAAATAGGTTCTAACTATAACTATCTACTGGCGACCGCCAGTAGATAATATTTGTACTTACCAACTAAAGACGCAGCAGTGTTCATCTCTGAAAGAAAAGAACAGAACTGTTATATAATGAACTTTAAAAGATGTTTAAAATTATAAATTTCTAAAAATATACAAGAGAGCAGCTAACCACTGTGGAAAGACAGGTAACAGAGGCAGAGTTAGAAAGCTAGTAATTATAGTTGTTTAATAGAAGTTACATGGGGCCTGATTCACAGAACTAACTTACGTCAAAAACGTAAAGTTAGTACTTTTGGTATTCACAGAATACACTTACTCATTTTGGTATTCACAGAATGAACTTACTCATTTCGGTATTCACAGAAGTTAGTAGTCCTAACTTTAGGACTTCTAAATGCCTTCTGTGAATACCGAAAGTCTTAAAGTTAGGATTTTCTCAGTTTAGGAGTAGTAGTTAGGACTCCTAACTTTAGGACTCCTAAATGCCTTCTGTGAATACCGAAAGTCTTAAAGTTAGGATTTTTCTCAGTTTAAGAGTAGTAAAGTTAGGAGTCACTTTACTACTCTTAAACTGAGAAAAATCCTAACTTTAAGACTTTTGGTATTCACAGAAGGCATTTAGGAGTCCTAAAGTTAGGAGTCCTAACTTTACTACTCCTAAACTGAGAAAAATCCTAACTTTAAGACTTTCGGTATTCACAGAAGGCATTTAGGAGTCCTAAAGTTAGGAGTCCTAACTTTACTACTCCTAAACTGAGAAAAATCCTAACTTTAAGACTTTCGGTATTCACAGAAGGCATTTAGGAGTCCTAAAGTTAGGAGTACTAACTTCTGTGAATACCGAAATGAGTAAGTTCATTCTGTGAATACCAAAAAGTAGTAACTTTACGTTTTTGACGTAAGTTAGTTCTGTGAATCAGGCCCACGGTGTTCTTAGTTACAGGTGCCCTCAAGAGTCGTCACTTTAATCCAGTCGCGAAGAGGTGCAGCAGTGGCAGTCTCTCTTTTCATCCCAATCCCCTTTCCCCCGCTTTGCTGCAAGTGAGCAATTCAGGTTCACCGGTAGTGGAGTAGGGGATTGAGGAAAAGTTCATCTGCTCCTGTGGAAACTAGAGTTCAGGTGTTTGGTACTTGACACATAGTGAAGCACGGTGCATTTGTATGGGACTCTTTTTATATCCATGCAGCAGATTTCAGAGAGTAGGACAACATATCCTGTCAAATAAACAACTCTTTCTTCACTTACTACTCTTTGACATCCTCTTTTGATTCTTTACTGAACTTGTTGGTAGCCAAGTTCTATCTTTCATCATCAATTCCAGGCTGATGTCCTGTTCCTGGAAGGGGATTAAGGAATTCCGTGATGGGGCTGTTTTGAAAATTCTGGTGTCAACCATTAACATTTCACTAGAATCTCTTACACTTGGTTGAGCATTAGTTGGGCATAATGGTAGTTGAAGGAGTAAGAAGAGCCCTGGGTCAGTTTATTAAGTACCTATATTAAATATAGTAAGTATACACTTAGAACTTGCGTAAACCAATGCATATCCCACTATGTGCCATATACCCACTAGCCTTCATTGAGAGATGTTCATGCTGGCACTCATCAAAATAAATCCAGTCAGATGGGCTGTACATACATGTCTGGTGATGTTAGACAAGGCAAAACTCTAACATATCGAATCAGGAAATGCCCTGGCTAGCTCCTGATGCACATGTCTTGGTGATGAAGTGAATGAGGGCGTTTAATCCCTTTACAAAAGTTACTGTCTGGCAGTGAATGCTAGCTCCTTTCTAGACTGCAACATTCTCCTTGAAGTTGGGCCTGAATGGAAGGATGTGTGAGGTGCAATTTGAGAACACCGTACAGAGGTAAACAAAAATACATTGGGACTCATTTATGAAAAAGTCACACAGTGCAGCACAACAAGTCACCTTTCTGCCCTTCACTGCACTGTACTGCATGACAGGGAAAGGGCCTGAATGTGCCGTATTTAAGGCAATACAGCATGTTCAACTTTTCCCCTGTGCTGGCACCCATTTGGCACCTAGCACCAACGCAGGCACCTTTCTGCACAAAAACAATCCTGAGAGAATGCAGCACACATAGAAAGAGGAAGTAGTGATCTTGTTACGTGCCTCCTGAGAAGGTGTATCTTTTTGGCACATTCCAAGGTCTACCAGTTCCGGTAAATTTGGGAGTGCGTCAAAAACCATGGGTGTTGCGTGGGAGCACCCACGCAATGCCCATGGAACTCCTCCCTTGCACAAAGTGAGGCAACACAGTGGTTTTTGCTGTGCTGTGCTGCTTTACTCCGAATTTATGGACCTACTCAGGGCCACACAAAGTGGCCTTTAGTGGATTCATAAATCTAACTTAAGGTTTACGACGTGCATGTACCACGCTGCATGGTGCAAACACGACACAAATCGCTCATAAT
The DNA here is from genome assembly GCA_963921515.1 of Calotriton arnoldi. Lineage (NCBI taxonomy): Eukaryota > Metazoa > Chordata > Amphibia > Caudata > Salamandridae > Calotriton > Calotriton arnoldi. The sequence continues at coordinate 186,473 of CAWUFW010016062.1, forward strand.
AGGCCCCTCGTTATTTGGGTCTGCTGGGCCATTACCATACAATGACAGTTACATATTGGCTCATTACCATGTTTGGAGAGCATTTGCTAGCAAAATTATTACCTTGCAAACATCTGTTATAGGAGGACCCACAATTGATGTAAGATAAAAACCTGACCATGTAAACCTCACCTTTTTCAATTGTGGAAAATCCCAACTACAATTCAATAACATTTTATACTCTACAGCTATTCCCAGGAGCACTTATATGCATCAGTCTATTTATATGTGTTGTATGATGATATGAGTGACTATGGGCCAGATGTACTAAGGTTCTTGTTTGCATTTCTTAAATAGCGACTCCGTGGGACTTGATATTTAAGAAATGCAAAAGGACATGCACAAAGTTGTGATTCCCTAATAGCAATTCCTACAGATTAGGAATCACTATTAGAGAATTGCAAATAGGAAATGCCAGTACATTCCTGCCTATGGGTTCAGGGCTTAAGGCCCCCCTAGAGGCCCCCCGAATTTCCTAGTGCACATGTAAGTGTACATATGCCCTAGAGGCATACGTGCGCTTCTTGTCACAATAAAATAATGCATTTATTTTATTTCGCACATGGTTAACATTGACTTGAACTCGAGGACAATTGCGTTTCCTAAATGACAATTTGCATTTAGGAAATGCTTTGTACATGTGCTTTAGGAATCACAAATAGGTAATCCCTATTTGCGATTCCTAAATCACAGTCACAATTTGCGATTTCTACCGTGCAGAAATTGCAAATTGCAACTGGTTTTGGCCCTTTGTACGTATTGAAAGGTCATTTAGCATTTCCTAATGGGCCGAAATAGCGATTCAGCCCGTTAAGAAAAGCTAAATGGCTTTGTTCATCTGGGCCCTGGTCATCAACCAAGGATGATGCAGTCAGCCATTGTGCATCATTCTGCTTTTTCTGACAGAATTAGTTTTTATGCAGTTGAAGAAAAACATAGGAAAGCAGCCATATTCAATGGTCCATACATGTGTTGATGCAGCCCTCACTGGCCTATGATTGGGGGCTAGCACTAGTCAGAGGAGGGAGTGCAACTTCTGGGGGCATCCAGACCGTAACTCATTATTTGGAGATGCCCAAGATGACAAGGATCACCTGATAGATGTACGGGAGAAATATTGCCTCCTTATGTGTGCAGCAGTATAAGCAGTGGCCTGGTGTACATAAAAGATATCCATGGCGGATCTCTTCTTCTGGAAGCACCATATCCTCTGGGTATGTTGGCCCTTGACAGCTCCCTGTAAAACAGTCTACATTTGCCTAGTTAGGATCAAGAATAACTGCAGTGTACGTAACCCAGCATGGTGCGTAGTGCTTCAATACCCCTTTCCTCTATCGGCAAAAGCAAGTCACAAGAGAGTCAAAACCAACCCCTCTCATCTACAAACAGTACTGCAGGACAACTATTAAACTCCAATGCTGTACCCCTGGTAAATGCACTCATTGTGTCCCTCCTTGAAAAGGTGGGGCCACTTTATAATTGCAGTGAGGTAAACCTGATCCAATCCCAAGCACTGTCCTCTTGTAATTTTCCTTGTTGATTAGACATATTGGGCCTGATTCACAGAACTAACTTACGTCAAAAACGTAAAGTTAGTACCTTTTGGTATTCACAGAATACACTTACTCATTTTGGTATTCACAGAATGAACTTACTCATTTCGGTATTCACAGAAGTTAGTAGTCTTAACTTTAGGACTCCTAAATGCCTTCTGTGAATATCGAAAGTCTTAGTTAGATTTTTCTCAGTTTAGGAGTAGTAAAGTTAAGACTCCTAACTTTACTACTCCTAAACTGAGAAAAATCCTAACTTTAAGACTTTCGGTATTCACAGAAGGCATTTAGGAGTCCTAAAGTTAGTAGTCCTAACTTTACAACTCCTAAAATGAGAAAAATCCTAACTTTAAGACTTTCGGTATTCACAGAAGGCATTTAGGAGTCCTAAAGTTAGGAGTCCTAACTTTACTACTCCTAAACTGAGAAAAATCCTAACTTTAAGACTTTCGGTATTCACAGAAGGCATTTAGGAGTCCTAAAGTTAGTAGTCCTAACTTTACAACTCCTAAAATGAGAAAAATCCTAACTTTAAGACTTTCGGTATTCACAGAAGGCATTTAGGAGTCCTAAAGTTAGGAGTCCTAACTTTACTACTCCTAAACTGAGAAAAATCCTAACTTTAAGACTTTCGGTATTCACAGAAGGCATTTAGGAGTCCTAAAGTTAGTAGTCCTAACTTTACAACTCCTAAAATGAGAAAAATCCTAACTTTAAGACTTTCGGTATTCACAGAAGGCATTTAGGAGTCCTAAAGTTAGGAGTCCTAACTTTACTACTCCTAAACTGAGAAAAATCCTAACTTTAAGACTTTCGGTATTCACAGAAGGCATTTAGGAGTCCTAAAGTTAGTAGTCCTAACTTTACAACTCCTAAAATGAGAAAAATCCTAACTTTAAGACTTTCGGTATTCACAGAAGGCATTTAGGAGTCCTAAAGTTAGGAGTCCTAACTTTACTACTCCTAAACTGAGAAAAATCCTAACTTTAAGATTTTCGGTATTCACAGAAGGCATTTAGGAGTCCTAAAGTTAGGACTACTAACTTCTGTGAATACCGAAATGAGTAAGTTAATTCTGTGAATACCAAAATGAGTAAGTGTATTCTGTGAATACCAAAAGGTACTAACTTTACGTTTTTGACGTAAGTTAGTTCTGTGAATCAGGCCCATTGAAAGCATATTATGGATATTGAGGAAAGAATAGAAATTAAATTAATAAACAATTTGGCCTCAAGTACAGCAACACTTGAAAGTCTAAGTTTGTAAAATACAACTTTGAATCTCAATATATTATCTTCCTTATGCATGTATACCCTTTCAATTTAGTTATGTATCTTTCTATTTAGTACTTTATTCCTACTGTAGAAGAGAAAAAAAGAATACATATATACCCTTTCTATGTAGTTACGTATCTATAAATGTATTACTTAACTCCTATTTTAGAAGAAGAGAAATAAAAAACCTTGCTCTCTCCAATGCACTACTGTCTCAACCTATAACCCTCTCAATATATCCTGTGCCTCCACTCTCTGACTCATCCCAAACCTTATTTTACTACTATGATCTCCCAAGCAGACCTTTCTAAATTCATCCCTCATGTATCCGAAACCTTATTTTACTACTATGATTTCGCTAATCCCATTCTAGATACTCGTTCCTCCTCCATCTCTTCTTTTACTCATCCCAAACCTCATCTTACTATTCTGATCTAACAAATAACACTTTCTAGACTCTTCCCCCTTCTAGCCCTCCATTATTTCATTCAATCCAACTAACAGACTCACATGTTAACCGCTCAAATGAACACATATTTCCCTAAACTAACCCACCAATAATCTTTTTCGGTTCCAAAGTAGCGTGCTACTCGCAGAAAAGGGCTTCAACGCCTCGTCAAGGATAGTAAGGGCAATATATATATACAATTACAAAGATATTCTCGTGAACATTCAATGCATTATTCTTAGAGTGAGACAGAGCATTCTGAATGCATAATGGAGAGAATGTAATATATAATATCACATTGCAGCGAAGACAGCCATTTTTCTACTAAAGCCATGAATAAAAATAGAAGCATCTCTCAGTATCAAATGTTCCTAAGAAAACGTCTTTTTGTGCTTACTGTGAACTTTTTGCAATTTAAAAACATGAAACTGTCGAAAAATGCAATGAATATAAAATAAATGTTTAAACAGAGTCCACTTCCATGCGAGGATTAATGGATTATCTCAGTTTATATAATATTATCTCGTTTAAACTCCAGTTGGCCTTCAAGTCATAACATGGCGCTTTCTAGTAAATCACAAGCCTGCTTCCCTTAAGAAAAAGCATTTTAAAATATGTGTGTTACTGATGTGTGCGATGTTACCGCAAGAACATTTTTTTACATTTTTCTTTCTCTGGAACCACAACATATTTTATATTTAGATCTTTGGTTTTATTTTATGAATGTTAATGTCAAAGCATGTCGATAACTATTTTAGTCCTTTATGCTTTTGTTAAATATTTAAAAATTTGGTTAAAGCTAGAAAAAACTCTTTTGAGATGTACAATGGCTAGGGTGGTTATATTGGCCTACCTGTAAATTGTGCATCAATTGTGTATCCGGATATCACAAAAATGAAACAATAGATTCTCATGGTGCAAGTCTGCTGACTTTTATTAACCAATTAACTGATGAACGAAGAATTCTTGAAACTTAAACTTTTTTTTATTACTTCTGAATTCATGTGTTTTATTTACTTTCATATCTTGCTTTATTACACAGAATGTGATGCTCTAAGATTACCGGTTGTCTGTCAACGTGTTTAAAACGTCAAATATGGCAAACTATTTTTGAAAAATACAATAAAAAATTGTAGGCAAATTTTGGTATTATCTGTTAAATTCACAATCAAAGCTCTTGCAATTCTTTTGGTGTAATACTGGTCTGAAGGTAGGAAGAAAATCCTTCCTTTAGAGAAGATATTCGAATCTAGTCATCAACTAGCCTATGATGTGATCGAAACTGATAACACCGAAGAGCTTATTGGACTTAGAGGATGAATATTGCCTTCTTGCCTTCCAGAGATGGAGATATTTTCAATGTACTCACTGCTATCAAATGTGTCTAGGCCACCACCCATTGGCATTGACTCCCTCCCTCCCTCATTCTGGCACATCTCAAAACCTGGGCAGAATATAAAGGAATAGGGTATACAGTAATGGTGTATACAATTGCATTGTTGAGGTCCTAGTCAAATGATTTGAGTTGTATTCAACAAACCATTTGAGAAAGCTTCGCTCCTAACCTTGCAAGAATACGTATGTCGTGAATATACCAAGGAAGATTGTTTAGAACTTAGGCGAAATCATGATGAAGGCACAAGAGAAGCAAAACTCAAATTCAGTTACTTGAAAATCTTACATGGCTGGTACTGGTCTCTGGCCAGACTGAGGAAGCACAGTCTCAGTCCAGATTCTCTGTCCTGGAGATGCAAGTATCTGGACTGTGATATAGTCCATATGCTGTGGTCTTGCCAAATTTGATGTCACATGAAGCCAACCTGTGGATTAAACTTTGCAACTAGTATTGCTGCATGGTGTCACAAATATCAGTCATGGACTTCCATAGGAGAAGATGGTTTGTGATTTGGTTTCGCTGCTCTTCCTAAGCAACGGGAAAACTGAACGAACACCCAAAGTAACTGAGTGGATAAAAAACATGTTGTCCAAAACATCATCTGAACACCTGAATTACAGGTTGAATGAACAGTTACTTGTTTTTGAGAGGGTGTGGGGACACTTCTTGGAACGAAGTGCTACTTCTAAGGAGGTGGAGTTGGGACACACATTAAGGCATGTATGTCAAAAGCACTCCTGGGAAGCTTGGGTGAACACCATGCTCAAAATCATTACAGACATTATCTACAGTGATAAACTGTTCACCAACAAATCATTTTTTCCAGTTGTACTAGTCCAATTAGTTCAAAGTACACAAAGTGAGACCCAGAATGCAATTGGTTATCATATGAAAGTTCAGGACTGGAAAATGTGTCCGTAAAGACTTGAAATGAGGTGATCATTCTACGGGAAACCCTTCCACCCCGCGTGAGAATGCTACTGAGATACTTATAACCAATTGAGCTTAACTATATCTTTTAATAGAATCCAGGTACTGTAAGGAGCCACCTGCAATCCCCCTACCCATATGACTCACACAAGATTACCCCCTACACCCAACCTGTATTTCACATGGACCGTGAAGATTTGCATACATGTGCAACATATTTTGTTAGGGATACATACTTAGGGCCATATTTATGGCAAAGTAACACAACTCAGCGCAGCAAGCCACCTTGCTGCACTGCTTCATATGAAAAGGGCAGGAATGTGCCATATTTAAAGGAATATGACACATTCCTGTCCTTGTCCCTGCACTGGCACCATTTTGGCAGCCTAGCGGCAATGCAGTCACCCTTGCAGGCACCCAGGCACCTTGGTGCAAGGGTACCTCTGTTGTAGGCAGGATTGTTTTTGTGGAGGAATGTGCACCTTCCTGTACAGAAACAATTCTGAGTGGCAAATTCCTCTTTCTTTATGAGCTGTAGAATACAGTACACATAGAAAAATGACGTAATGAGGAGAAATAAAGATATTTCTCTTTTGTTATGCCTCACCTGGGGAGGCATATCTTTTTGTCACATTTCCAGGTTTACCAGTTCTAGTAAATCTGTGAATGCGGCAAAAACCATGGGAGTTGCGTGAGAACACCCACGCAACACCCATGGAACACCGCCCTGGTACAGAGTAAAGTAATGGAGCGATTTCCGCCGCATTGCTTTCCTCGAGGTTTATGAAACCACTCAGGGCCACTTAAAGTGGACTTGCGTGGCTTCATAAATATCATTTTTTAGTTGGGTCACTCTTGCACCACGTGGTGCACTGGGGCTCATAAATATGCCCCTAAGTCTTTGATCGTTAGACCCACTATAGATACTCATAGGATTTACTGGGATTTAAGCACTACAGATAAACCACCTTTCCATTCCTTTCCCTGAGCTAAATTTTACACTGGAACCCAGGGCAACTTATACTGGTATTAACTCATAGACACCTCTTTCCCAGACCTAAATATATTAGGAAGTTAAATGGTTCTTACCTTTATCCCCCTAATGAGCTTGATATACCCATATCTTTTTTGGTTTTTTTGTCCCCTTTAGCTGAGATGATCATGCTTATATGGATCCTATATTAGCGTCTGTAGTAGTTGCTATATTTTTCTAATAGATAGCATGGACCTTTATCGTGATCTTGTAAGGCCATTGTTGTTTTTAAATTTGCACAACCTTTGTTATGTAAATGAAAAAATGCAGTGGAGAAGCTCTGATTATAAGTGATGGAGACAGTGACTTAGGGGATTGCGTGGTATTGTTTTCATTCTATTCATATGTATTTCCTACGTAGGCTTTCATTACGTGTGACCACCTGTATCCGTAAGGTGATACTGCTCAGGGCTGCTCTAAGTTTCCTGGTGTCTATGGGCCGAGAATTCTAGATCGCCTAATTGCAGACCAGATAATTCCATGCCAAAGACACACTACCCAGCAGATTGCACAGTGATATGAGTGCTACTTGCAGCTGATGTGTCTAGGCCTAAGCCACAATGTAAAAGCAAGGAGCGGGGGAGTTGCAAATGTTCTTCCCTGCCCTATCCAGTCCAGTTTTTACTCCAACCACATGCCCCACAGCCCATGTAAACAGACCCTGCACATATTTACCATCAGATTGAAGCAGATAGTAAATATGTCAGGATTTGGGTTCTTAATTTCCCTCAGAGTTGGAAATACATGCAGAATTAGACTTGATATTCCCAGGTCCATGTGTCAGTTTCCATTTTGAGGATTTAACTTGTAATCCCTGGATTTAGGTGAGGGTATGCGGACTGGATTCATGGAACACATAATGATTTCCCTACAGGCCTACTTATCATACTATGGGCATCATTACGACGTCGGCGGACGCACGTCCACCCAACACCGTTGTGGTCTCGGGACAGACGGACCTCTGGCCGGCGGTCCCTACACTGCAATTACAATGCGACCACACATGGTGCAGCCACGAGCTTCCATTTCTCTATGGGAGCTTGTACTGCGGTCGGAAACCGGCAGCAGCACAAGCTCCCATGGAGAAATGGGAGCTTCTGTTATTCCCTGCACCGCGTGGCAGGCCCTTCATCGTGCGTGCCACATGGTGCAGGATTAACAGGAGGGCTCAATAGGTGCCCCCCCAGCTCCCAACTGGAGGCCGCTGAGGGATGGGGGCCCTGCTATGGGCCCCCAAAGTCACTTTCCAACAGGCGTTTCATGTCAGAAAGCCCGACATGAAAAGCCTGTCGGAAACCGACATCATAATCCCGATGGCAGAATTGCTGTCCATAGGGAATTGTGAAAGGTTTCTGACTGGCCGACGGGCTCCTTGAGCAGCATCCTCAATTTCCCTCCTACCACCGCAACACCCAGCCTGTTTTTGTGGAGAAGAAGCGACCTCCAGGCTCTACTGCCAGCACAGGGTCCTAAGACCTGCCTCCGTCAAGGACCCCCGCCCCCTTAGGGCGCTGAAGGATGCTGACTACCAGGCAGGGGTAGAAGTAGGCTCGGCCACATACCAGAGGCTTCCTCCAGCAGTCCGTCCAAGACAGTGACTTAAGCCACACGGGACGCGCACTTTCCACGGTCTGTTTCCACATGGATCCATGGTTTCAGCCCTCCCTGCCTCACTGGGGCTAGCCTTCCACACCATCCCCCTGCCCAGCCCATGCTGAACCCTGGAGAGGGAAAGCTCCGGGGGCACATACCTTCTTCTATAAAACACCATGTCTGGGGGAGGACATCCGGGCCTTGTGGCTGCTGGAGGAGCCCACAGTGTGCCAAGCAATGCCAGGGCTCAGACTGGCACGGAATGACCTGCCTGTCTTCAGAAGCAGGCACTGTCCCCAGTGTAGATTTGAACCCTCCCACAACGGCCCCCACTCTTTTGCCATTTCACCTATTGGTGCCCAATTTCTACACATCTCCCAGCGCCCTGTATTAGACCCAAAGGGCTTCAAGCACTGCACGTGTGTGTGCTCATGCCTTCAAATATGATACCAACATGTGTGTGCTGGAAAGAACAAAACATGAGGCTCTACCAAAATCTATTTTGTCTGCTTGTATCTGGCCGGCAGGTGATACCACTGCTTCCCTGCACAGTTGTGCTCTAATCCTGTGATTACGCTGCACAGAGATCTGTCAACGAGATTACAGATGCTGGAGGATTAAGGTGAAGAATTGGTCATGTGTACCAGACAAATAACCCAGGGGACCGAGGGAAATGATATGAACTGATCACTGCATTTGCCTTTCATTTTTTAGTGCTGTATTCCATATATAGTGTTCCATATATAGTCCTTAAATACCAACATATATTTAGTCTGTGTATTATGCCAGCCGAAGTGTTACAGCCACTGGACAAAGTACATGTCAAATATAATTTAAAACCCACAGGGGTCGGTAAGAAAACCAGAAAGAAGCATGTGAGTCGCCACAGCAGGATTGGACAACCAGAGTTAAGACTCTCTATGAAAACGCAGGAATACCTCTAAGAGAGATTAAACAACCCTCATTTGAGCTTTATCCCACTCCAAAATTTCGACAGCACGCTCTTGACAAAGGGGGGGGGGGGAGTGGAGCAGGGGGGCTCCAAACTACTTATTCCAAACAAGTTTATGTGATGGAGACTCACAGCAAAGCTTCACACAACGCCTGCAACAAAGCAACTGGGTGCTTTAAAGAAAATTCAACCATGCCTCTGAAACAGTCACCAAACACAACCCTAACCTGAGGTTCTCCAATAATCGTGTAACAGGTGCTCTAAAAATAATCATCTGGGGACTCTCAAACAATCCGCCAGAGAAACTCCAAAGAACTCAACAGGATATTGTCTAAACTTCAAACAGAAGCTACAAAACAAACCCAATGGAGTCTCTTAAACAATCCACAATAGAGACTCCAAATAACCCAACAGGTGGCACACAAGCAATTCACAATTTAGACTACAAAACCATCCATTTGGAAGCTCTCGTGCAGTCAGTACCAGGATCTCCAAAAATACCCCAAACAAAGGCTGAGGCAAATAGGTGTTCCAAAATAACTGAACTACAAAGTTCCAATAAGCCAACAAATGGGGTTCAAAACAGCCCAACTGGATGTTTTTTACTATCCAAAATAGAGCCTCTAAAATAGCTCTATTTGAGGCTTTCAATCAATACATAAAATGTCTCCAAAATTACCTATCTGGTGGATTTCAAGTAATCCCCAAGCAATTGAGGTCCCAAACAACCCACTGAGATTCCCTGAAGCAGTCTACAGCAGAGGCTCCAAAACAACTTGAGAGAGACTTTCAAACAACCTACAACAGAAGTTCCAAAGCATCCCAACGATGGGTCTCAAACATCTTCAATAAACACTGAAAGACAATTAAATAGATGGCCTAAAACAATTCACAGCTGAGGCCCCAAAACACCACAAAATCACAAGTTGAGCTTACCGACCCACATTGAATCTTGGCTTTGGTCTGGAGCTGTGGTGATTCCTCTGTGTGTATTGCTTTTTATCCTGTTACTTACTTCTGACCGGGCATCAGAGAAGAAACCAGTGGCGGTGCATCCATTGGGGGCGCTGGGGCGTTGCCCCACTAGCCACATCGCCCTAAATTCGTGCAAGCAAATGAAGCAATTCTGAATTCTCTCAACTCCTGGACCTCCACTCTTGTGCTGCTGGGAAACGCGCTCGCGGAAATCGGCCGCTGAAGGGGGTGGGGCGGGGCTGCGGCAGCACTCAACGCGGTTTGAGACTGTCACTGACAGCGGCGCGTAGTGCGCATGTTCGGGTTTGGGCTGGTCATTTTTATGACCAGCCCGTACATGCGCACTGTCAGCCACTACTATATCTTCAGTAGGAGAGCAAGTGAGGGGGGAACCCGAGAGGCCGTCACAGCCCCCCAGTCTGCTAGTGGGCGGGCCGTATCCGTGCCCTAGCCAATACTGGCACTGCTAATGCAGCGTCTGGATTGGCTGAGAGTGAGACACCAGCCGCGCAGTCTGAAGTTGTTCCTGCTCCGGACCGGCCCAGACCTGTTCCTGCTCCGGAGTCCGGACCAGCCCAGGAACTGGACGCAGAGGCGGCACGGGACCGGGATCAGGTAAGTTTTTTTTATTACCCTCCACCCCCGAGAATTGCGAGCCGCGACTGCTGCTTATGTTTACTTTCAATTTAATTTCTTAAGCACAACCCCTCGTATTATCAATGAAGCAACAAAAGAACAAAGCTGCTGTGCTTGGCGTCAGCTTTTTCTAAAACGTTTGTGTGTTTTTTTCTGAGGTGATGTAGGCTGAAACACATTCTCTTGACGTGGTGAGCTGTGAACACCAGTGCACACCAACCAGCGCCAAAAGTACACCGTTTGGAATAAGAGACCAGGCAGCTATTTTCTGAATTTATGTGGCTACACAGCCGAACATGTCATGTATATAATTTTTTTTAAACGAGAGGAGTTTTCACAAATGATGTCTTCGGAAGGGATCATCACAATAAATTTATATTGCACATGAACGCCCTTTTCAAAATCTGCACTTTGCACGTGACGTGAAACAGTTATTTTTTGTGACAGTTCGCATAACGTACTGTTTCGAAAATCTAAACAGTCCAAGGGCTTTGCACCTTGTGCAGAACTGAGCGCAGTTTAATTTAAAATGTGAATTGGTGGTACAGTGAGCAGGGTTTCACACTATTTCCCAAACAGGAAGACTTTGAACCTATCAATGTGCAGAGTCTCCTGGAGGGATAGTTGTTCTTTCATCAAGTTTGGTTGAAGTTGCGAGCCAGTGAGCGCATTTCAATAGAGAAAGAAAGGCTTCTTTGATCCGGGGCTCGGCAAGCTGCCCACGTTAGATGCCGCCCCGGTTCTAATGGGGTTGGCACCAGTTCAAAACATTTGGGATGCACTGAACTTCCAGAACAAACAATGCCCTTCCCCCAAAACGTGTCTGGACGTCAGCTTGTCTAATGAGGCACATATGCAATACGAGGATCGATAAAATGGCTGGGACTCCACATAGAAAGCCATGAGTTAAGTCATTTGTAATAGAAATGAATAGAAGCTCTAAGATCTTTAAAGCTCCTCAGGTGCCTTGGCTCTGATGAGGGGGGTTTCATGGGTGGACAGAAAAATGGGCCTAAATTGGTCTCAGCCCAGAGATGAAGCTTGCTTCTCACTGCTTGGGTATTTGCTGGCAATGCAGGTAATGCAGCTCCTTTAAAAGTGGAGCTGCGGCATTTGCTCCCTTGTGAAATGGATCCAAATATCAGAGTCAGGCCCAAAGCAAGAGATATGTGCTTACTGTGTAACATGTGCTTACAGTGGCCAGTCCTTGCATGTATGGCATTAAAACTGGCCCTGTGTACATGCCCCTAAGTTAACACTGATGCCAAAAACATGGATTGACTTGCAAACAATGAATGTTAAAAACGTCGAGGGAATGCATTTAAGCGATTTAGTTCCTCTCTTTTTTTACATGTTTACTTGATCTTGCATTCCCCACGAGTGAGCTATTTTATAATGTTGTTTATCTGTATTTTTTTCTGGGCATACTTTGAGGCTTGAGCCATGCCAGGTGTTTATGAGGGGCTTTGATTGAGTACGCAGGCGCTAAGGCTAAAGCCAAACAACTCACCTCCCACTACAACACAACTATGACATCCATCCTAGACCAACTAGCCCCCCTGAAACTAAAAAAAAACAGGAACATTCCATCCAGATCCTGGTTCAACACGGACATCAACACTGAAAGGAGACAACTTAGAGCCACAGAACGACTATGGAGGAACAACCCTTCTACAAGCCTTCACGAACAACTCAAAGCAGCCCGAAGGAAATACAAAACACACATCAACAACGAAAAATCCATCTTTTTCTGCACCGCTCTGGACAACGCGAAAAACAGACCCAAAGAACTCTTTAACATCATCAGGAAACAAACCTCCAAGCCCTCTACAACCCTTGTCCAGGCCTCCAAAGACCTGTGTGACAACTTTACCAACTTCTTCGACAACAAAATCACCAAAATTGAGCTCTCACTAGACATCAACCTCAATCCCTCCTGCAAAAGCCGAACCTCAGAGATCGAGAACAGCACACGCAAGCCCCCCATGAAAGCCTGGAAATCCTTCAACCCTATACCTGAATCTGAGATTCTAAAACTGATCTCCTCCTCCAAACCCGCATCTCACGTCCTTGATCCTATACCCACTCAATTGACCAAAAAGCTGAAACTCTCCCTTGCCCAATTCTGGTGCGAGATCATAAACAGATCCTTGAAAACTGGCATCATACCAGACTGCCTCAAAGTCGGCCAGGTCACGCCTCTTCTGAAAAAGCCAGGCCTTGATACCAACGATCTGAACAACTTCAGACCCGTTTCCAATCTCCCCCTCCTATCCAAAATCCTCGAAAAATGCGTTCTCCTTCAACTGACTCAGCACATGGACAACATCAACCTGCTAGATCCCCACCAATCGGGCTTTAGCACCAAGACCGTGATCCTTAACATCTTGGACGACATCCACAAGTCTCTAGATACTGACCAATGCTGCCTACTCATCCTACTAGACCTTTCGGCAGCCTTTGACACGGTCGATCATAAGCTACTCGTCAAGGCTCTCCAGGACAGAGTAGGTGCTGATGAGGTGGTCCTACACTGGTTCTCCTCCTTCCTACACAACCGCTCCCAAAGGATAAAAATTAAAACCTTTACATCGAACCTAAATCCCGTCAGCAGAGGTGTCCCCCAAGGCTCAGTGCTTTCCCTCAACTGTTCAACATATACATGGAACCCCTCACCACCCTACTCAAAAAAGCCAATATCCCCTTCCACCTATATGCTGATGACACCCAGATCTACCTGGAAACCTCCTCCATTGACGACATTCAGAGACTCAACAACACTCTCAGAGAAGTCCAACACTGGCTATCAACAAACCACCTCAAACTCAACCAAGACAAAACTGAAATCCTCCTCATCTCCAACAAAGAAGAAAACCCACAAATCGTAGAATGGCTAAAAGCAATCGATACTCTCAATGGTAATCTCACCCTGGCTAACTCTGTAAAATCACTTGGAATCACCCTAGACCCAAAATTGACCATGGCCCAACACTTTAAGATCTCCGCAAAGAGTGCCTTCCTCAATCTAAAGCTACTCAACAAAATAAAACCCTTCATTCCACCCAAGGACCTCAAGCAAGCCACCCAATCACTGGTGTTATCTAGACTCGACTATGGGAATGCTGTCCTCACCGGTACAGCAAAATCCCACCTAGCCCCCCTCAAAACAACTCTCAATGCTGCCGCCAGAATGGTCACCGGAGTTAAGAAATTCGATCACATATCACCCGCACTCAGAGAACTAAAATGGCTCCCAGTCAAAATGCGTGCCAGCTTTAGAACTGCCTGCCTCACGCACAAAGCCTTGCACACTGGGAAACCCGAATACCTGGCCTCTAAACTCAAGAAAGCCGGGCAGACAAGAAACCTCAGGAGCTCCAACAAACTACTACTCATCCCTATGAAAACACGTAAACAAAAAACCGCTACACAATCATTTGCTGGAAACGCGCCCAAAATCTGGAACTCCATCCCAGCTGATATCAGGACTATCCCTTCCTTTGTAAAATTCAAAAGACTCCTAAAAGACCTCTTCCTCAACCGTGCCTTCCCGAACCGAGAAACGCCACCGAAACGCAGATGCCTATACTCTGCAACCCCCTGACAATGTTTCACCAAGACCTTCCTCTTGCCCTCTCTTTGATCCCTCCCTCGTTCCCCCCCGAATGAGGTTCAGCCCAAGACATCGTGCACTCATCGAGGTTATCTCGGGACTTCCTCTCCTCAATGTTGCTCAGCACGCCAGGCTTTATGAACCAATATGTATACCTATGCCTTTTTGTGTGATTCCTGCTTGAATCTGCTTTAAAGCGCTTCGATACCCTCGGGTCTGGCCAGCGCTATATAAAACTCCTTAATAAATAATAAATAAATAAATAAGTGCCTGTCAGTGGGTTGGCCTCTCTGCAGCGCACACAGAACAATATTTGTGTATTCCATTTGCAACTGAAATTCTGTGGAAATGTGTGTGAAGGGGGTACACTGATGTCAAAATATTTGCAAGGCAATAGTAAGAGAAATTAAAGTGCTTATATTTGAGGGAGTGCAGTGCAGTGCATGTTGGGGGCAGTGAAGTGACAGAGATGTGAGGAAGGGCATTTGGGGAAGAGTGAAAAGAGGATGCTGAAGAGGAAAGAGGATACATATCTAACATAAAGCACACATAATTGAAGGCCAAAACTCCTTCCACAGGCCTCAATGCTATTTAATTCACACTCACTATTTCAGAATTTCAGAATTTAAACATTTTCAATGTTAATTATTTATAAGAAATCATTGTTGTTACTCATTTATCTTAAACAGCTAACACCTAGTGACAAAGCCAATCATACTGACAGGCTTTAGGCGTATGTCAGTTGCTGTGCCATTTATCTGGATAAAATTACATCTCAGAGAGAAACTAAAAATACCGGTCTGATGGCACACTATGGGAATCACAGAAATGTATTTGGCATGTTTCTTTATAGGGAGCACCCATTTTTTTCATCTCACTTAAAGACCTGTCTGCACATATTTCTATATGACTGGTTACAGCCAGCAGCTGTGCGTGCTTTCCGAAGTCTGGTTAGAGCATATTTTTACAAAGTTAATGCTGCATGCAGTGCAAGACACTGGGCAAGCATAAATTTTAAAGAGCTAAAGTTGTCATGCAGAACAATTTACATATTACAGTAACTGTTGAACAAATTAATGCAAGAAGATACGGGGCAGTTTTTAATGTGTTTAATATTTCAAGACTATACGTTCCCACTGCTTAATAAGCCTTGCTTTATCGCTGCATTCATTTGCTTTAAAATGCACCATTTGCCAATCTTTTTTAAATTTCTTTCTCAGGAGAGGGACTCTCCCTAGACCCCAGGTTTGTCCATTGCACGTGTTCACATCGCTAACTAGTGTTTTCTATTGGAAAGGGTAGAGCCAAAGCAGTCTTGCTTAGTACCCTGGCCCTCTTCAGAAGTCAGACTTGCTTGGCAACCCAGAAATTCTCTGAAATAATGTATGAGTTTTCTTTTATGAATGCCTATAAGAACTGAATTTTTAGTCCATTTATCACAGAAATAGTGCTGAAAATCGCACCAAAAAGATGCCAATTTTTTAAACATTTCTTCACGGGGGGAGAACCCCCCTGAACCCCCCTTATTGCCGTTGGGCTCGCTTGCATACGTTGATTCGTTCTGCTTCCGCCTCACCAGTTTCAAATTCCACCAGCCGCCACTGGAAGAAACACAGCAAGTTTCCGCTTTTAGATGCGTCCTATTATTGCTGCTCTTTGAGAAAGATGTTGGGCACAGGTGGAAAGTGTTGGGCCTAACGCAGCTGGCCACAACACTGCGGCTCGCCTCTGCCTGCCTGGAGGATGACTTCACCAGTGGAGATAAAGATGGGGGGGAGGGGAGAAATATATAAGGGGTACAGCTTTCAAGAGTGGTCTAGCACGAATGGTGCCCCCAAAGAGGTGTAACGTAGGCTCCTGCAGCCTCCAACCGTCAGGGCCCCTCACTCTTTCAGGGAGCCCTATTTGGTTCAGGAACAATAAGGGAGAATAAAGGGCCCCTCCACATTCTCCAGGGGAATTATTTTGAGTTCTGCCACTGCCACCCTCCGCCTACTGAAGGGGATGAGGGGTCCCCGAGTCTCACAAATGTCCTTTAACCTCGGGCTGAATGGGGCCACCCTGAAGCTTTCGGAACCTCCTGTGCTGCAGGGGCTGGAAGGTGCTACGTCACTCCCCTGGCTTTCTGGGATTCGCTGTGTGATATGGAGAGGGTCGGCATGGTATGCTGAGTACAGCTTGGGTCCAGGGAAGTCCAGAATAGAGTTGCAGCACACAAGACACACACGCTGAACCCTGGAACATCAGGGACTTTAAGGGCACTAATGCAAACAACGAAACAAACTGGCACTCCCAGAACTCTGGTTTAGCAGTAAGAGACAGCTATAATGAAAGTTCAGTGGACAGTTCAGGCTCTTGGGGCCCGGTGCCACTGCACCCGCTGGACCGTCCATAGCTAAGCACTTAATGCTGAGCTAGACGGCACAACTTCCCCACAGCCAGGGAGTGGGGGATCATTCTGAGGCCAAGGATGCAACTCGCCAGAAGCTTGCTGGAGTATGTCTGTGGTGGGACAGGGTGGGAGAGGGCGGATTAATTTCAACAGAAGTCCAAAGACCCCCTCTGCAGACAAGAAGAAAGACAGTCTGGGATGGCAAGGCACCCTCGCTCCAGCCCAGGGAGTGAGGAGAGGGTGTCTTCCTAGAGCGAGAGAGGGTATATAGCACCCGGCTCTGCCTAAGCACGGAGCCAGGGGTAGCAAGAGTGGACAGTACTGTAGAGGGAGGAGGAATTGACACCTGCTGAGACAGAGTAAAACCGGCACTCCCGCTTTAGGCCAAAGGAAACGCACTCGATACAGATGGCGCTGTGTCCCTAGGGCTGCATTTCACACAACACAAATACAAATACAAAACAAATATGCATCATCATTAGCGTGACTAAAACAGAGGTATTGCCAAAGCTGCTTTGTGGATCATATTTTTACCAAGTCACGAGGCACGTCAGTGTACCTTTATCTGGTCCTCATAGGGAAAGCTTATATAGTTTGACAAGAGTCACAAATCCCTGTTTACATTTGTGTCTTTTGTTGTACCCTGTCATGTGCAGCCAAATATTAGTCCATTTCTTTCTTGTAAAAGAGGGTACGTTATTTACATTTAAGCTGTACAGTAGCCCTTGTTATAACCCAGTGGATGTAGGGGCTTAGCTATCAATGGTGCAGGAGGTGCAGTAGCACCGGGACCAAGAAGACTGAGGGGCAACTGAACCCTAAGTATTTGTAAATGTTAACATCAAAACAGCAGTTCTGGGGTAGGTGCATTTCCTTGATTTCAGAAGAGCCAGTGGCATCCGAACTACGCAATTATATGAATGGTCAGGTGAGATGGCACTCTCTGAGACATGACTTAATACCCATTACAGAGGAACCAAGTGCAAACTTAGTGAAGCAAATGTACCCAGGCGCCGAGGGCGCGGCATATGCTAAAACACATAGACTATTACGTACACCTAGTGTGAGGACCCCTTAATGGCCCAGAAAGTGCAATTCCATGACATACCAGAAGGAGCATACAGTGATTCAAATGATGCATTTCCATTACAGAGAGGCGTGGAAAGTGTGTTGCCGGAAGGGTCATGGGTGTAGCTTCCACCATTGCAGAAGATGCAGTGGCACTATGGCACAGAAACCTGAGGGGCCCATTAAATTTTGATAATTGCTGTGTTCGCTACCTCAGCAGCAGTCAAATGGGCAATTTTTCTTGTTTGAACCAGGGCTCCTGGCATCCTTGCTAAGCTACTGGGCAGGGTGGCAGGTGTACAGGTAGGTGGGGTGGGGTTCAAATCCAGTCTAAACCCAAATGAAAGGAAATACAAGTGGCGGACGGTCACACGCTTATACTTGAGGTGATGCAGCTGCCGCCATATGCTACTGTCAGAGATGGGAAAACTAACGGATGAGGTTATCGGGTCCAGTCTAAAATTGGTTTGCTTCGTTCCTTCAAAATAGAATCAAAGACAACCATGACCTTTCCAGAACCAAGAGGTCTCAATTGGAGTTCCACAAGGTTCCTCACTTTCACCCACACTATTCAACTTGTACATGCAACCTCTCACTGAAATTCTGAAACACACAAACATACACGATCACATGTAAGTCGATGACACTCACTTTTACTTGAACATTTCTTCACCAGACAACATCAATACTCTGAACTCTGCTCTTCTGAAAACTCAACAGTGGCTATCTCACAACCACCTGATGCTAAATACCCTCAAGACAGAATTCCTCCTCCTGGCCCCCCCACAATCATCCTGCCCCCATTCAAGATTGGCTCAATCAGCTAACATCCCTGAATTGCACCCCACACATTGTTGACTCAACTACATCATTAGGCATATCTTTAGACAAATTCCTGAATATGCAAGACCACATCAGTGCAACAAAAAGAGGATTTAACCACCAATTCTACACTTTTAGGAAAATCAAACCATCCCTGCCACCTGCAGACATGCAACTAGCAGTCCAACCCCTAGTTGTGTCCTGTTTAGACTACGGAATTGTGACCCTAGCAGGACTAACCAAAGCTAAATTGGCCAGGCTCAGCACATGATCTAGAAAATGTGATCACATCACACCAGATCTCATCCAACTCAACTGGCTGTTGCTTGATGCAAGGGTCCTGTACAAGATAGCCTGCTTGATGCACAAAGCGCTGCATCAGAACACTTCTACTTATTTGGCAAATAAGCTTGAACTATCTGGTGGGAATCAAGCTCTAAGAAGCTCAAACACTCTACTATTAAAGCCACAAAAGTTCAAAAAGAAGAGAACCTACAACTGAGCATTCTTTGGTCTTGCTCCAAGAATATGGAATGTTCTCCCTCCCCATATCAGTTTCAGCTCCTCCAGCAGCCAAGGTCTGGACCCGTTTACAAAGCCTATGATCGAAGAGACGTAAAGCAGCAGTACTATCTGCAGCCCGGGGGTGGCGGTGTGTCTGTAGGACAATGAGTGGGGACTGGTGCTTACAGAGTGAGACAACAACAACCCCTGCCCACACCTCACTCTGCTCTTGCCCCAGCTTCCGTCCCTGAGCTCGCAGGAGACTGGGAGTTTGCCTTACACAAACAAAATCAATCTGTGTAAACAAGGGGGCAGGTGAGTCTAAAGGGGACGGGGTTGGGGAGACCCACCAGACCTGCTGTGGGATCTTTTTCCCTGCCAGTCCCCTCAGCACAGACAGATGGATGGGAGAGTGAGCATCTGGCACAGTCTCATCAGCTTTGTAATCCAACCCATCACCCACAGCTTACCACTGGGGTACTGTGTTCTTGTGACCCATGTTCTAATTATTGTCCTCTGCAGCCCTGGTCTTTGAGCAGTTGCAAATACGCCCTCTCATCTCTCCCAGAATCTTACTGCTGTTCCATGTTCCCAGTCTTGGCCTCTGGACTCATGATGACAGTCCTGTTCATTCATTCCCTACCGACTGACCTGAGAAACGCGCGATCTCTTGTCTCTTTCAGAAAAGAGCTAAAAACTTGGCTCTTCCGCAACTAGAGACTCACCAGTGGCTCACTTTGTCTGTAGCGCCAAGACACCTCCGGGTATTTGTGCGCTTTACAAATCTCAATAACATAACATAACATAACATAACAGGGAAGGGGGGCTATGCAGCCCCTTTCCCTTAAAAAAGAAAACAATAAAAAACTCTGGCAACTCTCCGGAGGCCCTGCACCCTTTCTCCACCACACTGCAAATGAGCCTCCTGGCATGCTGCTGGTTGGGGGATGACGTCCCATTGGTTGCTGAGGATCCATGGAGGCCATCAAGACCCCCTGTTACCTTCGGTAAGCCCCACACAGTGAGATAGCTGAGAGGACTTCGCAGGCCATGCCCCCTTTCTCCACCACTCTCCAAATGCGCCTTCTGGTGCACTGCTGGTTGGGGGGTGACATCCCCTTGGATGCTGAGGGTCCTTTTGGGCAAACAAGCCCTCCTGTTACCTCCAGTAAGTCCCACAGAATGCAATTGCTGAGAAGACTTTGGAGACCATGCCCCCTTTCTCCACCACCCTGTAATCGTGCCTCTTGGTGCACTGCTGGTTGGGGGATGAAGTCCCATTGGCTCTAGAGTGTCCTTAGGGGCCAACAAACCTTCCTGTTACCTCCAGTAAGTCCCACACAGTAGAATTTCTGAGAGGTCTTCAGAGGCCACGCCCCCCTTCTCCACCACACTGCAAATGCAACTCCTGGCACACTGCTGGTTGGGGTATGAAGTCCTCTTGGGTGGTGAGGGTTCTTTGGGGCCCAGAATCCCTCTAAATAACCTCCAGTAAGTCTGACACAGCAGGATTCCTGAGAGCTGGTTGTCTTTTCACGGAAGAAGGCGGCAAATTCCTCACAATTAGGCTGCAAACAGAGTTTCATTGAGGGAGGGTTAGGTTGGCTGTTTGATTCAAGCTAGAAGTTCAAACAATTTTTTCGGTCGGTTTTTGGCTTGATCTAGTTGTTTTCTGAAGTAACTAGCTTTAGAGCATCTGATGCGTTTGTTATATATATTTCTCAGCTGAGTGAGATGGTCAAGGGAGGGAGAGGATCTCCACAATCGTTCTACCAGTCTCAGATTTCTTCTTTCAGTACTTAGACTACCATTATACCAAGGTTTGGAGATTATGGAGGACATTCTTTTTAGCTGTAGAGGTGCAATTGAGTCTAAGATTTTAGTCATGGAGCGATTATAGTGGTCTGTAAGGTTGCAGACATCAGCCATGTCCAGAGGAGGGGGCAGGATGTTATCACTGAGGGAAGTCAGATCATAAAAGTTAATGTTTCTCAGAATTCTTTGCCAGGGTCTGGGTTTCTTAGCTGAGCTTTATTGGTTCTCACCGATTCTGTGACCAGGAAGGATATGCAATGGTGCTCCGTCCAGTCACAAAGGGTGATGGATTCAAGATGAATGGAGTTGATCTTACCGATGGCCAGATCTTAGGTAGCTCCCTTGATGTGAGTAGGGCTATCACATATTTGAGTGAGGTTGACGTCTACTAAGGATTTGAGGCAATTGACTGACGAGTCATTCGTGTCATTCCAGTAGAGGTTAAAGTCTCCAAGGAAGATCTGGGTGCCTTGACACTGAGCGTTCGTTGAGATGATTTCCATGATTTGTTCTATGAAGGGGAGATTGTCTTGTGGAGAGTGGTAGAGCGCGTGGAATTTGCATGCTTGCCTGTTGTTACATGAGACCTGGATGCACAGGTATTTGCATGATGACAAGGAATTCGATTGTAGTTGTCTAACTGATAGATTATTATGATGTTTACATGCAATGCCTCCACTTTGTCCACCAGGTCTATCTAGCCTAATGATGATGTAGCTAGGGGGAACTAGTATGTTGATAATTGGTGCAGATGAATCGTTAAGCCAGGTTTACGTCAGCACTAAGATGTCAGGATCATAAGCAAGGATGAGGGCAGCAATGTCTGCAGCATGTCGTGCTGCTGATCTGCAGTTGAGAAGCATGCATTTAAGCTGTGGTTTGGGATCATCTGAGGAAGGCATAGTGGTGGGGACTTGAGTGAGGTTGTTCTTATTTAAGGATCTGGAGTTTACCCTTGCTTCTCTGAACTGGTCAGAGGGGATTGCTTCAATTTGGCACAAATTATCTGTGTAAACAGCATATGATGGGTCATAAAAGAGTAAAAGGATACAATATCCTTGTCTTGGATAGGCCTGGGTGGTGAACTCCGCTCCGTTTGTGGAGTTATCTGCACTCCGCGCTCCGTGGAGCTCGTGGAGTGCAGAAAACTGTGCCCTGCATAGTGCAGCAGAGTTATTTCCTCACTCGCTCTCGCCAACGGTAAGTTGGCGAGCGCGAGCTGCCACTCGGGTAGAATTTCTACTTGAGCAGCAGAAAGATCAGTGTGAATGGCAGTTCGCACTGCACTCAGCCACTTGCGCAACTCCCATGAGATTTTTGGTCACTTCGCGGATTTCCGCCACTCCGAACTCCGCGAAATCCACCCAGGCCTAGTCTTGGAGTAGGTCCTTTACTCTTAATGGCCGAGAGGGGTCATTAGGGAGGGGTGAGGTTTTCCATCTTTGGTGTGTAGAGTCCACTAGTGGTGAGGTCCCAATGGGTTTGGGACGTGCAAAGAGCCTGGAGCAGGATTTAGAGGGATGTGTGTGGTTGAGGCACTTAGTCTTCGGAGACCAACTTAACCTCCGATTATCAGATCACTCAGAGGTGAGGTGTAATAGGATTAGGACATCAGCCTTGAGTTGTTGGAGGGCAAGTAAAATCTTGTCCTGTCTGGATTCTAATGCTGTGTGGGAACGGGTTCCCAGTACTTGGGGACAGAGGCTGTGAGGGGGTGAGCTTGGGGAGGAAAGGTTAGATAGATGCTGGTCAGGCAGAGCCTGCGGAGGCGCGGTAGAGTTGTGAAGTGCGTCGCAAGGTGGGAAGAGTAGCAACTGGTTATGAAGAGGTAATAGGGTCATAAGAGTCATGTTGCTGGCCCAGTTAGGGAGATCAGAATATGGACATGACTTTGGTCTATCTATGGGGAGAGCCTTGGGCACTATAGTAGTGTCTGCAACAGTGAGCATGGGGGTCAGGGGTGTAAAAGGGGTGATGGTGTGCCTTATGGGGCTAATTGACTCCGATCTAATTGCTTTAGAAGAATGGTGATCATGCTGACTAGTTTGGGAATGGGGAGAGAGGGATTCTGACCCACCTAGTGTCATAGAAGAGTTGCTATTTAGTACGCAGCTCCCTGTGGTGGAGCAAGGAAGGGAAGGGGTAGGGTCATCCAAGATGTCGAGGTTGTGAGTGGACACATTTTGTGTATTTTGGTGGTTGTCTGAGGAAATAGGAGGTCAAAACACAAAAATGGACCTGTTCTATCAACTGTCTGGACTACTATGAACGTCCACCATATGTTTTCTCAGGCACACAATATTGCGTGACCTAGCAGTGGAACAATATCTCCCATCTGCCCTGGAGTGACTAAAATCACTACTCTTAAAAACTTGTGTTCCGCACTGTAACTACTGATGTAGCCTCCTACAGGTGTAATAAGGAGGAGGAAGAAAGTGGGAACTAAGAAGGCAGTGCCTCACGGGAATAACACCATGGGAGTTTACAGACTGGTACTCGCCTGTATCCTCAGGTTCTCATCATTAGCAACTGCCGACTTATAAAATAAAGTAAAGAGTGAGGAAAAGACCCAGAACTGTCTGTGTTCAGTGCAAAATACGTGAACCCTATAAAGGAAAGTCTGAGCGTAGAGCACCCGATATACCTAATCTAAAACAAGAGCTAGACAGCTACTAGCTGAACTTTTATTCCTTGCTGTGTGTCTGCTCAATAAACACAACATGTTTCATTGCCCATGTAAACTTGCGGCAACTTCATCAGGGTAGGGTCAGTGTCTCACTGCACCACTTTCATCTGTTTGTCATACCGGGTGGTTGCCCATCTTCGGCATACCAGCAACCCCGTAAAAACTGCTTCAAACCCTGTGTATGTGTACTAGTCCACAAACACAACGCCCGTCTCAGTCGCTGCACTCAGTCAGTCGAGACTCCTCGGGTCCAGGCAACCGCTCAGCACCTCCCTGTGGACCCGAGGAGTCTCGACTGACTGAGTGCAGCGACTGAGACGGGCGTTGTGTTTGTGGACTAGTACACATACACAGGGTTTGAAGCAGTTTTTACGGGGTTGCTGGTATGCCGAAGATGGGCAACCACCTGGTATGACAAACAGATGAAAGTGGTGCAGTGAGGACACTGACCCTACCCTGATGAAGTTGCCGCAAGTTTACATGGGCAATGAAACATGTTGGTTTTATTGAGCAGACACACAGCAAGGAATAAAAAGTTCAGCTAGTGGCTGTCTAGCTCTTGTTTTAGATTAGGTATATTGGGTGCTCTACGCCAGACCCCGGTTTCCTTTATAGGGTTCATGTATTTTGCACCGAACACACACAGTTCTGGTTCTTTTTCCTCACTCTTTACTTTATTTTATAAGTCGGCAGTTGCTAATGATGAGAACCTGAGGATACAGGCGAGTACCAGTCTGTAAACTCCCATGGTGTTACTCCCGTGAGGCACTGCCTTCTTAGTTCCCACTTTTTCTTCCCTCCTCCTTGTTACACCTGTAGGGGGGCTACATCAGTAGTTACAGTACGGAACACAAGTTTTTAAGAGTAGTGATTTTAGTCACTCCAGGGCAGATGGGAGATATTGTTCCACTGCTAGGTCACGCAATATTGTGTGCCTGAGAAAACACATGGTGGACGTTCATAGTAGTCCAGACAGTTGATAGAACAGGTCAATTTTTTTTTTGATCTTTATGAGTGGGAGGCGACCTGTTCTTCTTTACCCCCTTGGCTCCTAGTTGTGAATAGTGAGGAAATAGGAGGACCTTGGGCGGATGAGGGTTCATTACTAGACATTGTGTTTTTGATGATGGGGAAAATGTTGTCAAAGATGACAAGCTTGTGGTCAGATGATTGTATAAGGATAGTCCCATTGTTGTAAAGGGAGATGGTTGATTCTATTCCATAAGAAGGTGAGGGGGGAACCGTAAGTCTAAGTCCATGAGGAGTCTTCTTGGATGAGATGATTTGGAGCAGTGAGTAAAATGCCGACCTTCATTAAGCACGTCTTCTTGTAAAAAAGATAAGATCACTTATTGTTGCACCTTTTTTTATGCAGAAGTAGGGATCCGAAATAAGGGTTTTTGGGTGCGCTTTTAGGTGTCTGTGTTTGAAGTTTTTGTATGCGTTTTTTGATAGGTTAGGAGGGTATTTAATTGCATAAGCATTATGGCCAGACGGCTCCAAATTCGTAAGGATATGTCTTAAGGCTTTTGGATCCATATCCGGGCTTCTAACAGCTTTTGATTGAGAGACAGAAAGCGTAGACAGATAGGGTCATGGAAAAAAGTGATAATGAGTGCAGAGATCTTTGTGTTCCGTGTACCTGCTAAAAGCGTGCCAATGTGTGACGACGACGTGGTGACTATGCAGGAGTATAATGGAGAGGGCTGTGTCCACCACTGAGCATTCAGGGGAGCAGGCAATGGTTCAGGCAAGAGGGTAGAAGCAAGGGTCAAGGAGCAGAAGCTCGGGGGCAATATCTGCCTCTAAGTGCTCACAGTCCTCAAAATCACTTTTCACAAAAAAGCTCACTCCAATTTGAGCTATTAGAATAAGCAGCCACTGCTAGAGAGCATTATCTGCAATTAACATGAACAGTAGAAGGAAAGACATTGTAAGGAGAGTTATGTATTCTAGTGGGTAGGGTTTAGAAAGAGGATGACCTATCCAAGATATGTCTGAACGTAATTATTATAACTGTAACTTGCTGTACCATTGTTTCATGCTCCTGTTGTAAAGTGCTCTGATGCCTTCGGGCCATGTCTTCACTATATAAAATTGTAAAAATAAAAAATATTAAAAACAAATAAAAGATAATCCTTACTGATGTAAAACATGGCAAACTGCAGTGTAATTCGGGAAAGTTACAGGTGAGTTGGGGGGATAAGTTCCAACACACCAGAAGATAGAAGATAGAGCACAGGTGTTTACTTCCACACACAAATTATCAACTCACCAGAAAATGATATATGTCCATCTCGTCGGGCCAAGAGGGGTGGCCCTGCTCTGCCTCTCCTGACGATGACGGGTGCAGACAGACCCGCCCTTGGCCTGGACATTGCCAAGGAGTGGCCCATGCGCGACCTGCGCATTCGGTGAAGTGAATGCGTTTTATAGCGTCAGCAACATGCAGGGCTCTCCTCCACCTCAGCCCTCTTCTCTGCAGGGCATGCTCGGTGGTTTCTGGGACTTACAGTCCACAATAGTGTAGATGGCATCTACCGCAGCGGGTGATGAGAATGCTCTTTATAGCGGCAGCAACGTGCGGGCCATCCTTCTCCTCAGTCCTCTCCTCTGCAGGGCATGCTCAGAGGATTCTGGGACCTGCAGCCCCCAGTAGTGCAGATGGTATTCTCGTTTTATTTATATCACAGACACTATTATCTCAGGAGGGCGACCAGACCAAAGAGGAATAAAAAACATTTTTTGCATTTGTTTTCCCAGACTGATAACTTGACCCTTAACAGGTATACATATATAATAAACATGTCATGTACTGTAGTGTTCTGCTTCTTTGCTTCTCAATTGAATGGGTACTTTAAGAGGCCATAAATTCTGAGCACAGGGCAAACAAGAAGCTGAAGACAAGCTTTAAAGAAGAGCTTAAATGTGCAGAATAAAAGATATCTGTAAGTATAGGCAGATAGGGTGAAACTGTGAAGTACTCTTACTTGTAACTCCGCACATTTCTTTTTATAACTTCCTCAGCTTCTTAAAACTGCGAAACTCAGATGCTAAACACACACACACATACAGAAAGTCGCAGCTTTAACAACCCTTTATGGCAGCAAGAAATGATCCTATCGATGCTCAGGGCAGTGTGGACCAGCGGCTGATGGCTTTTTGTCAGAACCCCCATCTCGTGCACTGAGCACCATCAACTGCAAATTGCAAATCCCCACTCCCGCATTCACAAGACTTCTAGATCTGCTAGGCCCCGCCCAGTGCTACGCCCAGTCTTGCCTTCACACAATTGCCAGCTACTACCCATTGCCACCTTCACCCCCTTCTGCATCCCCATCAGGGGGAGGGCCGGGTGGGCCAGGCCCACCCAAACATGAGCCTGGCCCACCCAAACATGAACATTGGCCCTCGCAGTGAATCTGCCACCGATGTGCAACAACAATAAAAAATGTTCATATAACTGGTGATTTATGATCCTGCTGGAGAGCAATCATTTGTCTGTTGGTAGTTTTTAAATGCAGATAAACTGAATTTTATGTGGATAGCTCAGGGGGTTACTGCCTTTGTCACAGAGATCCTTGTGTTACTTGCAGTTCAGAAGTTACCATCCTAAAATAGACTTGACCTATGAACTGTCATCAAAGAGCTGCATACAAACTTCGCTTTTTGTGTTGTGATATAGTTAGAACTTCTTCAGTCTTTCATTATTCTAATGTTGCTAAAAAGAGTTTGTTTGGGCAGTTATACATTTTTATCAGTAAAGCCAACCCCCAACCAATGGAGTACTCTTTAAATCCTGAGTTTGTGCTTCTCCAGACCAAACCATCGTAAAATATATAGCCCACCAGTATGGATGACATGTGATTCCTATACCTTGTAATCCTCATTGGCTTATGTGACATTCCCCGTAGACTGATTTATTGTCTCTGTATAATGTGTGCGTGATGTAAAGTACTGTGACACCCTACTCTGATATGAGTAGCGCTATACAACAAATGAAATGCATATGAGAGCGGGGCAACGGAGAGATGAGGGGCACTAGTGGAGGGTGGCAGTGAGGGAAGCCGAGGAGGAGGTCATGTGGTGAGGGGCTATGGAGCGATGAGGGGCACTGGTGGAGGGTGGCAGTGAGGGAATCCGAGGAGGAGGTCATGGGGTGGGGGGGAGCTACGGAGAGATGAGGGGCACTAGTGGAAGGTGGCAGTGAGGGAAGTCAAGGAGGAGTTCATGGGGTGGGTGGAGCTACGGAGAATGAGAAGCACTAGTGGAGGGTGGCAGTGAGAGAATCTGAGGAGGAGGTCATGGGGTGGGGGGCTACGGGGAAATGAGGGGCACTAGTGGAAGGTGGCAGTGAGGGAATCCGAGGAGGAGGTCATGGGGTGGGGGCCAGCTACGGAGAGACGAGTGACACTGGTGGAGGGTGGTAGTGAGGGAGTCTGAGGAGGAGGTCATGAGGGAGAGGGGCTACGGAGAGATGAAGGGCACTGGAGGGTGGCAGTAAAGGTATCTATGGAGAAAGAGGTCATTGGTGGGGCCCCAAAAAGACTTTTGCACCAGCACTAAAGCAAGCCCTGTCATGGCCTTTCTGTTTTCGTTTATTTAATTAACAGTCGGGTGATTAGGACAACTGTGGAGCATACTTTAAAGTGCATGCTAATTACATTTACTGCTATATTCAATGTTTCAAGTTTGAAGGTGATTTTACTAATGTTTTTTACCGGGAATAATGAAAGTGGAACCAGATGGTGGCTGATATGGGGCTGGGGCCCAAGGTCAGCTGCGAAATAAAATGCACTGGAGAGGGGGGGTAGAAAAGTGGATAATCAAGCCTGTAAGGGAGTGCGCTGCAGAGTCAGGGGTGAGGTGGAGGTAGTAATGAAGAGGGATTCTCCCTGAAGGCTCGCACAGAGGGTGCCCGAGTAGTGTCACTTGCCTGATACTCCCACCTTAGAAACCTCCTCTTCCCATCAAAGGGAGATTACATGGAAAAAAAAAAAACTTTTTGAGAGTGATAACATTTAGAAAGAGATTTTGAAAAGAGTGCATTTTACTGGGCCTTGTAAGACTAAGGAGAGATAAAGGAGGGCCCAGAAGCAGGCCTGGCTAGACATATAAGCGACAAATCGGGCCCGCAGTGGCCCACCCGAATGCACCCTTGGCCCACCCAAATAAAAGTTTCTGGAGCCGGGCCTGATCCCCATCATCCACCCTGGAAGCTTTTATCTGCTGACCGCAGAACAGCTACAGATTCCGACAATTTCCATCTCTGGGATGCTCCACCCACAGGCCGAGCAGCAATTCACCATTAGCACTTCTTGCTTACAGTGTGTGTTGCATTGTCTCTCAGTTGTCATATTTTTTTTTTCTATGTAAAGTATTTTTCATATGATACTAAATTGTATATTTTCATTTTGTAGACTAATGCTAAAACGTTCTATTTTATATTCTCAAAGAGTACAGGAGTGTGGTTTCGTCGTGAAAATGCATATTACTAAAAGTTACAATAAGATGAACAGAAATCATTCATAATAAAGCGACGAGAAAGCACCCTTAACAATAAGTTAAGAATCATAGGGGCATAACATTGGTGAGCTGTACGATTTGCCTCATCCTCAAAATCAATACATGGTGTATTACATGTATTGATTTTCATTTCAAAAAGCACATTTTCAATTGCTACTTGATGCAGTTATTTTTTTTCCCAAGATTGTGTATGACCACGAACAAAGTTGTATTGAATACTTTGAAGTGAGACCACTCCAGGGTTGTTGCTTGCAGCATGTGCTTAGTGTACATCAATGTTAATATATTTGGAGGAAAACATAATTGTGTGCTTGAATTGCTCTTACACGGTGAAGTCCTTTTGACAACTTTATAACTTATAAATAATAATCAAGTGGGTTTAGCAAGTGAGTCTCATTGCTTGCAAAGCACGACTGGATGGAAGCCTGCAGGGACATTATGAGGTCGTCCCTTCCATGTTTGCACTTTAGCTAAATTGCTTACATGAGAATCCATTGTTAGAGAAGACAGCAGACCTGAGGAGGAATTGCTTGCTTCCTTAATGCCATTAATTGTCGAAAAAAGTATTCATTCACAGTTTTAATTTGAAATTGAATGTTCTTTCACAGGATAGGCAACCGCCAATCTATATTTTATGGGTGCTTTCGAGCAGAAAAGCCCTGATTCATTTCTTTGAGTCACAATAAGGTAATTTATCAACTTTTTGAATTCTTAATTTAGTAGCCCACAAGAGGTGACAATGTGTTTCACAATTAATGGAACCTTTTCTGTGAAATTCACATGTGGCTTTGCATGCAAATGCCTGTTTTTCTGCACAGCACTGGATTAGTGCTCACACATGGCGTTACTACTTGCAGTCCAAAATATCATAAGCAGAAGCAGAGTGACAATCAAAATGAAAGAGAATTTAGTTGTGTGTCCTGCACATATAATGGATCCACATTCGCTCTCCATTGGGAACCAAACATCCCATTGTAGCACTTGATTCTCTCAGGGTAGCGGAGCAAAGCAGTCCAAAGCTTTCTCAAGTGAAGTGGTGTGGGCTAGTAATCTTCATTTGCTGGCATGCAATAATAACACTCAAAAAATATTTGTCCAGTCTGTGCTTATTTTTTTGAAAAAGGAAAAGTACTTTTATTACACAGACACACACACACACACTACTAAATACTATGCAATAATTTGAAATATATATAAGGCTCCTCTCCCTCTACACACATGCCCCTTTTGTCCCCATGTCTGGAAGGAATACACAACACACCACAGGAGAGCCATTCCTAGTCATGTGACCCTGCACATTGGCACATATGCACATTAGATTTAAGCAGAATAATGACAAGTTTCTAAAAGTTACATTTTTAGAATATCAACTTAAAATCTGACCTTACCATTAAAGAAGATTTTAAATTACAATTCATATGAGTGGAAGAAGTACTTCTGTACCTGCTCCCAAACTTTCCAAAGTTATCACTTATTAACTGTAAGAAGGTAATCCAGTGATAATTTATTGGAGAGGTAGCCTTAAAACAGGGAAAACAATTTAAGGGTTTTTTTCCTGTCAGGACATGTAAAACTTGAGTACGCATGTCTTGCTTTGTAAATACTGTGCACCCAGCTCTATTAGCAGTTAGGGCCTACCTTTTGGGTAACTTAGAAGTATTAAAAAGGAAGGTTTGGGCATCGAATTGGCTGTTTAAAACTGCACTACAATCTGCAGTGGTAGGCATGAGACATGTTTTAAAAGGTTACTCTAATAGGTGGCACAATGGGCGTTTCAGCCAACTAGTAGCATTTAATTTTCAGGCCCTGGGTACATGTAATACCTTATTCTGTGTAATTAATGTACCAGTTCAGTGTAGGCCAATTTTACCATATTTAAAAGGAAGAGCACATGCCATAAACCTCTGGTTAGCAGGAGAAAAATTTGCAGAGTCCCAAAGCCAACAAAAACAAGTTCAGCAAAGGAAGGCTAAGATAGATGGCCTTCAGTCAGATACTGACCAATGAATTTACTGTTCAACTTCTGTCAATTTCCTAGAATGTCAGATTTGTGTGGTGCAAAGTAAAAGAAGTCTAAAAGCACAGGCCTTGCTTAGATGTGCACTGGGGACAGTAATAATGAGTCTCCTACCCCCTTCCTTTCCAAATATAAACTGAATTTTCCATAAAGCAGCCTCTTCTTCTCTGTTTTAGGAATACAGTCAGAAAAATGTTGATCCTTTAGCCTTCCCATATACTCCACAATAGATGAAGTTGAGTGACTGCAGTGATACTTGTGATAATAGTCTGCTCAAAGTTAAGGAAGGACTTTGAATTCCAGTGGTAGTCTGATAATAGACAACATATGCATTGTAAATTGCCACAAACATGAGGCAGACAGCCAAACTCTTATGGCAGGTTTTAAATACTGGATTACATGTTTGAAAAAAGGTGGTCACTTTTATCTACTCCACATATGTTCATGTTATAATCAATTATACATTTGGGCTAATGCACTTCTGAAAACGCCCACAAAATGTGTGCCAGGATAGATACTCTTATCATGATTTCCAATGGGCAAAATATTATAGCTACCAGGTGTTTGCAATGCAAGGCCTTGCATTTACCTTTTGGAAACTTTTATAAATTATCACCTGAGGGAAACCTATGTGGTTGCTCAATTTGTCCCAAATTTCTCAATGCTAACATTGTAAATTTTGCTGAACAGCTGTTTTCCTGTGTAGAAATGGTTTGCATTAACATTATATAATGTATGATTAAGAGATTGAGCAAGATCTCTCACAATCCTCTCACTAATTCCTAACATTGAAGGGCAACTAGCAGGATTCATATTGGAGTAATTTCAAGTGTATACTCTAAGACTGTGTGCGTAACCAGTGTAACTCTTCTGCAAAATGTAAATATTGATGCCATACCAAGCTGTCTTACTAGGTGTATACAGCCTGATTATCACCAGCAATTTGTACAAAATAAAGATGTGCCAACTGCTTTATTCTGCCCCAGAGTGTTAATAAGAGCAAACGTTTCTGAAAATTGGTCCACCCGGGCTAGATTTTTAATAGCTAGATGAACTAGATTGTTTAGTGGCAATGCTGCAGAGTTATAATTGTAATGTACCATCTTTCGAAGAATCAAAAAACAATCTCTGCTTATGACAGACGGGAAGGCGGGTCTTTTCAACATTGATGTGGAAAATCAGAAAGATTGAACAGATGACTTTCATAATATGCCCATGAGCAGTGCAAAGCCCCAAAAAATTTGAACCCCCTAAGTGAGGTGTTAGTACACATATGTACCTTCATGGTTCCTCAAAACTGATGTATGTGAATGCTAATTAGTTTTCTGCACAGTTTCCTCAAGGAAGTCATCATCTACAAACAGCTGGAAGCAGTCAATGGGCTACAAATCTGGAGTATTAACTTTATATCCAGCAACTCTAGGAAACAGAGGAATTATAGACTGGAAACTATTGGTTTGTAAGTAACTTCCTAGCTGTGCTCTGCATGGCACCCCGCCAAACTGTGAATTGTGCTCTGACACCATTGGCTCTTAAAGACACAGGTCGTACTTGTGAAAGGCTCAGATGGCTGTCTTGCTGTGCTGCATTGTCTTGTTCTTCAGATGCACCTAAGAAGGAGCCATCATCTTATGGAACTCCACTAGAGGAAAATTCAGTTGCAGAATCTTAACCACTAACCTGACCCTTATTTACTGTCTAAGGGCCCGATTCACAAAAGTAAACTGAGAAGAAAGTCTAACTTTATGTCTTTCGGTATTCATAAAGGGCATTTACAAGTAGTAAAGTTAGACTTTTGTGTCAGATAAACTTACGTTTTGGTCTTAAGTCTAACTGAGACAAAACTTAAGTTAAACTGAGACAAAAGTCTAACTTTACTACTTGTAAATGCCCTTTGTGAATACCGAAAGTCATAAAGTTAGACTTTCGTCTCAGTTTACCTTTGTGAATCGGGCCCTAAGTATCTCATACAGCAGTCTTCCATCATTTGACTCAAGGTCTGGGCAGCAGTCAGACTAAAAATGCCATCATTATTTTCTACATACATTTTTTCCACAAATACTGATTTTGAAGTATGATGCAGTGGTACTCGTTTAACTGTGTATCAAGTGTGATTATGATAAGAAGTGTGTCAGTGATGTCAACTGAAAGAGAGAATATACTGCACTGCAGGTGGTTGTGGCATAAAAAAGGAAGAATAAAAAACAGCAAAAGCAAAATACAAAGCAACCACAAAGTCCCTGCTAAGAGTCAATTAATCGGAAAGAAATCAAACGTTCCTGTCGAAGACATACAGCAATGTTTATAGGGAAACACCCTCCAGAAACAATAAGGAATACTATTTCAACCAGCAGCACGCACAAACGCACACCCACATGTGCACACACACGCGCACACACCATCACACGCACACACACACACACCCACCCACACACACACACACACACACACACAGAAACTGAAATGCAATTACGTTTGTGACAATTAAGAATAGAAAAAACTAAGCAGAACACTATAGGTCATTCAACCTCTCAAGATTCCATATATCTATTGTACCACTGGTTCTTATTCACACTATCGATTCTTATACTTATAGTTCAGTTTCCTTCACCAATGTGAAATACCAGAATGCAAAGTACAAAACCAGGAACTCGCGTGGTCACACTATCTGATCATAAACAGTGTCTCAGTGCCTGGAGTCAGCACACAGCATGGAGGTATTGACCTTGTTTGGCATAAGCAAACAATGCAGCACCTTATACAGAAATAAATGTGGAGGAGTATGTGTTGAAAAGGAGGGCCTCTGCATCCATCTTTACAGGATTATAGCTCTCCGGCTATAATTATAAAGCACAGACCTTTTCAAGAGGGCCACTAATGGCCTCCCAAAAGGATGTTCGTTCAGGGATTGGATTTTTGCTCTAATTCAACAGCAGGTATTCATTTCGTGCAAGCTCATGGATTTTCTATATTTTCCATACAAGGATGTGACCTCCACATCCTCTCCATTACAGTTCTACTGCTGAGAACATGTTGGTATGTTGTCCAAATCAGAGGGGTGGAAATCATTTTATATTTAGGTTTTGATTATGATTGGGCTTTAAAAACCATTTTAGGCAAAAGCTCAAGTTTGTTCTTAAAACATGATTACTATGTAGGAGCAATATCTTTCCGACACAAGAGTTTACTTACACCCTTGATTTGTAGCAGAAAAAATATGTAGCCGATGGCAGAAGCAATGTAGGCAAAAGGGTGTTTTCCACTCCCCCTAAATGGGTAGTATCATGCACAAATTGTGGGTAATTTCCCGTTCCTAGTAGGCACAAAAAATGATCAGCTAAAAATAGCATATTCGGTAATTTTTGGAGCCAAGAATTTAGCAAATTTGTTGGTGCACATTTTGCCCCGAATGATTGTACTGCAACAATAATCAGCCCTCAGAATTCCCTTAGAAGGCGAATGTGCTTGTGCTTTACCTGTGCTGTAGTGTAATTAAACATGTTTGTGAATTATTGCCATTTAATATGCTTGTTTTTCACGTTGAAAATGTGCTCATTTGTTGTTTGATACACTGTTTTGTTTGTGCATTTTGCTGATTCCTATATTATGTATACCTAAAATACTAGGAGTGGTGCTGCTACAATCTCTGAGCATGAATCCATATGGGTAGGGTACCATTGGAGACGCTCCTCTTTCAAACAGTGCCTCTCCTATCATCTTCAATGCCCAAGGGCTGGCATGAGTGGGTGCCAATCACCACTCCATGATTTGGCTGCACCAGTGAAGGGAAAAATCTTTAACTCCCAGGGTGTCGAGTCCTGTGCCACCAAGAATTCACTCTCCCAAACACCCCTGGTGGCACCCTAGTTGGATTCCTGGTTGGAGATTGTGGCCTTGCTGCAATTCTCGACAAGGAATCCATTTGGGAGAGGATTCACTTAAAAAGAGGAGACTCTCCCTTTTCCAATGATGCCTCTGCCATGTTGTTTCGTCCCAGGAGGAGGCATTATGCCCCTGTGCTCAGCTGTTTGGAAAAAGCAAAATGATGGCACTCATTGATCCCTGGCTCAAGTAGGCATGTACCTTCCCTGCTGGGCAATCAGGTGGGAGGCCCAGCTGTGATCAGCCCCCAAAGAAGGGAAAACACTTTCCAAAAATTAGTCCAAAGGCATGTCCACCCACAGGTAAGTGAGATTGCACCCCCTCAAACAAATGTGCCTGGTAGCTAGTATTTGGCTACCTACTCGGTGATCATAGCGCAGCCCCAATCACTGAGCAAGAATCTATTTGGAAGAGGCATCCCTTGAAAAGGAGGCTCTCATGTTTTCAATGGTGCCTCTCTTTGGTTGTTTCTAACTTGTGCTTGTGTTATGCCCTGGGATATTACTTTAAAAAGCGAAAATGGTGGCTGTCATTTCTCATTGGCTCTTATGGGTATTTTTCTTCTCTGGGTGGCCAGTGAGGGAGCCGGTGCTCATTCGGCCATTAAGAGTAGGGAACAAAGTTTTCGCTGGAGTGACAACCACTATGCCAGGGTGTCCAACCCCTATTTCAAAATGTCCTTGTGAATAGCGGAGCCAGGTCTGGTGGCTCACTGGAGTCATACGTCCACTGCAGGGGCTTGAGTTTGATCTCATGGTCACGAGTTCAAGTCCAGGCCGGTCGACTCAACCTTTCATCCATCTGAGGCAGATAAAATGAGTACCGTTGGGCAATAATAAACATCTATTATTCAGCGCCAAGATGCCTAAGGGTGAAAGTGTGCTTTACAAATACACGTTACGTTATGAGTCTTGGATTGTAGGTCTGCCATGATCCCCGAGTAGGAATCCATTTACGAGTTGCCCCCATTGAAAAGGGGAGACTCTTTCCTTTCCAGTGGTTCCTCTCCCATGTTGTTTCTTGCCTGGAGGCTCGCTTTATGTCCCCAGGTGCATCTCAAACTAACAAATAGTTGCTGCCATTCATCCCTGGTGCCTATTTGCAGTTTTCCTTCCTTGGTGGGTAACAAGGGGCAAGTGACCAATCGCTGCTTCAATGGAAGGGGAAATACTTTAAAATAAGTAAACTTCTGGAGTCATCAGCAACTTTGCCAGGGGGCCGTCCCCAATTCGAAATTCTCTGCTGCCCTAGGCATGAAGCTTATGCATCGGCTGCTGGAGGTGGAAGGAAAGGGGAACACTTCCAGCGCGAGCGCCGAAGTCTTTCCCACTTAATGGTGGGAGGATGTGACCTCCACATCCAGCACACTGGAAAAAAATATTGCCCTGTGCAAAAATCTATCTCTAAGACATACACACACACGCAGGCATGCATACAAACACACATTGTGAGAAAAAGAGATAGCTTATTTGTGTGTAAAGAAAACACAAATGCTACTTATAGAACTATGTGAAATTTTTGCTGTGAGAAAAACACATTACACTGCAGCAGTAAATATCACATGCACACTCTTACACACACAAGTGTACAATACAGGGGAGTGCATTTATTGATACAATGTGAGTAAAGAGGTTGTTTATATGAGTGGGACAGTTGTGCTAAACATGTGGGGAAGAGATACACTAGGGCAGAAGATGTCTCACACACACAACACACACACACATACATTTGCGCTGGGAAATATTTAACTTTTCACAATTTCCCTTTCCTTTCAATCGTCGATTTTTCATACCTTTTAATAATAACACATGCTTTTTTAAAACAACTTGGGTGCAATTCACAAAAATATGCCTCAGCAAGTTGGCACTTCCTTCAAAAGAAGTGTGAGGGTCACTTCGTGCACATTGGTGGTGGGATGGGTTGAATCGTGAGTGTCGTGACCCCTTATTACCTAGGTTTTGGGTCACTTCCGGGTGCGTCACAAAGTTATACGGCTGACTTAAATCTGTCAGAATTTGTACGTATGACCTGCAGATACCACCCACGGTCAGCAGCACAGGCAAAACTCATGGTGCAATTATATATCACTTAATACAAGTGTTAGCCTGCATATAAGAAATGCAAGGTTTGTAGTCGTCAAGTGCATAGAGGTAGTGCAAGAAAAGTGATTTGTATCCACTCTACAGCCAACCACTAAACAGGTGCGCCACGTCTCATCTTAATCTGTTTTAGGTTACTTAGAAAGGAAAGTGTTTTCATTGAAAAGATTATCAACATTTCCATTTTGCAGTTTTGATGATTTATATCAGACCTCTGCCATTCTTTTAACAGAGCCAGGTGGTATGTCGGTCGCTTAAAGCTATGAATACGCAATAGTTCAGGAAGATAAAACTGGAAATGGGACACGAGTGGTTGGTTTATCTGGAAAATGACTTTGGGCAGAACATTTGTCAAAATGAACTGTCCAAATTAAAAGATGTCAATACCGATAATAGCCAAAAACGTGCCAATATTTCCACAACTATACATCCCAACTTTATAGATTGTATTTACAGAGAAATTGCATGCAGTCGAGGGATATAGCTCTCATCCATCTCCTTTGACATTTTTCCAAGCTGTAAAAGAGCTGGAAGTTAATTTTGGATTTTCTTTTGAAAAAAACTGCTGTGACTTTATCTTCTGATAGTGTCTGTAAATAAATACTTAGGGGCAGATTTACAAGCCCCCTGCGCCACCAGTACGTCACTTTTCGTGACGTACTGGTGGCGCAGGGGGCTCCTCCATATTTACAAGGAGAGGAAAAGCCACCCTGCGTGACTTTTCCTCTCCTTGTAAATACGGCCCCTTCACACGCAGCACTTTGCGTTGAAGGGGCGTTCCATGGGTGTTGCTGTGGGTGTTCCCACGCAACACCCATGGAACAAGACACATCTCCAGATTTACGAGAAATCGTAAATCTGGAGATGCGTGTGAATGCTACGCCACCCTAGAGGTGGCGTAGCGAGGCGCAACGAGGAGAAATGTTTTCATTTCTCCTCGTTATTTCCTCTTTCAATGCGTGCTGCATTCTACAGCACACATTGAAGGAGGAATATGCCTGTAGTGATTGTTTTTGTGCAGGAAAGTGCCCCTTCCTGCACAAAAACAATCTCCCCACGACGCAGGCATCCTTGCACCGTGGTGCAAGTGTGCCTGCGCCAGCGCATGGCTGCAGTTTGTGCGCTAGCGCAGGGGGAAGCACAGAGATGCGACATATTCTTGTAAATATGTCGCATTCCTGTGCTTTGGAAGTGCCGCAGTGTGGCGCAGCCAAAGGGCTTGCGGTGCCACGCTGCGGCACTTCCTCGTAGATCTGCCCCTCATTTTTTTCGCTTGCGGCCATAGAGTCCTAAGATTTCCAAGCAAATTCCTCTGAACTCTCTTTTTATGACTGCAAAACCTAAACCTTGAGAACAGTGTTAACCTTTTAAAATGGTTGTTAGCTATTGAATGAGAGTTTGGTGATATATAGTTTGGGCTGTTAGGGGGTGAAGTGACTGGAACATGCAACAATGGCAGAGCTGAAACCACCTGCACTTCCGAAAATACATATCACAAACATTAACAACGAATTAAACATTCATAGACTCCTTTGCTAATAGTTTAGGAAAGTCCAGGATGTTTGACGTTCATTTTAGATATGAATATGACTTAGTCAGTGAACACTTACATTTATAAGAGAATCAGTGTATGTAAATCATGCTCTTTTTTTGTAATATATTACAGACTACGTATCAAATCAGACACAGAAACATTGTAGGCCACAGTAAAGCAACTATATATTGCGATATATTGTGCTACATGCAACTCAAAGTCGGGCCTACAGTGCACTTGTAAAACATATTCTGGGGGATATTCTCAAGAACGTGCGATAAACATCGCCAAAATAGGTTAACGCAATTTTTCACATCGCCGTCTATCGCGGGAAAATAACTCAGTGTTAACGTCTCATTCTCAACACGGCGGTAACATGCAATAGTTTCCCGATAACGCGTCAAATGTCCGCGATAAAATTACTGGGACGGCAATAAAAATCTAAAGCCTAACGTGGAAAAACTTGCGATGGGCCCAACTGCGATAAAAAATCCAGCGAAAAGCAGCGCCAGGCCTGCAAGTCCCACAAGTCAGGCGGGAAAAACCACAATAAAAGCGGCAACAAAAAACACAAACAAAACACAAACAACTGCGAAGCACCATGGAGGTAGCTGGAGCAAGTACAGAGGACAACCAGAACCCCACAAGCCCCACGGAGGACCAGCCTGGGACCTCGGGGTCAGGGAATGGCAAGTAGAAGAAGAAGAGGAACCCGCCTTCCAGTACACAGGAAAACCAGATCCTCATTACGGAGGTGATAGAACACCACCACCAACTGTTCATCACCTCCACTGTGTCATTGGCAACTAAAAATACTATATGGCTGTCCATCTTGGCCAAGGTGAATGCAGTCGGAGTGAAGAGAAGGGAAGTGGACGACTGCAAGAAGCGCTGGACTGTTGTGAAGCGCAAAACCAAGCTGAAACTCGCAGCCAACCTGAAAGCAGCAATACAGACTGGAGGTGGGAGTCCAGCGACACACCAGGAGCTGGATGAGATGGAGGAAATGGTGACCCGAGTCATCATTGGGGAGACGGTGGCAGGAGTTGGGGGACCGGACACTGCACAACATGACCTGAGCCAACAGCAACAGGGTGAGTAACGACCAGGGACTGGGGGAACGGGGGGAGATGGGCACAATGGCACACATGCACAATTAAGTATAGCACATCTGCGGACAAACCATGCCGAAGAGTGACAACTCCGACCAAGAGCCCAATTTACCCAAGTCTGCAATATCTCAGCACTGTATAAGCACAGAAGTGAAAGGCACACCGCCTGAAAGGGATAAGGGCCAGCAAAATCAGAGCTGAAGGGGCAACACACCCACAATGCAGCACACACACATAAGAATCAGAGCACCTCAACATTGACAACAATGTGGTACAAACTGCAACACCTTCACAACAGAACAGAGGACACAACTGCTGCCGCTTGTGTGTAGAAAATGGCCATTTGCATTTGGCCTAGCAGGAAACTGTGAGATGATAATGTACAAGTACAACCTCACATCCCTGATGGTGTAGAAATGTCAACTGTCCCGCATCAAATAGGCATCTCCTCACAAACAGTCACAATGTACATTGTCATGCAGTCTGTAAGTAAACTTGTACAATGCGTGAACATACATGTGAACACAATGTCAATCTGCATCTCCCCTTCACATTGCAGAGGGAGAATCAACACCTCCTGCAGAGCAGACCCAACAACTCAGCACTGATGATGAAGAGGACCTCCCCAACATCGACACCGACACCCGCCAACAGCTCACGTACAACGTCGGCACCCCACCTCCAGGAGAATGGCTGCCCAGCTGCATCCAGGAGACCCCACCCCCAGCACAGACCACACAGCAGGAAGCACCCACCACCATGGCTGTCTCCCAGGACCCCCATGACCAACACATGGCATTCCAACGCCGTGTGTTAGGGTGCCTGGAGAAGATGGCTGACCAGCTGCGGGTGGGGTTCGACCTCATGACAGCCAAACTAGATTCCATAAGTGGGTGTCTAAGTCCCATCAGGGACCACTTACAGTCCCTAACGGACACCCACTGTCCGCTCCATGCTCTCCAACAATCCATGGCTGACATCGCTGGAGTCATGACTCTGAGCCATGAACAACTGTCTAGTCAGAGTGGCTCCAGCGATGTCAGCCGGGAGTTGGGACACATAAGGAAAATTATGGAGAGCTTGGAGCGGATGCAGGCGGAAAGAATGTTTGCCACGGCTGCACACCAGCGAGATGTAGCTGTGATCTTCCATGCCCTGCAGATCCTTGTCATGGCATTGCCGCCCCAAGGCCTGGCGCGGATGAATGCTGCTGCTACTACTCCATCCACATCTCTGCCCCCTGAAGTGTCAGTGCCACACAGTGATGCAGAATAAACACCACCACCCACATGTGAGGCACCTGACACATCAGAGGACGAAGATGATGATGAATCTGGCTTTGTGGAAAGAATGAAGTGGTAGCATTAATCTCCGCCATATGGCCTGTTTCAGCTTGGTTCTGCCCTCTACATCATGCCCTGGAATAACACCTTCCACTGTCCCCCTATACACCCAGCAACACTCACCTTGGACCTCAACATGGCCTGCCACATATTGTTTGGTTACCAATGACAAAGCAATCACACTGCGGACTGAAGTCTTCCTCTTCCGATGAACTTGTCAATCCCTAATGGACTCTGGCTGGCCCTCCACGGGGCAACAATGTAAAGTGGGGTTTGCATGGTTGTTCACAGGGGTATGAGAGGCAATATATGCAAGGTAACAATTCAAAGGTATATACAATAAGTAAGTTAAATATTGAGTCCACGTCGTAGCTGAAGAGTTCATTACTCTCTTCATCGAGCACGGAATTGCGTCGCTAACTGCCCGAACACGGAGCACCTTGATCAAGTTCTTTACCTCTTAATTCCTCTGTCCCACGACGGACTAGATGTACTTTGGATGCGCACTGTACCTTGCGGCGCTTTTATTCATACTCGCCTTGCCCTGAAGAAGCCCATGTCTGGGCGAAACACGTTGGCTGTTTTGAACACCATTTATGAATAAAAACAACTAAAGATTACAAGCTACGACGTGGACTCAATATTTAACTTACTTATTGTATATACCTTTGAATTGTTACCTTGCATATATTGCCTCTCATACCCCTGTGAACAATATTGTGAATTGTGGTCATGTGGCAGCTGGCCATCTGAGGTGGGCAATATCCGACTGCTCTTTG
Organism: Calotriton arnoldi; assembly: GCA_963921515.1. Taxonomy (NCBI): domain Eukaryota; kingdom Metazoa; phylum Chordata; class Amphibia; order Caudata; family Salamandridae; genus Calotriton; species Calotriton arnoldi. The sequence goes on from CAWUFW010016062.1 coordinate 228,494, forward strand.
TGACTTGTCTTGACGGTGCAATCCTCTGCAACCCAGCTGCTTGCTTCATCTATCAATGGGGTTTGCATGGCCCTGTACTGGTCCAGCTTCAACACTCCACTGAATGCGAATAAAACATTCTCATTCACAGAGATGTGTCATGGCTATGATCAATCAAGTATGAAAGTATGGATGAATGTAGGGACAGTTATTCCACAAAAATGGTACTCACTGGGTATTGCTATCAATGAGCATGTATGGCAGTGACCCAGATCGGCAGTGAGACACACATTGTCATACAAATCAACACTCATCACAGTTGAATACAAGTGAAGGTGCGTAGACTTTATTAGCATATGCGTGTCAGTACGGGCAAGATAAGTGCCACAACATGCAGACCAATGCAGCAGTATGTCAGAATTTTGGAACGTTGCCAAGCGCCGCAGGCCCGTCCAGGGGGGTGACTCACCTTTCACAGGTGTGTGTTAACCCGAGTTGTTGTCTGCTCATGTATTCGGAGTCCAGGCGAATGCAGCCATGTCCACTGTTGTCGTGGGATATGTGACCAGATCTCCAAGATGCAAGAAGGTGTTGGGACATGTGCAATGGGTTCCAATCTGTTGTGGCTGCAGGTACGTAGTTACTCGTCCATGAAAGCGATTGCAGCTTCGTAGGCTATCATTTCCAACATGAGGTCGTTGTCGACTTCATCAAAGAGGATGGCAAGGCAATCCATTAGCAGGTCCAGACAGATGTGCTGCGTCCACCCCCTTTCACCAATTAGCACTACAGCCCAATAGGGGAGCGGTTCAGTGTGGTCACTGCACACGAGGAGTTGTGCAAACTCCCAGATCCAGCTGCCAGCATGTACGCGAAGTATCAAGGCATCCCATAAACGGATATCACAGTGACACTCCTGGTCGTGGGCCAACAGGGGGCGCACACACATGTCAAAATCCAGTTCAGCTACCGTCCTGTTGGAAAGGCAGACATCCATGGGCCACTCGAATATGCACGATCGACAATGCAACACAGGCTGAATGCAGGTGACGTTGGCAAGGCGGAAGCTTAGCCGGTAACCGATCCGCAGCACTGCCAATGGCAGTGCCCCCAGTAAATGCAGCATACGTGCACGGTACAGTTCCACGTGACAGGGGTTGTGCATGTGTCCGGGATGTCCTGCCATTGCGTTAGTGGCTCTGGTTGTGTAGTGTGGTTTGTGGCCTCCTTGTCTACATTGCTAAGTTAGCTTAGGCCTGGCTGCCATGATGCCTTTTTGCACACGTTACTTTGTGACTTTGTTTTTCCAGCCTCTCCTTGTGCCCGGCTATATTAGAACTGTCTGCCTTTTTGCATTTCACCTTTTCTCCTGTTCCCTGTGGGCTTCGCTGGCACATCATGTACAAGGAGGAAAAACAACGTCCCTTGTTCTTGCTGATCTGGTCAGCCCCTCGCACTTAGACATAACACAAAATGCAGCTGCACTGGAGAAATTCGTGTGCCTTTAATATTGTGATTTCGCTGTTTGGGGCACTCGGAGAAAAACCTTTCCAGAGAGAAGAGCTGTGCTTGTCTGATGATGTAAACCTTGGGCCTAGAGATTGAGGTATGAGGGTCCGCCCGACAAAGCCCAGAGGTCTTCTATTCTTATAATAAACTAGTTAATAGTACGAGGAGGGTGGTAAGGCCATGTAACCATATATCCATTGCTTTATGAAATGCTTTCCCCGTTTGTATTCTATGGAATTGTAACTATGATTCTTATTTTATCATTATGCATTATTCTGATAGTACTGGCACGTGTACTGTATCTTAGAGCACGATAGTTGAAATAAACATTTTAAACTATACTGTGTCTCTTATTACGCATGTTGTGGACAAGTATGAGTGAGTTATGAAAGGGTGTTCTTGCTCCCGCGAGTCCTGAGAGAGAGAGACCGTGTTCTGGGTTGTCTAATCATTGGTAGCTTTGCTGCGAATGAGACGCTAAAGCTAGTCGGATTGGGATTGTGGGTACTAAGGTGTATGGTTGGTGCACCACTATACTCCAAGGTCCTATTATCCTGTGCATGGCTCTGTGGATGTGCAGAATCCCTACAACATGGCGCCACCAACGTGGGGCTTCTTATCTGCGAGACGCTTGAGTAGTGCTTGTGCTTGTCCACAACACCCTTCGCATACGCTTCCGGAAACGTGTGTGAGGGGGATACCTCCTATATTGACGTTTTTATAGGTTCTTTCAAGCTTGAAGTTATTAAAAGGTGTTTAAGTAAACCCTATATTGTGCTGCCTCATATTAGGTTGTCGAACATCCCCAGTCTTAATGGCGGATGTAAATATACCGGCACATAGCTGCGCAGCGCTCCGGGCTCATTTACTGGCTTATGGAGTGCCAGACGTGGGTGTCGCTCTCATCTTTGTGGTGCAGGCTGACCCGGCTCACCACTTTGAGGTGTTTTACTCTTGGGTCACTTTTCCAGTGGTGGAAGGAGCTGACAATTTGTTTCATGTTTACGCTCCCACTGCCTTACCCAATGCTTATCGGCCTTATCAGGCTCTTGAAGTACCACTTACGGCCTGGCAACACCGTATTTGGTTTAATGGCGCCCTCCCACATCCGGTCCCCCCGGTCCGTTTAGGCCCCTTATCAATAGACGGGGCCACTTGGCCAGTCTTGGCCGGGTATACTCCACATCCGCGTTATTTGACGCTTGCGGTTGATGAACTGCGTGCATTGTATACATCTTTAATCCGTGTGCACAGAGCTTTAGTACAATATGTTACAGGCAACATCCAGGTAGCCCCTCCTGGAGTTGCGGCGCATCCAGCTGGACGGGCGGTGTAACCATAAGTCCTGTCATGGTTAATTCGGTGGTGGGCAAGCGCCCACAAAATAAGGATGATTTGCCTTATTGGCTTGCAGAAAAATTTGACCAGCTGGAGGCTGTTTTTCCGAATACTTCTCCTGTGGAAAAACACAGGATTTTAACTATTAGTTTGCCGAAAGACTTAATTCCCGAGTTGGCAGAATGCAACAACTGTGGTAAGGTATTCGCATCAATATATGCGAAGTGTTTCGGCACTCCTTCCATGACGGTTCTCCCCTCTGTAATTAAACGAGTGCAGGATGAGCATGGCCCTGAAGCGGCTGTTGAATTAGGGATGAGACTGGTGGGAGTGTTCGATGTAGTGGCTGATCTAATCCTTGCGAACGTCAAGGGCGATGCAGTTAACTTTCAAGTAGCTAATGCTTTGGCTTTAGTCCCAGAACCGGACAAGCCACGCGAATTACCGAAAATTATTGCACAGGCTTATAAAACCATTGGCCGCAATAGTTTGGGGTTAAGCCTTTTGCTAAAACGCAAACTCAAACACAACCACAACAAAAAACTCAGTCTGAGAAAGATGAGAAACCGTTCTTTACTAAAAAGAGCTGGAGGTTGAAAAAACAGGGAAAGCAACAGAAAAAACCAGGGTCGCGTGGCACGTCCCCGGTTTCCGTATCTTCTGAACGCACTTATGATTTGCGCGACAGAGCCAGAATTAAATCTCCCAAGAGATTTCAAGTCCCTGATCCGCGTTCTCCTCGTTCTTTACAGGCACCATCGACCTCCCAGACTGGTGGAGGAGATCGCCAGGATAGAGGCAGGGGTCGTGAGGCTCCACAGGGACGAGACCAACCTCGACAACAAGTTCGAGGGAAACCAGAAGAATTGCAACGTTCTCGCCCACAGTTTCAGAAGAAAAAAGTTGCAGCACTAACAGCGAGGTATGCCACAGATGGTGAGAACGAGGCTCCTGAATTGGACGTGGGCAGTGACGCTCCTAGACAGCGCCGCGGAAGTTACCATAGTGCGGGAGGCACTACGTCCTCATGTGGAGGTGACAGCAACTGACACATTCATTACTGTCGAGACAGCTGACACCCTAGTGGCACCCCCTGACAGACTATTTAACATTGTCATTCAAATTGAAGGTGATATTGAGCGTGTAATTAAAGGGATTTTTTGGGAAAATCTGACCTCTTCATACGACATTTTGTTGGCAGAGGCGGATTGGCCGCCCCCATTCGTACTTGCTGCTCATAGAGGGGAGGAGGTAATCCTTCCGAGCTTTTCTCGTCATGTCCCTAAGGACAAAGCGGAGGCTCTGGCAGCTGAATGGGCTGGGGCCCTGGCTCCGGCATTATACCGTAATCACGTGGGCTGGGATGAAGACTCTCCCCCCCATGATATTCCCTTGCGGTCGCTGCCACAGCCACAAACCCCAGTATCCCATCCGGCGGGAAGCTAAAGGTCCCGTTTCCGACATTCTGACACAGTTAGAATATCAAGGAGTAATTGAAACATGCGTATCACCGATGAATAATCCCCTTTTTGCGGTTTCTAAACCCGATGGATCGTACCGCCTAGTTTTGGATTACCGACATTTGAACTCTCATTGTCGGACCTTCGCGGTACAAAATACCCACCGTTCTGCGCTTGTAGACAGTCTTGTTCGTAAAAAATATAAGACGACACTTGACCTATCGAATGGATTTTACACGCACAACTTGTCCCCAGAGTGCAGGCAATGGAGGGCTTTCACTTCCGGTGGTAAACAATTCAAATTTCGGCGTTTGCCCATGGGCTACAAGAACAGCCCGGGTGTCTTCGCCGCCCGTGTTGTCTCTTTGTTGGACAGCATAGACCCAGATGCGTGTTCGTACGTCGATGATATCTATCTGACAGACGACGAATTATGGCCGCATCTTTCACGTGTGGACCGCATTATTCTTGAATTTGCGGTCTTAGGATACAAATTTAATTTTGCCAAATCTCACATCGCTGAATTTACCGTTTTGTTTTTGGGCTCTGAGCTCAACAATGAAGGTAGGGGCTTAGCTCCCCATTTCTTGGAGAAGTGCGCACTTTTGCACCCTCCAACCACACTGAAGAAGCTTCAGTCGTTACTGGGCTTTCTGAACTTTGGGCGTACTTACATTCCCGAATATGCCCAGCGTATCAAGCCTCTATATGCCTTGATACAGCCCAACTTTTCGAAGTCATGCTGGCTTCCTGAGCATTCTTTGATACTGCACTCTTTGCAGTCTGATCTACTTGAATCTAAATTCTTGTTGACTCGTGATAACCACACAAACCTGGTGATTAGAATTGTGCCAGGGGCAGTGGGTTTCACGTACTTAACCTTTAACGAAGGTGACACAGTACCGATTGCATACAAGTCACATCTTTACACTTCAGCGGAGTTGCGCTTTTCCTCTGTGGAAAAAGTTTTGACTGCAGTGCAAATGGCGATTCTAAAGGAACGCGCACTGGCACAGGGAAAACGCATTCTGGTGGTAACACCATATCCTGCCCTTGAGGCAGTGGCGAAGGCAAGTGTACCAAACTCTAAGGCTTTGCACCCCCGTTGGATACAATGGGCTACATCTCTGACGTCCCCGGATGTCACTTTTATCTTTGATTCCTCTCTTCAGACACAGGAGTTCTTACAGTATGATTTGTTCATCCTCCTCCTCTGTCTTTGCTGCCACTTGAGGAGTACGAATGTATTATATACACCGATGGTTCGGCACAACTGGCCACGGGTTCAAAGCATGCTTATTCCGCAGCGTGTGCTATTGTTGCAGGTACTATGGTGAACGGTGAGTTCAAATCGACTGTAGTGCATACACAGGTACTAGGGGACAGTACTGCACAATTGGCCGAGCTGCATGCTTTGGTGCTTGCACTTGAGTTCGCAAATCCAGACGTGACGACTCTTATTGTATGCGATTCTTACTACTGTGTTCAATCTTTCAATGACAACTTATTCTTTTGGTCGCAAAATGACTATAGAGATGCTAAAGGCAGCACAATCAAGCATAAAATGCTTTGGGTTCGAGTGGCAGATCTTAAACAACGTCTGCCTCTCACACAGGTGATTAACACTCTTGGCCACCAGCGTGTGGGCGCACACGCTGTTGGTAACAGTTTGGCAGATGATGCTGCCAAATCTGCAGTAGCCACGTGCACAGTAGCAGCAGTTACAAGATCCATGACTAAAATAGATAATGAGATTTTGGCAGCTATTGCTGCAACAAAGGAAGGTGCTAATTACCCATGGGGTTTCCCTTCCAAGTACTCTTATCAGTTAAGTCCCGAACAAGTTCCTTACGTAAGAATTCCCGACGTTGGTGATCGGCTGATTCCCAACGCGGACCGCAGACCTTCTTTGATAACGGCTGCACACAAAGGCTTGGCTTCGGCCCATGCTGGTGTATCTGCGACTGTTTCCATATTGCAGCAGCGGTACTGGTGGCGTGGTTTATATAAACAGACCCGTACTTATGTGCTTTCTTGTGACGTTTGTCAGCAAATTAAGCCTTCGATGGTTACACGACCACCACAGACACAGCTCTGCATTTCTAACAAACCTTTTGGGTGTGTTTACCTAGATCACTGCGGTCCATTGTCTTCTGACACTGCATACAAATACATCTTAGTTGCAGTAGACTCGTGCACACATTTCATCTGGGTTTGGCCACAACGGATTTGCGTGTCTTTGTGGCACCTTCCATTCCGACCAAGGTCCAGCGTTCGCCTCTAAGGCGTACAAGGACTTGATGAGGTCCTGGGGGTGCGGGTGCAATTTTCGTCTCCATATCGGCCTGAGGGCAACTCGATTGTTGAACGAATGAACCGTGACTTAAAGAAATCCTTGACAGCTAGAGTCTTAGGTACTGGCAGGAACTGGCTGGCCCACTTGTATAGCGTACAACGTGCACTTAATAATCTCCCTAGAAGATCTCTGGGTGGGCGGACCCCATACGAAATGCTCTTTGGCATCCAAATGTTTGTGCCAGACCTTGATGGTCTAGACATAGCGGCGAGTACCGCAATCTTTGACGTAGATAATCATTCTACTATGTTGCAGGACTTACAAGAGACCCGTGACAAACTTGCAAACGAACACTTGCCTTCAGCCACTGACGCTGCGCTGCAGATTCCGGTTGCCGTCTGGCTTCCAAAAGTTGGAGATCTGGTCCGAGAAAAGGTGGAGAACAAAAAAGAATTTGGCCCCTCATATCGTGCACCGGTTCCAGTCCTTGGCTTGAAGGGAACTCATACTGTCATCTTACCACCGCTTCCTGGTCGCAAAGACAACAGATACATCTCAGTGGACAATGTCAAGCTACAACATCTGGCCGATCCTGAATAGCGTGACACCTGCGGTATCATTTCCAGTCATTTCAAGGACTTCTGTTTGTATCCCACACCTAACACAGACACGGATGTTGCCATTGAGATGGTCGATTTGCCTGATCGCCTGCTCGACTGCCCGGATTCTTCCTGCAATGGGGAGACCGAGTATACATACCCAGCCACCGAGTCGGTGGCTCATTTACCAACCACACCGCTGAGCCCAACCCATTATTCTTTTGATTCGGCTTCCACCTCATCACTTATCCCGTCCAACTTCAGTGTTTTTATATCCTGGTGCAGAGACAATTTTTTGGTCCCCCCATGGACATACATCTGGTTGGTACTGTTCCTGGTTTTCCTCTTCATGTCCATAGGTTTTGTGACAGTTTTTTTCTTGATCATAAATGGTCACTATTTACCAGAACGCTCTGCAGTAACCTGTGTCGCTGGAACTTTGGCTCCGCATTCTTCTTCTCATGTCATGAAGCGTGACCACACCTTTGTGAACATTTCAGCTTTCCCAGTCGCTGATGGCATCGTATGGGATGCGGTAAACTTCCAAATTCATGGACCAACCGAGATTATTAATGTACCAAATGTCCTCCGTGTTTAAATGGGTGATGTCGTTAAAAGTAATATTCATTCAGACGATTGGGATGTACATGCCGTTGAATCGTTATTTACTGATTTGAAATATTATGCTGCTTTTAATGCTGAAGATCTGTATTTAAATTCTGCAAGTTATGCTGATTTATATTGTTACCAGCATTGGGGCAACCACTTTCTCCATAAACCAAGTACACTTAGGGGTACTTTTAATTACACACAATGGGAACATTGTCCAGCCCCTTTGCCAGGTAGCTCCCATACACTTAAAAGTAAGTTTACTTATTTTACAGGCTTTAGATAGATCAAACCCTGTATCCTATTATTTTAAATTAAACACGTCATCCACTCAGAAGATCATGCTGATCCACATCAAATTGCTATATTCGGGTTCTTTTTTTAACGCATTAGCGGTGGGTGGTTATGAACACTGGCAGGACACCATTGACTTAAAATTTATTTGGGGCACCAAATCATGGCAGGTACAAGGCACGGAAGCCTTGCACCGTGCTTGCCTAATCCCGGCCCAAATTCTGTTTTTGAATCATACAATCTATCAAACAACGTGTTGGGGTTTGGCTACTTCCAAACAATTAAATGCACCATCCATTCCCTTATTGTCTTCCACTCCCAACGAGAGCTTGCATTTCAATATTTCCCTTGTCGACTTGCAAGCTTTGTTTCAGAACAATACATTTAATGTCTCTACGTTTGTTCAGTCACCCTGGTTGGCTTGACCCATAGCATCAAATGCCTGCCAACTGCATTTTCATGACTAAGCTCCTGGTTACAAACAGGATAGGCCAGATCCGAGGTTTTCTGTCTCTCATACTGTTACAACCTATTCTGTGGGTAAATTGTGTAAACAGTGGTTGCAGCACTCTTCATTAGATTCTGTAAAACAACATTCGTCCCTCCTTTCAGGCAACATTGATCTGTCCGATTTTGTTCTGGGGCCTCGTGGCCCTCGACCTAAGAGATTCATTTATGAAACTTACAATGAACTCTGGAAGCTTTCGCAAATTGAAGCTGCTTCCCGTCTTCGGGAAATCGATCAAGCAAATTTAGAAAAGGTGCTTGCTGTTGTTGACAATAGTATTAATATCCTGTCTTCCCGCATTTACACATTAGAGAATATTGTTTCCTCTGTTGTTGATATTGTACAAGATGATGTTTCTGTGTTATATCATGGTCAGAATCAATTGCGTTCAGTAATGCAGTTTGCATGGACTTTGCAAACACTTAAAATGGGTAAAGTTCCTTGGCTTTTTTTGAACACCTCTGCCTTATTCTTGCCATTTAATTTAACTGAGAAACAGCAATTCATGTCCATGAAGGATGCAACATACACTCTCTTACATATCAAAAAAATAGTGCCCTTACCATTCTCTGTGGCGGAATTGGATTCTGCAGTATGGCTAGTTCACGGGGTTATCGCTTTGCCTTTTTCTTTATTTGAATTCAGTTCCTGCATGAAACATTATCCTGTTGGCCGTTTTCAGCCTTTAGGCAGTGTCTTCTTGCATGAACTTTTGTCCCTTCCTTTCCTGTACAGATGCCTTGGGGACGGTAAAGAGGTTTTCCTCATGGGAGAGTCATGCGATTCTGCTGTGGGTCATTCCCTAATTTGTAAAAACATGAAATTGCACGGGGCTTGTAATGTTTCAGCTCCGAATCTTGCTTGTGTTTTAAAGGGCATTCCTGCTCCTGCTATTTCACCTACTTTCACTGTGCTTGCAAATGGTAGCTATCTCCTTCTGAATAATCAGGACTGCTGTGGAATGCTGGCCGGCATCCCCTACATTGTAACAGTTTCCCACCGAGTTGTGTGCTGCAAAAATGTGCTTTTTCCTCCCCCGCACAACATAATAGATAGTTCCATTTGGCCTTCCATTCCAACTTTGAAGGCGGATTTCAATAAATTGAGCAGAATAAAGGCGCTATTATTGAACCAGGAGGTTATGCTCACATCTGCACGAGAGACATTCATCCTCCAGGTGGCTAGTACCCATAGTGAGATACAGGCCCTATTAAACACAAACCTCCCACAACATTTCGGTGAACTGATTCACCGCGTTTTCAATGCATCTAGGACCGAAGGTCTTGTGCACTTTTTTAAAGTTGTGGGCAATGGCCTTGTTACCTCCTTTCAAACTATATTTGGTGTAATACCAGCTTTTATTCATTCTATTTTTTCCAGCGTCTTTGGCGGCTTTCCGTTGCTCCTCGCCTTGGCTGCTGGAGTGTTGCTTTTAATTTTTTTGCTGCGCAATGGCTGCACTTCCTGGGGGTCTCCTCGACCACGGTCGACTTCGGATGCTCCGTGAGCGCATGCTCATCGGCTTCGGCGTCTTACCACTGGCGACACTTGGTGTGTCCTACAGACTTTCTTTTCGCTTTGCGTATTTCACTTGCGTGCAACCTGTGATGTCATGCTTACGATGTCCTTTCTCTTGGTCCTTGGATGTTTGCCTCTCCAATACGTCTCTGTCGGGCCCGGATTTTGGCCAGTTGATGGGCCCCTTAGTGGCCCATGAACGGGACTGTTCCGGGGCACAGTTGATGTCGGTTGCGGCCGCACTTGGAGTTTTGGCGCAATGGGATATCTGGGCGGCTGCTCAGAATCTCCTACAACGAAGTTACATAGAGTATCACGCAAGTTGTCCCGCAATGCTGATCAATGCTCCCTCTTGTGAGGAACATGAATGCAGTTTTGATTTGTTGAACTGGATGGCGTATCTTTTTTCAGGCAATTCCAACGATGTCCTCTTGGAAGGTGTGGCGCTTTTTTGCACTTACACTCTATTGGATTAAGGGCCCTCCGCTTTCAGCGTCTGAAATCACTGGATTTTTTTTTTATTGTTAGTAGCCATATCTGGCATTTTTTGCCCTGAATTTTGTTCCATTCCCTGTCCTTTATTGGGGACTATTCATGGATAGACGTTTACATTCTGCTCCATCTATTTGAACTCTGTTTTCGTCCTATGTCTTCGCCTATGGACTGACCAGGGGAGGGTGTAGTGTGGTTTGTGGCCTCCTTGTCTACATTGCTAAGTTACCTTAGGCCTGGCTGCCATGATGCCTTTTTGCACATGTTACTTTGTGACTTTGTTTTTCCAGCCTCTGCCCGGCTATATTAGAACTGTCTGCCTTTTTGCATTTCACCTTTTCTCCTGTTCCCTGTGGGTTTCGTCTGCACATCATGTACAAGGTCGAAAAACAACGTCCCTTGTTCTTGCTGATCTGGTCAGCCCCTCGCACTTAGGCATAACACAAAATGCAGCTGCACTGGAGAAATTTGTGTGCCTTTAATATTGTGATTTCGCTGTTTGGGGCACTCGGAGAAAAACCTTTCCAGAGAGAAGAGCTGTGCTTGTCTGATGATGTAAACCTTGCATCTAGAGATTGAGGTATGAGGGTCCGCCCGACAAAGCCCAGAGGTCTTCTATTCTTATAATAAACTAGTTAATACCACGGGGAGGGTGGTAAGGCCATGTAGCCATATATCCACTGCTTTATGAAATGCTTTCCCCGTTTGAATTCTATGGAATTGTAACTATGCTTCTTATTTTATCATTATGCATTATGCTGATAGTACTGGCACGTGTACTGTATCTTAGAGCACAATAGTTGAAATAAACATTTTAAACTATACTGTGTCTCTTATTACGCACGTTGTGGACAAGTATGAGTGAGTTATGAAAGGGTGTTCTTGCTCCCGCGAGTCCTGAGAGAGAAAGACCGTGTTCTGGGTTGTCTAATCATTGGTAGCTTTGCTGCGAATGAGACGCTAAAGCTAGTCGAATTGGGATTGTGGGTACTAAGGTGTATGGTTGGTGCACCACTATACTCCAAGGTCCTATTATCCTGTGCATAGCTCTGTGGATGTGCAGAATCCCTACAACAGTTGAAGCTGCACTGTTCTGACCTGCACCAGTTCTGTGGATGAAATGCCACAGCTCGGATCAATGAGTTGTTTTTGTGTGCAACGGTTGTACGCCTGGGATGGTGTGGGAGTAAGTGTGAATGACATTCCATGCAAGACAACTTCGAGCAAGGACTTCTGTGTGTGGGATGTGTATACGTTGGTCTTTCATCGGGCTGTGCGTAATGTGGGAGTCGTCATCAGCTGCTATAGTATCTATCTGGGGGTGCCGGGCACATGCAATTCCGAGGTCGGAGGTGCAGATGTGCTTCCGCCTGATAGCTCAGACAAAGGAGCTTTCATCCCTAATGTTAGTTTGTCATCTGCTTGCTTTCAGGAAATGTGATGTGGCTTGTTGGGGGTGGGGTGGGATGTGTGCGACTTTGGTATTCATGTTTGACATGTCTTGCATGTGGCAAATGAGCGGCATCACTGTGTGTACATTGCCTCACAGCTGCTCCTCCCTCCCCCCGAGCCTATTTACTTGTGTGCACTGCCCGGTTGCATCACTTGCACTCCTACGGCACACCATTGTCATGCCTGGCTGCGCATGTCCACAAGCCTGACAACGACACTGTGATGTTGACCGTTGAAGGTGGGCGGCCACGTGAGTGTAGGCCTATGGTAAGGATAGGGCAGACACAGATGTAGAGTTCGTGCCTGGCTGTGCTTGCACTGCGATTAAGGCTAGGCATTTGGCTCATGCTGCGGCAATACAGATACACACAACACTTGGCATGTATGAGCCAAGACCCCGAGCGGTCTTGCGCTCCTTCATTTCTCCTTTCTTGCGAGCCCGCCCTCTGGGTGCATGTCGATTGCGGGCCGGGTGGCACGGACACTACAACAGACACACGCATTAGTTACTTCCTTGTCCAGGCCAGCCCCGGGCAAATACTTCATACCCCTACGCTGGACTGGCATACGCCGGCCCAGCCCACTCCGCTTACACTTACAGGGGGGGGGGACAAAGCTACGTCTCCAGGGTGTTACCCACTGCCTGAGGTGACATGGTTGTGTCCACTGTCCACAGCACAATGTAATGTGGTAGGGCCCTGGGCCATCATGCATACATAATGACCACACGGACACACTTAGATAGATAGTGGAACTGGCTACAGGCCCGTGCGCCCGGCCCATTTCATTACCAGGGTCACATGTCCAGTGACCCCTGTGCTGGATGGGTGTGGGGTGAGTGTAAGCCAGCCCTCAGGTAGTGGTTGGTGCTGGCAACAACTAGAACAGTGATCATCGGATCACACACACAGATTCAATCATAAAGGGTCCATGACTTGTAGTGCACTGAGGTAGGGGCACCAGAACTGGACTCACACACAAAAGATTACATCATAGAGGGTCCATGACTTGAGCTGCACTGAGTTCATGGCACCGGTAGCGCTCGGTGGGTGCGCGGCCTGCGATGATCCGCCCTGGAAGCAATGTCTGTTGCCTACTGAACTGCGCCATCCATAAATGAAGACTCTATTTGAGTTGGGGGACCTGCTGACCGCAGTGTAGGCCAGAGGCAGCGATCAGCAAGGGCCCACAGCCATGTGGCGATGACTTGTGGTGCACTGAGTTAGTGGCACCTCAAGCGCTCAGCGGGTGTGCAGCCTGCAATGATGCGTCGTCCGGGCGGGCCGCACTGGAAGCAATGTCTGTTGCCTACTGGACTGCGCCACAAATAAATCAAGACTCAGTTTGAATTGTGAGCCCTGCTGACCGCAGTGTAGGCCGGAGGCTGTGGTCAGAAAGGGCCCACAGCCACGTGCCGATGACTAGTGGTGCACTGAGTTGGTGGCACCTGAAGCACTCAGCGGGTGTGCAGCCAGCGATGATGGCGTGTCCTCGCAGGTCAGGATTGAATTTGATTTGAGCGCCCTGCTGACCTCAGTGTAGGCTGCAGACAGTAGTCAGCACACACATAACTCCGCGGTGCTGTGCCGCTGGGTGCGCTGGGGGCCTGTGTCGCGGGAGCCAGCGATCAGCTGAGGAGGCTGGCGGTCATGGTGGCGGACTCGTGGCAGGGTGAGGGGCGCCGCCCTGGCAGACGTGTTGGCCATCCCGGAAGTGAACCACGCCCAGAGCCCTGGCCTATTTATTCACACTCCTACGCTGGACTGGCATACGCCGGCCCAGCCCACTCCGCTTACGCTTACAGGGGGGGACACAGCTACATGACCGAGGTCTTTCCCACTGCCTGAGGTAACATGGTTGCGTCCACTGTCCACAACACTACAAACACCAGCAGTATATGTCCACATGGACATGTCTGTGCTCTGCATACTGAAGTCTGTCCAGCACATCACCGCCACACTTGGCATTGTGTACAATATTTTTCATGGGTGACTTGCCTCCTTCACACATATTTGGTTCCCACCTCTCCCCACATTCTGCAATTGTGTGGCTGAGGGACCATGTCGTTTTCGGAAGGTCAGCTGTCTTCTTCTGCGCTGCCTAGGTGGTAGTCCGGGGGGGTGGTCCGGGCGGGGAGGGTCCTGGGGGTGGTGGCAGTGGGTGTTGTGGTGCTCTTGGGTTTCCAAGCTGCATGATCATTGGCTCCATGGCATCTGTTGGTCTTCAGATGTGGCTCTGGGCTGGGCTCCCTTTCATGCTGCAGGTTGTTGTCCTGCTCAACACCAGTAAAAGGCAGGTGTTAAATCCCTGCTGCTAACGCACCTTATCGCATGTTTTAGGCCCGCTTTGCCGATCTGGCTGGTCGTTGTGAATATCGCTAAGTGGTGTTGTCGTGAGTTTTTGCACGCGAACGCCTACTCTGCCTATCATTAGCGTTAGTTGTCGCTCTCATCCGTGGCATTTTGTGTCAGCTATCGCTGGAAAACTAGCGATATCGGCAGTTTGCACCAGCTTGAGAATAGGGCGATAAATCTATCACCACTTTTGCGGCGCTAAAGTGCCGATAAATCGGCGATGGCTCCTTGAGAATATGCCCCTCTGTGTGAAGTAATAAAAAGCATACAATGGCCACTAAATTGTCATGTACGGACCTTAATTTATAACCTCTAGCATATAATGAAGTTGAAGTAATAACATTGGCCCGTATACCTGGTCCTAATTTACAAGTAAAATCAGGTTTCAGAATGTTTGTCTCCCAACGGTGCTCTGCGACAGGAACCTTCACGAGGGCTAAAGCAAGCCCAGCCGGCTTAAGCTGGGCACCATAACTGGACTAGCCTTCCTAGCATCCTCCTGTTTGTTTCCTGTCTCAAGTGAGACAAGGACAGTAGGAGTGTAGAGGTCCCTGCCAGGGTAAAACCTCCCTCTGTTCTTCTTCCCTGGTTGGCTTTGGATTCTTTTCAGGAGCAACACGTATGGGAAATGTTGATGTGATTCCCAGCCTTAGGTGCCACAGTGCACAAGAAGATAGCTTTTCATGTGTTTTGGAAATACTTACCGTGTTCAGGTAGGTTGTGGCGTCTACCTGATTCACTTGGTTGTTTGGACGGAAAGGAAGTGGCACTGTTTCACATATGCACAGTAGGAGGAAGTCTCCGCTCATGCACTTGATGAGCGGAGGTTCTATATTTAAATCCAACACTGATAGTCCAAGGTTCTCTCTTTCAAATTCCTCTCAGCCCCAAGAGTCGTTAAAAATGTGGTGGCGTCAATTTTAGCTCATCTTTATCTCCAGAGAATTACCCTCTACTCCTGTCTCTGACTGGCTGATCCATGCTCCATTAGATATCAAAGCTCTACATTTGCTGGAAATGATACAATCACCCTTGAACCATCATGAACTGTTTATGAATATTCCTAAATGCCAGCACAACCCTTCCACAGACATGACTTACATTGGTGCCATAATCAGGACACACCTAGGGAAGGTATTCCTTCCACAAGAAAGAGCAGTACATCTTTGTATACTGCTGTCTGCGCTACTGTCCCTTGAAGAACTGTCAGCCTGGAAATGGATGGGGGATCAATTTCATGTATCAGCCTGTTTATTAACTGTGCAATAAGCATGACTTAACCTTCACCGTCTGTTATGTCATCTGCAGAAGCTTTGGTCTCCTGTTTCTCAGACAATCCAAACTCTGATTTCTGTAGCACCAAAGGTGAGATCACAAATTCAGTGATGGGTGGAGCCTTCAAATCTGTTCAGGGAATTCTGATGCATCCAGCAACTCTGATCGTGCTCAAAATGGTGCCAGTTCTCTGGAATGGAGGCGACATTCGACTTTTGACATTTTGCAAGCCAGATTGATACTAGTGGAGAGCTACACATCCTTAAACTAGAGAGAGCTCACAGCAGTGCTGCGAGCTTTACAATATTTTCAGCAGCAGATACTTCTTTACAATATCCTGAGGAGATTCGACAATAGTTTGACTGTGGCATATATCAACCACAGTTGAGTCACCATTGCAAGTCATTGAACTCTAAGACAGGTCAATTTGGATCCTGGGCAGAAACACACCTCCTTGTACCTTTAGCAGTGCTCATGAAGGGGTTGGACAACTTGCCATCAGAGCTGCCGAGCTTTTTATTTCCATATTCACAGAATCTGTCACCCAACAACGTTTAGGATGGTTTGCAAGATGCTTGGCAACCCATTTGTGGAACTTTGTGTTTCAAAGAACATAGCTCTTCTGCCCAGATTCTGTTCCTTTTATCCAGAGGATGTAGCTTGGCAGTGGATGCAGTACTGGTGTACTGGCACAGGAGGTTGACATATGCTTTTTATCCATTTCTTCTAATACTAAGGCTCCTATAAAAAAATCAGGATTGTGCAGAGGTGATAGTACTGGTTTCTTTTGGCCATGCATCTGCGTTTCCCCTCTGTCAGCCTCTAGCTACTCTTTCTATTTGTATTCTTCTACCATCTCTGTCTCCTATCAGTGCTTTGATTCTACCTCTACATCACAAACTGTCTTTGTCAGCTTGGAAGGTGAAGTTTTAAATTTAAAAAAAAAGAAAGATCTCCTACGACATCTTGAGAGGCTATACAAGGGTCTTGGAATCCTTCTACCTCCAATTTGTATTCCAGGCATCAGGCTTCTTTGCAGAAATGGTGCTTTGCATTTGGTGTATGGAGTCTCATCTCGTTTCCCTTCTATTTTCCAGTTTCTATGAGACGGGTTCCACCTCAATCTTTCGCATTCTACCTTGAATAATTTGAGACAAAGGCTTTTCATGTGTTTGATAAGACATTTGATAAGTCATTTAAGGATGCTGATGTTCTTTTATGTAGGTTTTTCAAGAGGTTTTCTCTCTCTAGACCTCCTTCTCTTCCAACATTTCCTCCCAGGGACATTCTGTTAGTCCTTAAAGCTCTTCATTTACATCATATTGAATCTCTGATGTCTGTTGATTTGAAATTCCCTTCCTAAAAGGTGGCTTTTGTAGTAGCGATCACACTAGTCCACAAAGTAAGTGAGCTACTGGCTCTGTTATGACATCCTCTATTTTTGATATTTCTACAAGATGGAGTGAAATTGAGGTCTCTTCCTTTAATGTTTCGCAGAGAATCATACTAACAACTTTCTTTCCCTCTCCGTCTTCTGATGTAGAAAGTTTATTGCATTGCCTTGATGTTAAAAGAGCTTTGTCAATTTATCTTGACAAGTTCAGTGCTTTCAGGAGATTAGATCATTTATATTTGAGTGTTGTCTATCAGGTGGTTAAGGTGAGGAGGAATGACATATGCAGAAGTGCAGAAGGATTCAATCAATCATTGCATTGTCATATAAAGGACAAGAGGGCTCCGCTCTAGGAAAAATGAGCGATGAATGAGTGGTGTCAGCTTCTGGGGCTGAGTTTCATGGAGTCTCATGACAAGAGTTATGTAGAGCTGGGCCATGGGCTTCAGATCATACTTTTGTGAAACATTATAGTTTCCAGAGAATTTTGAATACTGATGAGAATATGATGGCAATGTCATGAGCCATCTCTGCACCAAAGATACACAACTCTATCTCCAAATCTCCTCAGTTCACTCCATCCAGATATTTAACTCTTAACTCGCTTCGAGCCAATCCAGAATTAGAAGTCAAGCATGTGTTATGTTAGTCTGATTTGTAATATGCATGGCTGTCCCCAGGGGTTTCCCAGGGCTAACATAACAGCTGAAGCATACTAACAGGGATTAAAATAACCATGTTTTAAAGACTTCCGGAACCTCAAAGGAGGTGCATAGTTCCAGCAAAGGAGGAAGAGCATTCCATAGCCCAAAAAAGAGAATGAGCACCCTTCTTTTCAAGTCTCGTTGACTCTGGGAGACACTGTTATATTCTGACAGCCCGAGCATAGAGAATTATTGGGAGAGTAAGGATTAACAAGCAGCCTTAAAAACTTAGGTCTGGACTGCATCATAATTTGTGAATGTAGCACAGAGCTTGAAACTTTATACACTTGGCTTTAGTGAGCCAGTGAGGATTATAAAGCTGGGAGGAAACCAAGGCATGCTTCAGAATGCAACACAAGCAACTGCATATACACCCTTACATGCCCATGTAACCTACGATACATAAGTATGACCACCAGGATGGTTAAAATACGCATCATGGAGCACCACAGTGACATCCGTTGTCACAAACTTAACACCAAGATGTGTACACACTTTGAACAGAGGGAACATACACCAGACAGCCCAAGATGGACCATAATTGAGGCACACCCCCCATGAGCAAACAAGCCCTCTTCAGGATAGAGCAAAATTGGATTTTCTGCCTCTCCACTGATAGACAGGTTCTGAATGAGCATATCCCCTGGAGCAAACTGAGTAGATAGCACGCTCCCTTGAGGATTGACATATTCAGTACCTTCTAACCTGAACATCTACCAACGGCTAGTTGTTTAGATTTCATGAGAAGGATTCACTTCAGCACACCAGGTGATCTTTCCCTACGATACTACATATCATGTCTCCTCGGGATGACAACCAAATTGAGATTGCCTTATCTATATACTTGTACCCGACATTCATGCACCACCATCTCTGCCACCTTGTTCTCCAGAGTGCGAGGTATCGTTACACCATACTGCATATTGTCACTCTGTTCCTTCCCTGACAGCGACTCTTTTACTGTGGGTACCTTGACTCAAATAGGTGGCACATAGTCCCACATATGTGCCACTGTGGCTAGTAATTCTATTCAATTACCAATCCCACTTGGAGTTTTGCTGGGGTAATTTACTTGTGCTATTGCCACCACATCCAGTAACATATCTCCTCCTTTGTGGCATTGAAACTTCATTCGAGTTTTTTTTTACATGTTTACAGGGTTACTGGGAATAGGACACACCTACCACGCCAGCCCCGTAACTTGCTTTATTAATGTGAAGACAAAACTATCCATCTAACCGGGTGCCAGTCACACTCATGCTTTCTTCCCCCTTTGGTGTGCACATCGCACTATTCCAACATGACACCTGTGTTTCATATATCCATGGCGCCCACATGAGTTTACCGGCCATATAGGCCCTATACATGCGGCAACCCCGCACTTCTCTTTACATGAGTAACAACAAATTTATTCTCCTTAATGGGTGCCATCCGCACTCGTGTTTTCACTAAACAGCCCCCTAGGTTGTATTCTGAATCGTTCTAACATGGCGCCCATATTGAGATATCCAAGTCGGATCCCAGCCCCTGTCACTCCGATGCGCCTGAATGAGTTTGCTGGCCACGCCCTCCTGAACGAACAGCGTTCTCCACACCTGCGGTTGCTCTGAGTATGCTGTCTGATACAAGTACTTAACCCAGCCGACCAGGACTCTCCGCACTCTACCAAGCTGGTGGAGAGAGGGTAGGTCATCCGGCTACTGAGCCGCTGCTCAATTGTAAGTCATTGTAATCATTAAGGGGACACCTCCTGGCGCCCACCCCCTCCTAACTTTGATGGCATTTCAGCTCCAGTGTAGATGCCCTGATTAGTTGGTCTAAATATGTTTTCTTTGTACTTTTGTCAAACCAGGACATTAAAAGTCTTAACATACCCTCCACCAGTGATTCGATGTAGCTGGTGAATCACCTAAGATAGGTGAGTTGTAATTGCTATACCTATCATGATGGTTGCTGAGCCACCCCGCCTGCTTTGGTCCTTAGAGGTGCCACCTACCTACCACATATCTCTTCCTTTACACTGTGCCTGTCACTTTTGCTTTTTACTAACAGCTTGACTAAGAATTCTAGTGCATGCTGTCTCTCCAGTGGCTGTTTCTAATGATGTATACCATTATATTTTTGTTTTAGGTCAGTTCAACCACAAGGTACCTCAATGTTAGGTTGCTTGTGTGTTTGGTTTACATTGAATAATAATAAGGAAGCTGACCTCTGTGTAGCTAGTCATTTTTTAATGTTTGGTCCTGAAAAATTGCCACTTGATAATTCTGACATCCTAGGCAAGAAACATTTTGACCTGTAAACTGTAGCCACCGCTGAACATTACCTCAGTGGTGAGCCACCCTACATTTTAATTGGGAACAGTGGACTCGCTGATTAAAATTAATGTTGGGTACCACTGTGTCTCATTTTAGAATCCCCTTCAGAGCTCCCTCACAGCTTCTACACACATCTACACCATGAGGCCCCATACTCACACCGCACCTAACGGCTTTGGGAATAAAAGATCTCCGACAAAGAGCCCCTCATAGAGTGCCCATCAGGAATTGTAGTGCCAGCCTGATGAGGAGCATGCCCTGTGATGAAGCATGATACCCAGCCGAGTGTGTGAGGGCCCTAATTCTTAAAGTGGGAGACACCCCTTCTCCAACCTTGGTATATTTTGGTATCCCGACCAGGCTTCTCTAAGGAACTATATACTCTAGTCTTAACAATGCTTCAGTATGTGGCATATATGACAGAATTCATTCTAGTCAGTAACTGCATCACACAGGCACCAGTGGCGGCTCCTTCGCTAAGGTAGAGGAGCGTCTCCCTACTGCTCTGTGAGCAGTAGAAAGGAAAACTAAAATGATAATAACCAGCATTATTATCATTTTAGTTTTCCATTTCCTGGTGTGGCTGTGCAGGACGGAGCTGGACTGCCAAAGCAGGGGCACGGAGGAGGAGTGGTTGCTCTACTGTAAACTGCACATACCTGTTTGGCCGGCGCTCTCGGGCAGCCCAAACATTCATGCGCACTTTGCATGTTCTGCACCCAGGCATTACAGCCTGGTATAGAACATGCCCAGACCCCCATTTCCCGTCTGAACATTGAACCACGGCACTCAGACCAATCACAACGCTGCACTGCAGCGTTGTGACTGGCTAGGGGAGTCAGAAGCCTGGGTGCTTCCTGCTTCCGAGGAGCGAGAGGCGGAGGCGAGCGGACTGAGAGGCGGCGGCCGGCTGGGTGGCCGACCTGAAGGTAAGTGTTATTTTCTTTTATTTATTTTCATTTACAACCCCCCTACCACTCCGCAACCGCCGGTATATAGTAGCTGCCACTGAATCAAACTTTACAATAACCATGCATGGTTTGATCCTCTCCCTTGTGAATGGAAGTAATGCTTTGCTCAACAGCATCCCAAACACTGTACTCGCTCTCTTGAAAGGTATCCTATATGCTGCAGCTTTTTTCACTAAGTACCTGAAAAACCTATCACTTCAACTTTGAAGGAATCACCTTGGCTCCTCTCTTAGATGCACATCATTTTCAAGATCTGCTACATCATGCCATCAGAAAAAAAACAACTCCATAAGTTGCCAAGAAACCAACCACTCCATGCTGGTAGCACCAAACCAGAAAACAAGACATTGCCAGACTGGAAATGATGAAATGCAAGAAGCAAAAGACCAGAAAGCAGTCCTGCTATATCTAAACACCCACGATCCAGAACAACATGCCCATCAACATCAGAAATGATTCACTCCCCCTAAAATTCAGAAACCAAATAAAATGTATCTCGTCAAAGAGAACTGCCATAATACACAAGAGGAATCTAATACTACTTGCTTTACTGGAAATCATCCTAAATTGTATCCATGGGCCCTCCCTACTGTTCATCACTTTGTTACTCCACAGCTACGTTTGCACTAAACTTGTAACTCTACATTCATAAATAGATATATGAATATACTTACAAACAGTAAAATAGACCTACACTCAAAAAAGGTTTAAGGGCTCATGTTAGGAAAACAGATACCTTCGGCAACCATTAACACCAATGCCATTGAGTGTGTTTTTAAGAAATAGTTACAGGGTGGGCTGAAAACATGTGTGTGTTATGGGTCTTGGATGTGCTGGCCCTTGAAGGGGATCTAGCTGGAGTACAGCAGAGGCTTTGTGAGTCAAGTTAGGGTCATGCTGAGTCTGCCTTGAGTGTAGTGTCTTGAGACTATGGGGCATATGTACAAGTCCCTATTGCCACCACAAAGTCACTTTTACGGACTTTGTGGTGGTGATAGGGGCTGCGCCTTATGTATAAGGCAGCGTTAAGCCACTTAACGTGGCAGCGTTAAGCCACTTAACGTTGCTTAACGCTGCCTTGTACATAAGGCACCCTTTCACGCTATGGTTAGTGTGAAAGGGGTGTGCAGTGGGTGTTGTGGTGGGCGTTCCACCGCAACACCCATTGTATTTGATGCTTCCCCTATGTACAAGGGTGGCGTACATAGGAGGCAGCACCAAAATTAAGACCAGGAAAATCCTGGTCTTAAGTTGGCGAAACGAGGAGAAATGCATTATTTCTCCTCGTTTTAGCTTTTTCCATGTGTGCTGCCTTGTGCAGAACACATGGAAAAAGAAAATGCCATGGTTATTTTATGTACAGGAAAGTGTCCCTTCCTGTACATAAATAAACCTTTTAAAAAAATGCCATTTTGTAACTTTCATGTGTGCTACATGAAGCACACACATGAAAGTTACAAAGTGGCATTTTAGGATTGCTTATGTGCGGGAAGGGACACCTTCCTACACATAACCAATCCTCCCCTTCACACAGACATCCTTGCATTCTGGTGCAAGGGTGCCTGCGTTGGCACTAAGTTGTTAAACTTAGCGTCATCGCAGGAGAAAATGCAAGGCTGCACCACATTCTTGTAAATATGGTGCAGCCTTGCGTTTCAGAAGTGGCGGAGCGTGTCGTTAAGACAAGGAGGCTAACGACATGCTCCGCCACTTCCTGGTACATATCCCCCTATGTGCACTAGAACCCTTGCGGTTCTGGGTGGACTCGATAGAGGAATTACGTAGCTGGTTGGGAGGTGTTAAGGTGTGGTTATTAACGGTTAAGACGTAGTGAGAAGGCAGTATGTGTGTTGTATGCTGGAGAACTAAACGCTTGGTACAGAGCTTCCTGTGTGGTGTGTTAATTCGCATGCTCCCCGGCTGGGGAGTATGCTACATTGTGGAGTAACGCTCCCTCAAGAGATTCCCACAAGGTTAGCTAAAGGCTTCTTAATCATCACTTTGTCAGGCGGAATTTAGTGTGTCTAACAAGGTGTGATAAGCAGCTATGGTTCATACATTTTCTGGTTTTATTTTTCTAAGACTATGGAATGAAAACATTGAACTTACCTACCCCATGACACCTGGGCTGTGGCAGAATGCCAGACTTTCACTTGTTATTTAAAGGAAAGACTACACCAATCAGAAAGAAAGAAGGTTAAAGCTTTCTGTTGAAACGATATGTAACCACCTACACTCACAAACCAGCTTGTCTTGTGCCCAGATCTGCTTAAAAGACCAATTTTAGATATTATTCTGGCTTTTTTCACAATATTGGTAGGCTTCAGTGTCTTGACCAGTTTTCCTTGATCGATTTTCTTTTAACCTTTTATGGTAATTAGTTAATCTATTTGACCTTTTTTAAATTGATTTGGACGTTTTCTATACTTTTAATTGTAATGCTTTTTGATTCATTTACTTTTTGCACACACCTGAATTTCATGGAGAGTAAATTTTTAGTTCGGCCCACTCACTTAGAGGAGCGACCTGGATACTATACTGATTTCTCAAACTTGCCTGTTTGAGGTCGAGTTCAACAGGGAGGTATGGGACCTTTGCAATAGTACACAATGGGGCATATTCTCAAGGACTTATCGCCGATTTATCGGCACTTTAGCGCCGGAAGAGTGGAGATAGATTTATCGCCCTATTCCCAAGCTGGTGCAAACTGCCGATATCGCCCGTTTTCCAGCGATAGCTGCCGCAAAAAACATCGCCACGGATGAGAGCGACAACTAACGCTAATGATATGCAGAGTAGGCTTTCCCGTGCAAAAACACCACTTCGCTATATTCTCAATGACCAGCCAGATCTGCGATGCGATCCGAAAACAAGCGATAAGGCGAGTTAGCAGCAGGGATTTAACACATGCCTTTTATTGGTGTTAAGCAGGACGACAACCTGCAGTATGAAAGGGAGCCCAGCCTAGAGCCACATCTGAAGACCAACAGATGCCATGGAGACAATGATCATGCAGCCTGGAGACCCAAGAGGGCCACAACACCCATAGCAACCACCCCCGGACCCTCCCCCCCAGGTCATGAAGTCCAGTAGTCAACGTTAGAGGAAAAACAGAACTTTATTACAAATACATAAACAACAAGACGAAAAGCTCAGCCAACGCGTTCCATTCCCAACAGGGAACTTCACCAGGGCAACGTGTGGATCCAATAAACTGCAAATGCTGCGGGAACTCCCTAATACCATTCCATATCCCGAAATCAGTAGTCAGAAAACTGTTGGAGAAATGGTGACAATGGTCAAGCGTCCTCATAGTCACAAACGTAATCTGATACACTGTATTGCACTTGGACAAACCGGAATGCATACAGGTATGATGATTCCAGTCCAAATATACTGTAACAGAAGTCTGTGTGCTCGTAACCTCCGCAGGAAAGAAAAGGAAGGTTACGACCACACAAACATCTGTTACGGTCTCATTATGCAGGATTCATCATACCTGTAAACATCACGGTTTGCATCATCTTGATACCCCTGCACCTTCTCTTCACCCACGCTGTGCATGAACAGCTGGAGACCATGCAAGGGAATTACGCCATAGCTGCCTTACCGCACGTGTCGGGGGCAATTGACTGTACACATGTACCACTTGTGCCCTCTGCCGACCCTGCACACAATTACCGCTACAGAAAGCACATGCATTCCTAAAAATGTGCATGCAATAGTTGACCACCGGGGACAGTTTACCAATGTCGTCGCCAACTTCACTGGCAGTGTGCATGATACATACATCTTCCGACAGTCCATCATCAACCAGCACTTCCAGGATGTAACGTATGGCAATGCACTGCTCATTGGTAAGTACTAACTGAACACACCACACACCTCAACTCCACAATCTCACAACTCACAACTGTGGGAGAGCAGACGTAACATAATCACATACAACATGCCAACCAACATGCCCAACTACCGGACACGACAACACAAGTAACCGTGGTAACAGGGGCCAGACATGTAGACAAACCATCCACAAAAGCAGAGCCCCTCTGCCACACAATTGCAGAATGTGGGGAGAGGTGAGAACCAAGAATGTGCGAAGGAGGCAAGTGACCCAGCAATAAGAAAGGACACAATGCCAAGTGTGGCAGAGATGTGCTGGACAGACTGCAGTATGCAGAGCACAGACATGCCCATGTGGACATCTACTGCTAGTGTTTGCAGTGTAGTGGACAGTGGACGCAAACAGGTTACCCCAGGCAGTCTGGAAGACCTTGGACATGTAGCCATGTGGTCCCCCTTGTAAGCCTGAGCTGAGCGGCCTTGGCCGGCGTATGTCGCGAATGAATAGCCCTGGGCGTGGTCCAGTACCGGGATGGCCACCAGAGTAACTACTGCGTGTGTCTCTGTGTACGCCATATCGTGACCATAGGCCTACACACACGTGCCTGACCACATTCAACGGCCGTATTCACACTGGAGACGAGGTGACTACGTCCCAAGCCAACCCGCGCATATCTCGTCAGCACATGCAGGGTCGTGTCTGTCAGGGCAGCACCCCCCACCCAGCCACGAGGCCGCCGCCGTGACCGGTGGTGCCTGCGCAATCCTGTGCACCTGCTGCACCCCAGCCCTGGTCCCCAGACCGGTCTGCCGCCCAGCAATGACTGCCCGCCCCTGCGCACCCAGGCCTCAATGCTCACCTGCCGCCACCGGCGTGTCTCCAAGAGGGCCCTCCACGTGCCGGTACAACCTCCTCAGCCGATCGCTTGATTCCGCACCACAGGCCCCCAGCGCACCCTGTGGCACCGCACC
Source organism: Calotriton arnoldi (assembly GCA_963921515.1). Taxonomy (NCBI): domain Eukaryota; kingdom Metazoa; phylum Chordata; class Amphibia; order Caudata; family Salamandridae; genus Calotriton; species Calotriton arnoldi. Next base: position 254,378 of record CAWUFW010016062.1, read on the forward strand.
ACGGAGTCATGTGTGTGCTGACTGCTGACACTGCGGCCCAGCAGGGCTCACAATTCAAATCGAGTCTTGATTTGCTGGATGCCGTATCGAAGCCAACGCATCATCGCAGGCTGCAAACCCGCTCAGCTCTTCAGGTGGGCCTAACTCTGTGCACCGCAAGTCATCGCCACGTGGCGGTAGGCCCATGCCGGACACAGGCCATTGGGTGCCACTGTTGCAGTTTGTACCACATTGTTGTCAATGTTGATGTGCTCTGATTCTTGTGTGTGTGCTGCATTGTGGGAGAGTCACCCCTGCAGCTCAGACTTTGCTTGGCCTTCTCCCTTTCAGGCGGTGTGCCTTTGACTTCTGTGCTTATGCAGTGCTGAGATGTTGCATACTTGGGTAAATTGGGCTCTTGGTGGGAGTTGGGACTCTTGGGCATGGTTTGTCCGCAGATGTCTTGTTGCCGTCAGGGGTTGTTTGTGCATGTGAATGTGTCAGTGTGTGACCTGCTCCTTTCCGGCTGTGGACCACACTCAGCGACCTCGGTGTCATGGGGTGCAACATGTCATGATGAGTGGCCTGCAGACATGCTCATCGTCATGCAGTGTCACTTGCATTGTCAGTGGGGCTCACGGATCCGCAGCTTTGCTGGATTCAGCACATGTGCATGGGTTTGTTGTGAGATTGGTGATGTGTGGGGAGGGCCCCCTCTGGGCACATTGTGGACGGGGGACTACTTGCTGTTTCTATGTGTGCTGAAGTATGGCAAGGAGATCAGGGACATGATCCAGAGTCATTGTGGTTGTGCAGTGTGCTATACTTCATTGTGCATGTGTGCCATTGTGCCCATCTCCCCCCGTCTCCCCAGTCCCTGGTGGTTACTCACCCTGTTGCTGTTGTGTCAGGTCATGTTGAGCAGTGTCCGGTCCCCCGACTCCTGCCACCGTCTCCACACTGATGACTGTAGACACCATTTCCTCCATCTCATCCAGCTCCCCCTGTGGCGCAGGACTCCCACCCCCAGTCTGCATTGCTGCTTTGCGGTTGTTTGCGAGTTTCAGCTTGGTTTTGCACTTCACATCATTCCAGCACCTCTTGAGCTCTTCCATTGTCCTCCTCAGCACTCCGACTGCATTCACCTTGTCCAGGATGGACTGCCATATTGTATTTTTAGTTGCCAATGACACAGTGGAGGTGACGAACAGTTGTTGATGGTGTTCTACCACCTCCGTTATCAGGATCCTGTTTTCCTGCGGACTGAACTGCGTCTTTCTCTTCTTCTTCTCCTTGCCCTTCCCTGACCCTGATGTCCCAGGCTGGTCCTCTGTGGGTCTTGTGGGGTTCGGCTTGTCCTCTGTACTTGCTCCGGCTACCTCCATTGTGCTTCGCAGTTGTTATGTTTTTTTGAATTTTTTTATTTGCAGCTTTTATGGTGATTTTTCCCGCCTGACGAGGGAATTGCAAGCCTGGCACTGCTTGTCGCCGATTTTTCTATCGCGGTTGGGCCCATCGCAACTTTTTTCACGTTCGGTTTTCCTTTTTTATCGCCGTCATGGTAGTTGTATCGCGGACATTTGAGGCGTTATCGGGATACTATCGCATGTTACCGCCGTGTTGGGAATACGACGTTGACACAGAGTTATTTTCCCGCGATAGACGGCGATATGAAAAGTTGCATTAGCGTTATTTTGGCGATGTTTATCGCACGTTCTTGAGAATATCCCCCAGTTTCTTGCGCCATTTTGTTCTCCCGCCTACCAGGTAGTTTTTAGTTTTGTAACAATTATTCAACACAACTTACTGTGAATATAATTAAACTTATACACATTTCCACATACTTAGCATTAATAATTATTCTGGTTCCACATAAGAAAATGATCCCAAACACCTCACAGAAAGTGGTTCAATGTCTTTTTTGTTGGAGACTTCTTCTTCTTCACCACCTTTCCATCGAAAGGTCTGAAATTATTGTTAGTTGAAAATGTGCATAATCCTGAGAAAATGCTGCTCGTTTTGATTAGCTGATTTCACTTTTTTTTTGTTGCCAGTGGTCTTTTTAAATAAAACAGGAAGAGGCCGAGGAGCTCTAAAACAAGCTTTAATAGCAAACTCCTAAAATCATATTATATCAATTGTTTGGAGGAGAATATATAATGTGGAATTTCTCAGCACTGGCAGTGGAATTACTATTGACCCAAAAGTGTTGCCAGCTTTGAATGACTCTCTTGACAGATTTTTCAAAAACAATTTATTAATGGCAAACAGCTTACGAATAGGAGAAAAAAATGATTTTATTTGGAGTAGGGTAGTGCTGTAGAGGGCTTGCCAATTTGTTCTCTGCTAGAGGATCTAAGGCTCACGGCGAACAGTTACCTGCTAGTGCCCAACCATTTTGACTAAACTGCTCAGGTTTTAACAAAGGACACAGCTATTAAAGAGCAGATTGTAGTTTATTACCATAATATCACTAAATGTCCTGCTCTGAGTTGATGTAAATTTTGTGCATCAAGCAACATTCTCTTTCAAAACCTTATTCCAAATATGAAACTGTAAAGGGCCTTCACTCTTCACAACATATATGATCATATTTTTATTTTAGTGATGTGTCTCAAATATCATATGTGAGTTCTACTATACATCTTATGTTTTCAACATAAATTGTTAATGTGGGTCAATAAAAGGAACCCTTCGAACCTCTTTTTTTCTTTCTTCTTCTGTTCTGAATAATATAAAAATGCCTTTCCGGAATCTAATTTGAAGGAAGATTGAGACAGAGATAAAATTAATGTCTTATGTAATCCATCTGCTGGTCTACAAGACTCCACACTAACCTAGATTTTATCTGTTTTAGTTTCAGTCATATAAACTGTCAAGCTCAATCAACTGTTATATCCAGCAGCCCAACATACTTACTGGCAGCATTATGAGAGCAATTTCCATGGTGCCAGTGGTCTGCAGGCAGTAGGCTGTGCTCCCTTTATTTGGTTTGTAACTTCAGATATCCCCAATACAAAGACAAAACATATTGTACTGGATATGTGGTGTGAAAGCAATTGAGATAATGTACGCTTTGCACAAGATTTGCTTCACAAAAGTGATGCAAATCTAGCAAAAGGAGTTGGGGTGGGATTTACTATCCAACACGAACCAGAATTGTCATTGGAAAGTTCCCCAAAGTACCAAAATGTTGCACTATGTTCCAATTTGCTCTACTTTGTGTCAAGGTGCAGTTCCATGGGTGGTACATCGGTTGTCCCATGCAACCACCCATGGGTTTTGATGCAAATCCCTATCTACTAAGATTTGTATACAGAAATTTGAACCAAAGCCTTGAGGCAGGCGAAAGGAGGAGAAATGTTTTCATTTCTCCTTATTTTCCGACTTTGCATGTGTGCTGCATTGTACAACAAAGTTGGGAAAGTCTTAAAGAATTTCCTTCCAGTACAGAACTTGTGCTTTAGAGAATGCACACACCCTTGCACTATGGTGCAAGAGTTTGTGCCTTGGCACATAGCCAGCAAAAAGTGCACCAGCAATGGGAGAGGGAAAAAAATGTGCTTTATCTTGGTAGAAAGGGAAACATTGTTTCTCTCTCCCTTTCACCCAAAGCAGTGCAGCAGCTTTGGTTAATGTGCTGCCTTGCGTCAAACATTGGTAAATGTAGGCCAAAATGTTGCTTGGATATTGAGAGAACAGGCCAAGAACAAGAAGCCCAATTCATAATCAAAACATTAGAATTGTAGAATTATGCATTGGAAAAGGGACACTGGATGCAGTAAATCTGTGACTACCTGGGAATCAGAAAGAACCCTTTTGCAAATGTAAGTAGACATACACGGAGGGTGGTCACTCTAACCAGTGCATGCATATTTTGTATATGCATAGGTTGTTAAAGTGAAACTTTGCATACATGTGGGATATTTACAAGGAAATACTGCAGTGCTGCATGCAATTTAGCAGTGCAGAGCTGTGTTATTTCAAAAAGGCAGGGATGCACCGTATTTACAAGAGTACGGTGCACCCTTGTGTTTTCTCTTGCGCTGGTGCTAAAAAAAAGCTGCCTAGCACCAACACAGACTCCCTTGCACCATAGTGATGATTCTCTGCAACGCAGGCACCTCTGCACCATGGTGCAAGGGGGTCTGTGTTACAGGGATGATTGTTTATGTGCAAGATCACTTTCCCTTGAAATTCAAGACGACGTGTCTTTACAGAAACAGATTCAATCCTTTATTTTCTCCTCTGATACCAAAATATAAACATGAAAAACGTTCAGCCGATGTGTTTCGTTCAGGAAAAATAATTTTTCTGAACTTTGTCAGGGCTCATCAGTGTCTTGATATCAGTAACTGATTTTGTGCTTTGGTAAGTTTTCATATAAGTGTGTAATCAATGGGGAATGTGCTCCCATAAAATCCACCCCCAACAATAACTTGGCCCTCCACGGATGTCCAGATGTCTGGGCTATGCAGACTACCTTGTTGAGGGTCTGCATGAACTGCTCCACTTCTCCATTTGTCTGCAGCCATCTCCGAGTCACTTTGTGATGTCTTGATGGCCATGATGTGGCAGGTGCATGACCTGAGAAGTGAGGCTCGATAGTATCACCAACCGTGGTCCATGGAATGGGCACCCTTAGTCATCTGTGGACAATTCATGATGGAAATGTAGTAAAGAATCAAATACCCTTTTTGCTTACAGTGTTCTTCTAGACCAATGCTTCTTCCAGCTGCTCCAGTCATTGGAAAGAACAGCCGCAATAACCACTTGCAAGCATTCATCTTCATGTGTGGCTTTTAACAGAGTGTCTAAAGCCAGTGGATGTAGGTGGGACCGTTTAGCGACATACCTCACGTATACTTCTGTCGCCTTGGGTTCCTCTGCTTCTTCTGAGGTGGCATCATGGGGATGGTGGGAAAGGTAGTCTGCAGGGTTCAAGGTACCTGGGCGTTATTCTACCTGAAAGTCATATTCCTGCAGCTGTAAGAGCCACTTTTCGAGGGCAGTGGCTTCGATGCTAATCCTCTGAATAAAGGCAAAAGCGGTTTATGGTTTGTGGAACTAACAAAGGGGTGTCCATACACATATATGTAGAAATGTCGACAGACCCAATGTATTGCAATTGCCTCATGCTCAATTTAAGAGTAACGTTGTTCCATATCTGTTAGGGACTGACTGGCGTAGGCTACCAGGGTCCAATTGTCATCTTTTTTTCATTGCAGTAGTACAGCTCCAAGGTCATGAGAGCTCGCATCCACAGACACACTGGTGGCTTTCCTGGGATCAAAATAGGAAAGAGTAGCATCAGCAGATAATGCTTCTTTTGTTTGCTGGAATGCTGTCTCTTGTTCTGGTCCCCATTGCTACAGGGTGGTTGCTTTGGTCAGTTCCCTAAGGGTCACGTAAGACCGGTGAGATCTGGGATGAATATCCAACAAAAGTTCACCATGCCAAGAACACTTCTTACCTCCAAGATGTTGTGGGTGCTAGAGCTGTTTGTACATCTTTTACCTTCTCGGGATCCAGGGCGCTCTTTGCTCAGAGAAAGTGTAACCAAATAAACTAATCTTTTTTTAGAAACTCGCATTTTTTATGGTGGAGGGTGAGCCTTGCTTCTTTGATACTCTCTAACACTCCCCAAAGGTGGTCATGGTGTTTCTTCAACAACTTGGGGTAAACAAGGATATTCATTGCTTAAATTGATGACACCTGGTAGGCCACAGAGCAGCTCCAGTATGGTATTTTGAAAAACTTCTTCTCCACTGGAAACACAGAAACTGAGGCAGCAGTATCGATGTAATCCCCCATGCGTGGAGAAGGTGGTGTTATACCAGGAGTCAGGGTGAAGTGGTAGATGATTACACTCTAACCTGAGATCCACCTTCAAGAGCCATTTTGCGCTACTCAACTTGCCCAGTATGTCATCTATCGCGGAGTTCAGGTGTCTCTTGCGCTTGATGGCAACGTTGGGAAGTCTCATATTCACACATATGCGGACATGCTCCGGTTGTTTAGACTTCTTGGTGACTACGATCGGGGAGACCCACGGAGTTGGTCCAGTGACCTTTTCAATGATGTCTGTTCTTTCGAGCTTCTCAAGCTCTTCTTCCACTTTCGGTCCCAGGTGGAATGCAATGCGGCGATGTTGCAGGGCTACCGTTGGATAGACTTGTCTATATGAAGCTTGACGTCCTTGTTCTTTATGCAGCCAATTCCAGTGAAGATGGGTTTGAACTCTTCTAGTATTTTCTAGAGCTCCTCTTCCTGCACTTCCTGCACAATAGAGATCAGTCCTAATGCTTCAGTGGTTGCACGCACCAGCATACCGTGGCCCTCTTCTGCTACATAGACAGTCGTATCCGCACTGTTTCCTAGGTGTGACACTTTGGACCGGAAACAACCCATGAGTGGAATTGAGGATTTCTTTCCATAGGCAAAAACTTAATTCATGCTTTTTCTAGCTTGGGACTTTGGTCCATGATTCTATATGTGGTCACTGACATTAGCTCGATGGACACCCCTCTATCGATGATAGCTGTGACCTGTTGGTTGCCTATAGTGATTTTACATCGTGGGAGATGACTGCGGATGGAAGGTGGTGTTCCTACTGCAAAATCATAGGGGACTGAGTACTCTTCAGTATCATCATCCATGTCCTCTTTGCTCTCTTGCTCACTTGACACCACGTGCACCATTTCTTTCTTGACTTTCGATGATCTGCACAGTTTTGCAAAGTAGTTGTACTTCCCACATGAAGACAGGATTTGCTTTTGGCTGGACAGTCACTCAACTTATGTGGGGAACCCCACAGTATCTGCATTCTTTTTTCCTCTCCTGGAAGTGCTTTGGAGCCGTGGTTGATGGGCATGTTTTTGTGGCATTGACCTGCTCCTTTTTGATGGGTTGTTTGAGGGCTGCTTCCATGTGCGATTGTCAGGTTGTGAACGTTAAGTATAGCTTCACCCACCTCTCCATATTAGATCCAGCGGGGACGATGCTATTATTCACAATTCCCCCTAATGCTACTCGCAGAGAGAGCCAATACATACACTGCTCTGCACAGGAGCACCCCGGGGAAAAGGGAAGTGGATAAAATAAGAAAAGAAAAGGCAGCAGTTCGCTACCTCCGGACCTCTCCGGTCCTCTCCGTGTCTATAAGAACTCTTCTCTCCAACGAATGGAACTGGAGCTGATGCCTGCAAGCGAAAGAAGACAGGAAAAAAGTCACATACATAACACCCCTTTCAATGTCTTAATATAAACATAAGGAATATACATCCTACTCACAAACTGCTCCCCCCATGCACCCTGGGAGAGAGTGAGTTGTCCCGGAAAGCGGAAGCTCTGCAATAGCCCGAGGCTTCAAGATCACACAGAGAGCACACATACAGCCTCAAAATAAATGATAAGAATCAGGTGACCTCACCGGGTCTATAAAGGGAATTCCGAATCCTATCCGGATAAGGGTGGAAGGATCATCAGTACCTTCCACCGAATACCAACAACAAAAAGGAAAACAAACTAATGTACCTTCTGAGGCCACTGCCGCTAGTAAAACGTTCTGTGACTCGGAATTCAACAAGTGTGCACACACCCGGTCTCAGACCTCGGGGTGAAAGAGGCTCCAGCGATGCGTGAAATACTGACTGGCAGCCGAATTCTCTGCAAGCCCACCGGCCCCAGGCGGCAGTCACTGCAGGCAGTAGCGTTCAGTCCTGAACGCGGAAAACACAGAGAAGTCTCAGCAAGCCCTCCGGCCCCACGGGGCAGTCGCTGTAGGCAGTAGCATTCGGTCCTGAATGCAGAAGACACAGAGAAAGCTGCCCACGCTTCTGGAACTCCATGCAGCCTCTAGTGAACAGGAACGCAACCGTAGGAACCGGCAGCGCTCGGAGAAATGGAAACGTACAGTCTATGGCGTGCCTTACGGCAAGCTCCTCAGGGGATACTCAACGGATCAGCCATTTTCGATCCTGGAAGCCGATTGTCAAGCACTGATCCTTTCAAGGGGAGGGGCTTTAATAGTCCAGGTCCTCGCTTTCACCCTCGGCATTGCAAGATCTGCAGTTTCTATCCACTCCGAGGCATTCACTCTGGGCAGTCATAACAGTGATGCTCAAGCTTTCATCAACTCTTTGGATCAACCTATTGTCAGAATGTCTTGCAGGTACTTCCCTGACTCCTGAAGAATGGTTTCTCGAAATTTTGCGGAGTAACACCACTGTATAATCTGGGCATGAATCTCTTCCTGTTCATCCTGGAACCCACAAGTGTTAGCGAGTTCTTTCAACTGTCTGTGAAAAGTGTCTAAGCATTCTTCAGCCTCCTGGCAGGCTTGCAAGAAGACAAGCGATCATTATCTCTATTGGCTATTGGCTCAAAATGAGCATTAAGTGCATTCAGAAGGGCATTGTATGTTTTCAGCGTTGCTTCTACTAGAGTTTTATAGATTCTGTGAATGTCTTTCCCTACCAGATGCAACAGCAAAGCACTTCTTCTCTCGAGAGAAATGCCAGCACCTTCAAAGTAGAACTGTAGCCACGCTGTCCAGTCCTTCCATTTGGGTGCAAGTGTTCATGGCGCACTGTACACTACCAAATGTTCAATGGCCGGGATTGCTGCCATGGTGAACCACGGTTGGAGTCTTTCCCTTCTTACACACCTCACGGCACAAGCACTGTCCCACTTCTGTGGTGTCAGGGACAGCTGACAGGCCGAGGGAAAGAAGTACGTATGCTGGCAGGTAGTTTCCTGTGCAGAACGCCGCAATGTGCCCCTAAACGTCCCTGAGTGTAGGAGGCTGTGTATGCCTTGGCAGGACTAGGCTTTGCATCAGGAGGATGCTGTTTTGGAATGCCCCTTTGGGTCAGCCCATTCAGTGGGGAGGCTAGACAGACCTCCCACGCAGCTCACATTCGTCCCCAGAGATAACAGAAAGCCCAAATCTTGTGATTACTCTCATGTGATTAGGCCGTATTGCAGTGCCTGCTGCAAGCCGTGATATTTGTGAGGCAGGACACACAACTTTCAATATAGCCGGGCGGCACCCGGGGCACCACGGCCACACACAGCCTTCTCCCGACATCACAGGGAGGGGCAGGGAGGGGCAGTAGGGATGAAGCGGCATGTGAAGCGGTGCCACAGCAAGATGGGAATCTGAGCGGAGCCTGCAACAATGAAAACAGACAACCTTGCAGGTATGTGGACAGGCCTATGGGCTGTCAGAGCGCCCTTTCCACACAATCTTGGGTGCCGCTGTGGTGAAGAGCTTCGAGTACCTTGCACGTTGCCCAGCAGTGCAATCAGATGCACCCGGCAGCATGCTGATGTGCCGTCCTATTCCTTGTGGTGATCAGGTGGGCAGCAGGGTTGGCGATCCCACCCTCATTGCCAGTGTAGTGTAGGACCCACCAGTGCTCAGTGGGGTCCTCGCAAATTGGACCAGATTTAACGTTCCAGACAGAGCCTAGAAATAAAGGTTCAGACTTCACACACAATGTTTTGTATCCAGGGCTTAGTATGTGACTGACTCACTCGCCCACCCCATTTATTTATATAATACCCCTACATCATGTGGGACCCTTCCAAACACGGCACTCACATGGATGTGTTCTCTTCAACCACCCCACCAACAATGGTGAGGTGGAACATTACAACTGCCAGCCTATAGACTTTTCAAATATTTTTGGGCTTAGCTATGTATTTGCAAAACTTTATTGTTGAGAGAGCTGCTTGGCCCTTGAAAATATTAAATAATATTGGCTACATGCAAACATTTTTGTCTAAAAAATCACACATTGCAATAGTATTACTTGGCATTAAAGGGAATTACTTTGTGTGCGGAGGTGTTCCTTGCATAACATCACAATGCACTCACCGTGAAGTCAACCAAGTACTGAAGTGAGCTGAGCCGTTGCCTCATGCTGTATGTAAGCTGTACTGGTTGGAAGAAAAATGCAAATGACATAACAAAAGACCAATGGAAAAAGGGGTCGGCTGAATGCACCTATAAGTATGCCAATTAAATATGTAACTTAGTAAAATCGAAAGGTCTTGGCTGAAGTCAGACCCAAAAATAATATTCAAGTAAGCACTGCTTCCTTAAGACTTATGAAAAAAGCTGTTTTTATTAATGCAGACATGTTTTTGCATCAAATAGGGGTTACAGGTGTATGTGTCTAAATAGGTGCAAGACAATCAATATTTGAACAGTATTTTGCCAAAATATTGGAGAAAAATATTGCCATACAATAATATTGTTGCATTTATATTGTGCTAACAAAAACATTGTTGTTTTATACATCACAGGAAACTATATTTCTTCTAGATGTTTTTATTTTGTTGTCAAGAATATTGTTGCATATAATATCAATGTATGTCATATTCTGTTCTATATTTTAGTTACATTAACTTTTGTATTTTTATATTTTATGTCAGTTAAATTGGTAAAATATTTTAGGAGCGGGATGTAGGGTTTATAGGGGAATAAGGTGGGTAGTATTTTCGAACAATAAAATTATTATTATTTTTGTTTCAGAGCCTTTCCCGGGAGGAGGGCAAAATGGCGGTCGGTTGAGGTCGGAGGCAGGCTTACACTGAGGAGGCATACAAGTTGAACTGACCATGCCTTAGCTTTCAGTCTGAGGCTTGCACAAATCGACCCAAAAGAGGTTGGGGACCCTACATTTTGGAGTGGTTGTCATATTCAGAGGGGGCTGGAGGTTTTTATGCTGCCTCTGGAACCTGCACCATGTAGAGAGCCCTTGCGGTGGTGGAGATGCACTGTGGGTAAGCTTCGCTGCATGAGGAGGTATCTGGTGGCGGTCGTGCTTGGGGTGAGCGCAATCAAAGTCAACACTGATGCAGCCAGCCTGAGGACTCTCAAAATTACAAGCCAGGAAGGGGAGTCAGATGGAGGGGAGCATCTGTATGCCGTTCAAAGCTGCATCTTGTCGAGAAGTGCAGGTATCAGGGAGGGAGTGCATGGGGCCACAGGCAGGAGCTGCATTTGTTTGCATGGAGAGAGTGAGCAGAGCATTTGCTACGATAGTCTGTACACATGGAAGACATAATGAATGCAATTTAATGTCCCAAGATGGAGGAGATCCTTATAAAGTGCATAAGGCACAAGAGACTATGAGGAGACCTGTGGCAGTTGCTTGGATTGAGGTGTCTTTTAGGGGCCGTGAGCCTGTGGGGCAGGTGGTTCTCTCCCAGAAAGTAGCTGCAGGCTTTCTTGCTAATATTTGAGGAGGGTGGCAGTGCTAGGGGAACCAGATGGGGTGCTTTGTTGATTGAGGGGCACAAAGCATTTACAATTGATGTTCTTTAATGCCCCCCCTAAAAAAATCCAAAGTTATACCCTCATTAAATTCTTTCTTCAAAATTATGGCCAGCAATAAGAGAGCGTTACAGATCTGGATGTCTCCTCTATTGATCGATCAGGGCCTCAGGAGGTATCGGGGGATCCGTCCCTGGCCTTAGGGGGAAGGAGTCAGGGCCCAAGAAAATATTTCCTGTTTTAGTGGAGAACAGATATCAGCCACTATGCAATCCAAACGAACAGGTCCCAGGTGTGGAAAGTTCAGCAGGTCAGGTAGAAGCATCACTTGCACAGGTAGAAGTTCTTCTGCACCAGCAGGACCCTTACTGAGTTCAAACTAAGCCTGGGCGTAGTTCGCGAAGTAGCGCTACGCGAAGCTACGCAAAGTGCAGTTCGCACTCACGCGAACTCACGCGTAGCACTACGCGAACTGCGTAGTGCACTGTTCGCAATGATTGCACAGTGCCGGATGCTTGTCCGCACTGTGCAATCATTGAAAACGGCATCTTGCACAGTGCGAGCTGTCTTTTACTGCCGCTCGAGTAGATTTTTACTCGAGCAGCAGCTTTCTCAACGCGGACTGGTAGTTTCTCATCGCGAGTGGTCGCGAGCATACGCGACCACTCGCAATGAGAAACCTGACCTCCCTGCGTTGAGAATCTCGCCGGGATGTCATTTTGCTTGCTCGCGGTCGCCAACTTGACGTTGAGGACCGCGAGCAAGCAAAAAATGACCGCTGCACTACGCTACGCTACGCGTGTTTGCACTGTACTACGTGCAATTCGCGTTGTGCGAAGTAGCGCAAACTTCGCAAACTACGCGAGCGTAGCGTAGTGCTTTGCCCAGGGTTAGTTCAAACACAGTTGAACAGATCTTCATGGACCTTCGTTAAGATATGCAGAAGAGTTTTGCAACCCATGAGACCAATCAGAAAGGCATTCAGGGAGTTTGTTATGCACTTGAGGCTAAGTTAGACAATGTCTGTGAAAGGACTAAGGCATTATAGGTAAGAATGGTCAAGATGGACCAAGATGTGAAGAGGAATACAATTGATTTGGAGATGCTCAAATCATAGAACCAGGCCTTGCAGGACAAGTTGGAAAGATCAGAGAATCACTCATGTAGAAACATTTTAAAGATTTTGAATGCTCCTGAAGATGTAGAGGGAAGTAACTTGAAAGGCTTTCTGGCAAAACTCCTTAAGGAAGGGGTCCTGAAGGGTAAGCCAGACATTGATTTGGAAAAAGAGATACAAAGAATGCATAGGGACCCTTTCAAGCAGTGTGAGGGGAGGAAAAGGCCTTGTAAGATCCTTGTGAACTTTTTATCATATAGCGCTAAGATGTTAACCCTGAACCTGGCTCTAAGACAAAGGAATTTGGCATGGGATGGCTCTTCATACACATTTATATCAGATATATGTAGCGCTACTGAACAGAGGCAGTTAAAGCTGGGTCAGCATATGGGGGTGTTGCAGAAGCTAGGAGCTAGGGCCCAATTGAGGTTCTCTGCCATGCTCAGAGTTTTGTGGAACAACAAAATGCATAACATAAGGTGACCTGCGCAGGCAGATTAACTTATTGAGAAAATACAGGGCGATCTCAGATTTGAATTGACATTGTATGCCCCTTTACTAAACTCAACTACACCCCACTTGCAATCACCACCTTCCTCCTTATGTCTTGTCACTGTTATTGTTTATGTTCAGATATATATATATATATTCATTTAAAAAATCACAGGTTTCAGGGACGTTATAGTTAGTTGGACGTTTCACTTGTACAAAACCAGAGAAATTCGGCTGTTGTTAGTTGAGCTAACTATAACTCACGCCCCTGCAATGCACTGCTGATGACGTCACATATTACATCACTCATCATGACATGGTCAGTGACATCACTGATGACATCTCAAATGACATCACTCATGACATCACTGATGACATCATCCAGTTAATATGTGATGCACCTCCTCACATTCTAATATAACCTTTCATACACCTACTCTATAAAACAAACTACCATTCTCAAAGCCATAGGCACACCAATTCCAGTTAGTACATATCCACTCACTGATTCATAGGTCTACACACACATCCACTTACCTATACATTCACTCATACATGCAGTCACTCATCAATATAGCCACTGATATATGCACTCATACACCTATACAGATACTCACACACTGCCACTCACCCATAGAGTTACTCACACACCTAGTCAGTCACCCAAAGAATCAATCACACTGCCATTTACTCATTCTACAGTTATACACACATCACCAATCATTAACCCATATAAACACCCATGTAGCTACTCACCAACCGATGTAGCCACTTACACACCAACCGACAGACTGATACAGACATTCACACATATTAGTCACTCACCCAAGCATTCAGTAAGGCACGTTTAATCACTCACTTATACAGTCAGTCACGCACCTACTAAATCATCCATTCAGACACTTATACACCCACTCATTCTTCAATACGCCTTTCCCTATATATATTAAAAATATTTAAACTTTACAGAAACACACAGTCACTGGATGATGTCATCAGTGATGTCATTTGAGATGTCATCAGTGATGTCATCAGTGATGTCACTGACCATGTCATGAGTAATGTAATATGTGACGTCATCAGCAGTGCATTGCGGGGGCGCGAGTTATAGTTACCTCAACTAACTGTAACGGCTGAATTTCTCTGGTTTTGTACGAGTGAAATGTCCAACTAACTATAACGTCCCTGAAACTTGTGGTTTTTTAAATTAATTTCTAAGGTTTTATAAATGCTAATTTCTAACTATAACGTCCCTGAAATCTATGGTTTTTTCAGTGAATTTCTAAGGTTTTTTAATTGCTAATTTCTAACTATAATGTCCCTGAAACCTATGGTTTTTTCAGTGAATTTCTATGGTTTTTTAAATGCTAATTTCTAACGTTAACGTAGTAGTCGCGTTTGCAGAGTGGTGCAGAAAGGGGCCTGGGCTTCCGACCAGCGCTCAGGAATTCCGCTGCGTAAGACTTACAGGAGGTACCAGGAGGGCTACTTGGCCCCCGAAGTCCCTCAGGAGTAAAGTGTACTTCATCCCCCAACCAGTACTGTGCCAGGAGGGGAGAATGAAGAGTGGTGGACAAAGGTGAGCGTGGCCTCTAAAGACCTCTTGGCAATCCCACTGTGTGGAGATTACTGGAGGTAACTGGAGGGATAGGTAGCCCCCAAGGACAACCTTGGGGGCAAACTACCCCTCCTATCACTTCCAGTAAGTCCCACACAGCAGGATTGCTAAGTTCTCATAGTAGGCCATGCCCCCTTTCCCCATCACTGTGCAAACGCGCTCCCGGGTGCGCTCTTGGATGGGGATTAAAGTCCCCTTCGCTACTGGAGGTCCTTAGGGGCCAACTAGCCTACCTGATACCTCCAGTATGCACCAGATAGTGGGATTGCTGACAGGTGGACACAGGCCATGCCCCTTTCTCCACCACTCTGCAAACACGCCTCCTGGCATGCTCTTGGTTGGGGGATGGAGTCCCCTTGCCTCCTGAGGATCCCTGGGGGCCAACTAGCCCTCCTGTTATCTCTAGTAAGCCCCACACAGCTGGATTGCTGAGAGTGGTCTGAGGCCACGCCCCCTTTTTACACCACTCTGCAAACACGTGTATACTCGATAGGGACATACTGACCTCAGTCCTATGTCAAACCTATAGGATATATTATTCCAATGTGCAGAGCCTATTAGGGAAATAGGAACTACACTACAACTGTAGAAATTCACTGAAAAAAACATAGGTTTCAGGGACATTATAGTTAGTTGGACATTTCACTTATACAAACCAGAGAAATTCCACCGTTATAGTTAGTTCAGCCAACTATAACTCGCGCCCCCACAATGCACTGCTGATGACATCACATATTACATCATTCATGACATGGTCAGAGACATCACTGATGACATCTCAAATGGCATCACCAATGACATCTTCCACATGAAAATCTGATGCACCTCCTCACACCTTAATATAACCTTTGATACACCCACTGTAAAATACAGACTACCATTTTCGAAACCATCGACACACCAATACCAGTTACTACATACGCACTCACTGATTCCTAGGTATACACACACATCCACTCATTCACCATACAATCACTCATACATGCAGTCACTCATCAATACAACACTATCATATGCACTCATACACCTATACAGACACTCACACACCACCACTCATCCAGAGTTAATCACACACCTAGTCAGTCATGCAAAGAATGAATCACACTTCCATTTACTCACGTATACAATTATACACACACCACATCACTTATTCATACAGAAACAAACGCATACTTACTCTCTTATACAATCACTGATACAAGTACACACTCATCCATACAGCCACTCTCACAATCACTGACTCTCACGTATAGTCATTTATATACTCCAACTCTCACATACACTGCCTTTTACATATGTAGTTACTTGGACATGTACCACTGAGACATCTATTCATTCACCAACACACCCATACACACACTCACCCACCCATACAGCTGTTTCCACATGTACTCTTGGACGCATACACCCAGTGAATCAACCACTCAAACATCTATGCACAGAGTCACACACCTCCCACCCACCCTCACACACACTCAGGCACCCATACAAATACTCAGGTAACCAATCGATAACCCATATAGACACTCATGTAGCTACTGACCAACCCATGCAGCAGCTTATACAACAACAGACAGACTGATACAGACATTCATACAGTTTAGTCACTAACCCATGCATTCAGTAAGACACATTTAATCAGTCACTTAAACAGTCAGTCACGCACCTACTAAATCCTCCATCCAGACACTTATACAACCACTCATTCTTCAATACACCTTGGCATATATATAAAACATGTTTAAACTTTAAACAAACATACAGTCACTGGATGATGTCAACAGTGATGTCATCAGTGATGTCATTTGAGATGTCATCAGTGATGTCATCAGTGATGTCACTGACCATGTCATGAATGATGTAATATGTGAGGTCATCAGCAGTGCATTGCGAGGGCGCAAGTTATAGTTAGCTGAATTAACTATAACAGCCGAATATCTCTGGTTTTGTACAAGTGAAATGTCTAACTAACTATAACGTCCCTGAAACCTATAGTTTTTTTCAGTGAGTTTCTAAGTTTTTTTAAATGCTAAGTTCTAACTATAACGTACTTGAAACCTCTGGTTTTTTCAGTGAATTTAAATGGTTTTTTAAATGCTAATTACTAACTATAACGTCCCTGAAACCTATGGTTTTTTCAGTCAATATATATATATACATATATATTATACAAAAAAAGAGTTGCCTCTAGGTGGGATGCACTCCCAGGTGGAAATTACGCCAAAGCAAGGGCACACACCATGAACAAAGTCCTTTTCTGGTTAACCTGCCAGACGCGTTTCGGGCCAATGCCCTCTTCAGTGGCAGACCATGTGACGTGCCGGCATGCGGCAACCACCAGTAAATCCCCATAATAATAACGCTCAGGTGAACCACCTGAAGCAATGCTTCCTGGGACTAGTGGTTCAGTAAAACCCAAGTGGGTCACCGCCGGCACTCACAAAAAATGTCTTAAAAAGGACTGCCGATGTTTGCGCCGGCACCCTGCATATAACAGGCACCTCCTGTTCCACAGTTAGCTGCCCCAATAAAGCAGCCGCGGACCCGCAAGTGTTTCGCGGTGGTGCAATCCCGCGACCAGGCAGGCCGCTGTACAAAATACAAAAAGAGTTGCCTCTAGGTGGGATGCACTCTCAGGTGGAAATTACGCCAAAGCAAGGGCACACACCATGAACAAAGTCCTTTTCTGGTTAACCTGCCAGACGCGTTTCGGGCCAATGCCCTCTTCAGTGGCAGACCATGTGACGGGCCGGCATGCGGCAACCACCAGTAAATCCCCATAATAATAATGCTCAGGTGAACCACCTGAAGCAATGCTTCCTGGGACTAGTGGTTCAGTAAAACCCAAGTGGGTCACCGCCGGCACTCACAAAAATGTCTTAAAAGGATTGCCGATGTTCGCGCCGGCACCCCTGCATATAACAGGCACCTCCTGTTCCACAGTTAGCTGCCCCAATAAAGCAGCCGCGGACCCGCAAGTGCTTCGCGGTGGTGCAATCCCGCGACCAGGCAGGCCGCTGTACAAATTACAAAAAAAGAGTTGCCTCTAGGTGGGATGCACTCCCAGGTGGAAATTACGCCAAAGCAAGGGCACACACCATGAACAAAGTCCTTTTCTGGTTAACCTGCCAGACGCGTTTCGGGCCAATGCCCTCTTCAGTGGCAGACCATGTGACGTGCCGGCATGCGGCAACCACCAGTAAATCCCCATAATAATAGCGCTCAGGTGAACCACCTGAAGCAATGCTTCCTGGGACTAGTGGTTCAGTAAAACCCAAGTGGGTCACCGCCGGCACTCACAAAAATGTCTTAAAAAGGATTGCCGATGTTCGCGCCGGCACCCCTGCATATAACAGGCACCTCCTGTTCCACAGTTAGCTGCCCCAATAAAGCAGCCACAGACCCGCAAGTGTTTCGCGGTGGTGCAATCCCGCGACCAGGCAGGCCGCTGTACAAAATACAAAAAAAGAGTTGCCTCTAGGTGGGATGCACTCCCAGGTGGAAATTACGCCAAAGCAAGGGCACACACCATGAACAAAGTCCTTTTCTGGTTAACCTGCCAGACGCGTTTCGGGCCAATGCCCTCTTCAGTGGCAGACCATGTGACGTGCCGGCATGCGGCAACCACCAGTAAATCCCCAAAATAATAACGGTCAGGTGAACCACCTGAAGCAATGCTTCCTGGGACTAGTGGTTCAGTAAAACCCAAGTGGGTCACCGCCGGCACTCACAAAAAATGTCTTAAAAGGATTGCCGATGTTCGCGCCGGCACCCTCTGCATATAACAGGCACCTCCTGTTCCACAGTTAGCTGCCCCAATAAAGCAGCCGCGGACCCGCAAGTGTTTCGCGGTGGTGCAATCCCGCGACCAGGCAGGCCGCTGTACAAAATACAAAAAAAGAGTTGCCTCAGTTGCCTCACGGCTCCCGTCCTGCCATTGCAAACTGCTTTGCTTCATTGAAGCGAGAGCAGGGAAACCTGCTCTCGCTTCAATGAAGCAAGCAGAATTGCTTTTCCACAAGGGGAGCTGCATGTCAGCAGCTCCCTTATGGAAAAGCAATGCCGGCTCCCATAGGACGCGGGGAGCCGGCGGGACTGTGGGGGATTGGGGACACCCCCACAGTCCCCAACCAGAGGCCAGGCCCCGGGGATGGGGTCCCCGGGGCCACTAGTGGCCTGGGAGGGGGCCATGCAGCCCCCTCCCCATAAAGAAAATTAAAAAAAAAAAAAAAACGTTAAGGCCGGCCCCGGGGATGGGGTCCCCGGGGCCTTAAATGGCCTGAGGAGGGGGCACGCAGCCCCCTCCAAAATGTATGTAAAAAACAGTGGGCATGCCCCGGGAGATGGGGTCCCCGGGGCCAATAGATGCCCAGGGAAGGGGTGCCACGCGGCCCCCTTCCCGTTTTGTTTTTTTAAAAAAAAGAAAAGAAAATCATCAGGCCCCGGGGGATGGGGTCCCCAGGGCCAAAAGTGGCCAAGGGAAGGGGGGCCACGCAGCCCCCCTCCCATACAAAAAAAAAAAAAGAAGACCCCGCCCGCTCTCTGCAGCAGTCTGCAAACGCGCCCCCTGGTGCGTTTGCAGATGGGGAACAAATTCCCCTTGAATACTGGGGGTCCCTGGGGGCCAACTAGCCCACCAGGAACATCCAGTATGCACCAGGGGCTGCGTTGCAGAGAGGTGTACAGAGGCCACGCCCCTTTTACACCTCTCTGCAACGCAGCTCTGTGGCGCTTTTGGAGGTACATGGTGGGCTAGTTGGACTCCAGGGACCCTCAGGATTCAAGGGGACTTAATCCCCCAACTTAAAACGCGCCACGGGGCGCGTTTGCACAGTGGTGAAGGGAGGGGCGGGGCTTCAGGTGACATGTGTGCAAACAGGCCCCGTGGCGGGTTTTAAGATGGGGAATTAAATCCTCTTCAATCCTGAGGGTCCCTGGGGGCCAACTAGCCCACCAGGTACCTCCAGTAAGCACCACGGAGCTGCGTTGCAGTGTTGTAAAAAGGGGCGTGGCCTCTGTACACCTCTCTGCAATGCAGCCCCCTGGCGCATACTGGAGGTTCCTGGTGGACTAGTTGGCCCCTAGGGACCCTCGGGATTGAGGAGGAATTAATTCTCCAACTTAAAACGTGCCACAGGGCGTGTTTGCAGACATGTCACCTCAGGCCCCACCCCCTTCCTTCACCATTGTGCAAATATTCCTCTAAAATCAGCCGAACTACGAATTCCGATTTATTCACCTGTTATCAGGAGAGAACCCAGTGCTGCATCTTTTAGCCCAGCACTGACCTTGAAAAGTAATTCTAACCATACTTACCAGTAACTTGAATTTCCTTCCATAGGCTAACATTGACTGGTTTCACTTGGAAATTCTTCTAAGTGTGGAGTTTTGGAACTTTATAATATTCCTCTAAAATCAGCCGAACTACGAATTCCGATTTACTCACCTGTTATCAGGAGAGAACCCAGTGCTGCATCTTTTAGCCCAGCACTGACCTTGAAAAGTAATTCTAACCGTACTTACCAGTAACTTGAATTTCCTTCCATAGTCTAACATTGACTGGTTTCACTTGGAAATTCTTCTAAGTGTGGAGTTTTGGAACTTTATAATATTCCTCTAAAATCAGCCGAACTACGAATTCCGATTTACTCACCTGTTATCAGGAGAGAACCCAGTGCTGCATCTTTTAGCCCAGCACTGACCCTGAAAAGTTATTCTAACCGTACTTACCAGTAACTTGAATTTCCTTCCATAGGAATCCATTGTCTGGTTTTCAGCAGAAAAGTTTCAGTGTCGATTTTCACAAACTACAAATATTCCTTAAAAATCGCCTGTGTGACTAAAACGCATTCTTTCAACTGTTTACAGGAGATGCACCAGTGCAGGATCCAGGATCCACCACTGAGTAAGAAAAAGTAACGATAACACTACTTACCTGCTAAGTGAATTTCCTCCCATAGGATAACATTGGTGATTCTATGTGAAATAAGTTTCTGTGTCAACTTTTAAAATACAATAATATTCCTTAAAAATCACTACTGTAACCAAAACGCTTTTACTCAACTGTTTACAGGAGATGTCCCAGGACTGAATCTAGGATCCAGTCCTGTGGTTAGAAAAGTAATCCATAAAGTAACTAATTGCATTTAACTAGAAATTCACATTGAGCTCAATGTTGCATTGTGTTTGAAATTGTGTTGCCCATTGCAACAACTGTAACTACTGTACTTAAAAGTCTAATGCCTATTTGCAAAGTATTTAAACTAAAGTAATTCATTCTGAGAAAGTATATTTTGTAATGTAATGTATAATGTAATTACAATGTAATTTAAAAAATAAAATATCTAAAAATAAATAGTTAAAAAAATGTAGTAAATCAGTATAAAAAAATATATATAACAATTAATACATTTAAAAATTGTCATTTACAAAACCTTTGAAATTCACTGAAAAAAACCATAGGTTTCAGACATGTTATAGTTAGGAATTAGCATTTAAAAACCTTACAAATTCACTGAAAAACCATAGGTTTTAGGGACAGTTATAGTTAGTTGGACATTGCACTCGTACAAAACCTGTGAAATTCCCCGTTATAGTTAGTTCAGCTAACTATAACTCGCGCCCCGCAATGCACTGCTGATGACGTCACATATTACATCACTCATGACATGGTCAGTGACATCACTCATGACATCACTGATGACATCTCAAATGACATCACTGATGACATCATCCACGTGATAATCTGATGCACCACCTCACACCCTAATATAACCTTTGATACACCCACTCTAAATTACAGACTGCCATTCGCAAAACCATAGACACTCCAACACCAATAACTACATACCCACTCACTGACTCTTAGGTCTACACACACATCCACTCACTCACCCTTACAGTCAATCATACTTACGGTCACTCAGTATAGGACTATCATATGCACTCATACTCCTATATAGACACTCAAACACCGCCACTCATCCATAGAGGTACTCACACACCTAGTCAGTCATGCAAATAATTAAACACACTGCCATTTACTCAACTATACAGTTATATACACACCAGCTCACTTACTCATACAAATACTAGCACATTCTTACGCTCTTATACAATCACTGATACAAGCACACACTCATCCATACAGTCACTCTCACAATCACACACTCTCGCTTATAGCTATTTATATACTCCAACACACATATATACTGCCTTTCACATATGTAGTTACTCACACATGTACCACTGGGACATACATTCACTCACTAACACACTCTTACACACACTTACTCACCCATACAGTCTATCACAGATGCACTCTTGAAACCATCCACCCAGTGAATCAACCACTCACACATCTATGCACAGAGTCGCACACACCCCTCCCACACAAACACTCAGGCACCCATACAGATACTCAGACAACCAATCAATAACTCATATAGACACTCATGTAGCTATTCACAAACCCATGCAGCCACTTACACAGCAACAGACAGACGGATACAGACATTCACCCAGTTTAGTCACTAACCCCTGCATTCAGTAAGATAGGTTTAATCACTCACTTATAGAGTTAGTCACACACCTACTAAATCATCCATACAGACACTTATACACCCACTCATTCTTCAATACGCCTTTCCCTATATATATTAAAAATATTTAAACTTTACAGAAACACACAGTCATTGCATGATGTCATCAGTGATGTCATTTGAGATGTCATCAGTGATGTCACTGACCATGTCATGAGTGATGTAATATGTGACGTCATCAGCAGTGCATTGCGGGGGCGCGAGTTATAGTTAGCTGAACTAACTATAACGGGGGAATTTCTCAGGTTTTGTACGAGTGCAATGTCCAACTAACTATAACTGTCCCTAAAACCTATGGTTTTTTCAGTGAATATATATATATATCTATATTATCTACTGGCGGTCGCCAGTAGATAGTTATAGTTAAAACCTATTATCCATAGGAAATCCGCGACATTCTATTTGAAATAACGTTGGCGCTGGTTGACGAATCTTCGCGAAAGTTTCCAACTTGTTGGGGCGCTCTGGTCTGCTCCTATCCTGAAAGTCTCGGGGTGATACGTTAAGCGGGGGCCGAGAAAAAGGGGGTCCCAAAACGCGTTTTCCCCATTCATTTTTCCATAGGAACCTTTAGTCGCAGCTACAGCCCGAACTGCTGAACGGAATTACACCAAATTTGGCAAAGAGGTAGCCCTTGGTTCAGTGTCGTGCCTTTTGCTTAAATGGTGTAAATCCGTTCAGTAGTTCCTGAGAAAATCAAAAGTAAAGTCACATATATATCTGGGCGGAGCCTAACCACACATGTCATCGTGAGATCTGATTGGCTGTCAGCACTTCATCCTGGAATTGCTGGCAGCCATCTTGGGACCAATATAAATGATAGTACCTCATTGAAATGCATTGTAGTGAATAGAAGATTTTGAGGGTCACCAAAAGGAGAACTATAAAGGGTGATAACAGGCTTTAGTTACATTAGAATTTATTTGTTGATGGTACCATACTAATTTTAGGAATTGTGGTGTATTCTAAGGTGATTTTACCATGTGAAAAACCTTCTGCTGGGATATCATGAATCATGTTTGAGAGAACACTATTTTCTCATGCTTGTCCCATGGAGGTTTGGAAGGTGCTCCAGAAGCTAAAATGAGAGCATATTTTCTGTAAATTCACATTATCTTTCTCACTCATGTGAGAATGAAGTCTGACATTCTCAGTAAAACATGTACATCCAACAAGGGCAGAGACTGTCAGTTGATTCCTTTGTGTTCTACTGCAGCTTCCCAGAGTGTTCTAAAGAACAACTAGAGTGCTAACAGCCTTACTTATGACAAAAGTATGGCACACCTGAAGCCATCTTGATTGGAATAAACTGGTAACACTTAAACAATTTAATTTAAAAAGGAACAAAATGATGGGGTTCATTTTGTCATAGAAATTATGGTTAGTGCTGTAGAAAGAAAAATTAGGACATGTTTCAAGTGTGATCTCAAATATCTTCCTGTTATATTTCAACAGGAGCAGCCTGCCAGTTGATGCCTTTGTGTTCTACTGCAGCTTCCCAGAGTGTTCTAAAGAACAACTAGAGCGCTAACAGCCTTACTTATGACAAAAGTATGGCACACTTGAAGCCATCTTGATTGGAATAAACTGGTAACACTTAAAACATTTAATTTAAAAGGAACAAAATGATGGGGTTCATTTTGTCATAGAAATTATGGTTAGTGCTGTAGAAAGAAAAATTAGAACATATTTCAAGTGTGATCTCAAATATCTTCCTGTTATATTTCAACAGGAGCAGCCTGCCAGTTGATGCCTTTGTGTTCTACTGCAGCTTCCCAGAGTGTTCTAAAGAACAACTAGAGCGCTAACAGCCTTACTTATGACAAAAGTATGGCACACCTGAAGCCATCTTGATTGGAATAAACCAGTAACACTTAAAACATTTAATTTAAAAAGGAACAAAATGAGGGGTTCTTTTTGAAATAGAAATTATGGTTAGTGCTGCAGAAAGAAAAATTAGGGCTTGTTTTAAGTGAGATCTCAAATCCTCTTCTATTTCATTAGAAAATTCTGACATGCAGACTGAAACAATCACTTTCAATACCAGCAGCAGACTACCAGTTAACTCCCTGGTGAACAGTAGCTTTACTCCAGTGATCTAATGAGCAACTAGAGTGCTAACATTCTGAATTTATGGCAGATGTGAGACATCTGAATGCCTTCTTGATGGAATCAAAGTAAAAACTGAAAGCATTTCCTACTGAGGAGACTGCAGTAAATGAAGAAATTAGGAAACTTCATAACAAAGAAGTCTTCCAAGATGGCCACCAGTGAAAAAGAGCCCAAATGTAGCACAAATATTACCCAGATGTAGCCCACATATAGCCCAATGACAAAAGTGTGCAAAACACTTTTTATTTTTAGTTTTTTTGTAGTTTTATGTAGTGCAGACTGGTCAGGTATTGGAGCATTGCATCTTAAAACATGACCCCCTACACTACAAAAACACCACTGCACTACCTTAAACCCTAAAACACTACCCCCAGCACGACCCCCTACACTACACAAGCACCACTGCACTATCCTAAACCCTAAAACACTACCCCCAGCACGACCCCCTACACTACCCAAACACCACTGCACTAACCGAAATCCTAAAACACTACCACCAGCACGACCCCCTACACTACCCAAACACCACTGCACTACCCTAAAACATGACCCCCTACACTACACAAACACCACTGCTACCCTAAACCCTAAAACACTACCCCCAGCACGACCTCCTACACTACACAAGCACCACTGCACTACCCTAAACCCTAAAACACTACCCCCAGCACGACCCCTACACTACACAAACACCACTGCACTATCCTAAACCCTAAAACACTACCCCCAGCACGACCCCTACACTACCCAAACACCACTGCACTAACCTAAATCCTAAAACACTACCCCAGCACGACCCCCTACACTACCCAAACACCACTGCCCTAAAACATGACCCCTACACTACACAAACACCACTGCTACCCTAAACCCTAAAACACTACCTCCAGCATGACCCCCTACACTACACAAGCACCACTGCACTACCCTAAACCCTAAAACACTACCCCCAGCACGACTCCCTACACTGCCCGAACACCACTGCACTGCCCTAAACCCTGAAACACCAGCCCCTGCATGACCCCCTACACTGCCCGAACACCACTGCACTGCCCTAAACCCTGAAACACCACCCCTAGCACGACCCCCTACACTGCCCGAACACCACTGCACTGCCCTAAACCCTGAAACACCACCCCCTTCACGACCCCCTACACTGCCCGAACACCACTGCACTGCCCTAAACCCTGAACCACCACCCCCAGCATGACCCCCTACACTGCCCGAACACCACTGCACTGCCCTAAACCCTGAAACACTACCCCCAGCAAGACCCCTACACTGCCCGAACACCACTGCACTGCCCTAAACCCTGAAACATCACCCCCAGCAAGACCCCTACACTGCCCGAACACCACTGACCTAAACCCTGAAACACCACCCCCAGCACGACCCCCTACACTGCCCGAACACCACTGCACTGCCCTAAACCCTGAAACACTACCCCCAGCATGACCCCCTACACTGCCCGAACACCACTGCTCAGCCCAAAACCCTGAAACACCAGCCCCAGCACGACCCTCTACACTGCCCGAACAACACTGCACTGCCCTAAACCTTGAAACACCAGCCCCTGCACGACCCCCTACACTGCCCGAACACCACTGCACTACCCTAAACCCTGAAACATCACCCCCAGCACGACCCCTACACTGCCCGAGCACCACTGCACTGCCCTAAACCCTGAAACACCAGCCCCAGCATGACCCCCTACACTGCCCGAACACCACTGCACTGCCCTAAACCCTGAAACACCAGCCCCAGCACGACCGCCTACACTGCCCGAACACCACTGCACTGCCCTAAACCCTGAAACACCAGCCCCAGCACGACCCCCTACACTGCCCGAATACCACTGCACTGCCCTAAACCGTGAAACACCAGCCTCAGCACGACCCCCTACACTGCCTGAACACCACTGCACTGCCCTGAACCCTGAAACACCAGCCCCAGCACAACACCCTACACTGCCCGAACACCACTGCAGCCTAAACCCTGAAACACCACCCCGTGCATGACCTCCTACACTGCCCAAACACCACTGCACTGCCCTAAACCCTGAAACACCACCCCCAGCGCGACCCCCTACACTGCCCGAACACCACTGCACTAAACCCTGAAACACCACCCCTGCACAACCCCCTACACTGCTCGAACACTACTGCACTGCCCTAAACCCAGAAACACCATCCCCAGCACGACCCCCTATACTGCACGAACACCACTGCACTGCCCTAAACCCTGAAACACTACCCCCAGCAAGACCCCCTATACTGCCCGAACACCACTGCACTGCCCTAAACCCTGAAACATCACCCAGAGCAAGACCCCTACACTGCCCGAACACCACTGCCCTAAACCCTAAAACACCACCCCCAGCAAGACCCCCTACACTGCCCGAACACCACTGCAGTGCCCTAAACCCTGAAACACCAGCCCCAGCCCGACCCCCTACACTGCCCGAACACCACTGCACTGCCCTAAACCCTGAAACACCACCCCTGCACGACCCCTACACTGCCCGAACACCACTGCACTGCCCTAAACCCTGAAACACCAGCCCCAGCACGACCACCTACACTGCCCGAAAACTACTGCACTGCCCTAAACCCTGAAACACCACCCCCAGCAAGACTACCTACACTGGCCAAACACCACTGCACTGCCCTAAACCCTGAAACACCACCCCTGCACGACCCCTACACTGCCCAAACACTACTGCACTGCCCTAAACCCTGAAACACCACCCCTCAGCACGACACCCTACACTGCCCGAACACCACTGCACTGCCCTAAACCCTGAAACACCACCCCAGCACGACCCCCTACACTGCCCGAACACCACTGCACTAAACCCTGAAACACCACCCCTGCACGACCCCCTACACTGCCGGAACACCACTGCACTGCCCAAAACCCGGAAACACCACCCCCAGCACGACCCCCTACACTGCCCTAACACCACTGCACTGCCCTAAACCCTGAAACATCATCCCCAGCACAACCCCTACACTGCCTGAGCACCATTGCTCTGCCCTAAACCCTGAAACACTAGCCCCAGCACGACCCCTACACTGCCCGAACACCACTGCACTGCCCTAAACCCTGAAACACCACCCCCAGCACGACCCCCTACACTGCCCGAACACCACTGCACTGCCCTAAACCCTGAAACACCAGCCCCAGCAAGACCACCTACACTGCCCGAACACCACTCCATTGCCCTAGACTCTGAAACACCAGCCCCAGCAAGACCCCCTACACTGCCCGAACACCACTGCACTGCCCTAAACCCTGAAACACCAGCCCCAGCACGACCCCCTACACTGCCCGAACACCACTGCACTGCCCCAAACCCTGAAACACCAGCCCCAGCACGACCCCCTACACTGCCCGAACACCACTGCACTGCCCTAAACCCTGAAACACCAGCCCCAGCACGACCCCCTACACTGCCCGAACACCACTGCACTGCCCTAAACCCTGAAACACCAGCCCCAGCACCACCCCCTACAATGCCCGAACACCACTGTACTGCCCTAAACCCTGAAACACCACCCCTGCACCGCCCCCTACACTGACCCGAACACCACTGCACTGCCCTAAACCCTGAAACACCACCCCTGCACGACCCCCTACACTGCCCGAACACCACTGCACTGCCCTAAACCCTGAAACACCACCCCTGCACCACCCCCTACACTGCCCGAACACCACTGCACTGCCCTAAACCCTGAGACACCACCCCCTGCACCGCCCCCTACACTGCCCGAACACCACTGCACTGCCCTAAACACTGAAACACCACCCCCAGCATGACCCCCTTTACTGCTCGAACACCACTGTACTGCCCCAAACGCTGAAACACCACCCCCAGCATGACCCCTACACTGCCCGAACATCACTGCACTGCCCTAAACCCTGAAACAGCACCCCCTGCACGACCCCCTACACTGCCCGAACATCACTGCACTGCCCTAAACCCTGAAACAGCACCCCCTGCACGACCCCTACACTGCCCGAACACCACTGCACTGCCCTAAACCCTAGAACACTACCCCCAGCATGACCCCCTACACTACCCGAACACCACTGCACTACCCTAAACCCTAAAATACTCCCCCAGCACGACCCCTACACTACCCGAACACGACTGCACTGCCCTAAACCCTAAAACACTCTGCCCAGCACGACCCCTACACTACCCGAACACCACTGCACTGCCCTAAACCCTAAAACACTCCCCCAGCATGACCCCCTACACTACCTAAACACCACTGCACTGCCCTAAACCCTAAAACACTACCCCCGCATGACCCCCTACACTACCCAAATACCAATGCACTACCCTAATCCCTAAAACACTACCCCCGCACAACCCCTACACTACCCAAAGACCACTGCACTACCCTAAACTCTAAAACAATACCCCCGCACGACTCCCTACACTACCCAAAGACCACTGCACTACCCTAAACCCTAAAACACGACCTCCTACACTACACAAACACCACTGCACTACCCTAAACCCTAAAAA
This sequence comes from Calotriton arnoldi, assembly GCA_963921515.1. Classification (NCBI taxonomy): domain Eukaryota; kingdom Metazoa; phylum Chordata; class Amphibia; order Caudata; family Salamandridae; genus Calotriton; species Calotriton arnoldi. The sequence continues at coordinate 283,121 of CAWUFW010016062.1, forward strand.
CTACCCCCAGCACGAACCCCTACACTACCCAAACACCACTGCACTACCCTAAACCATAAAACACTACCCCCAGCAGTACCCCCTACGCTACCCAAACACCACTGCACTACCCTAAACCCTAAAACACTACCCCCAGCAGGTACCCCCTACACTACCCAAACACCATTGCACTACCCTAAACCCTAAAACACTACCCCCAGCAGTATCCCCTACACTACCCAAACACCACTGCACTACCCTAAATCCTAAAACCCTAAAACACTAACCCCAGCACGACCCCCTACACTACCCAAACACCACTGTACTACCCTAAACCCTAAAACACTCCCCCAGCACGACTCCCTACACTACCCAAACACCACTGCACTACCCTAAACCCTAAATCTACCCCCAGCATGACCCCCTACACTACACAAACACCACTGCACTACCCTAAGCCCTAAAACACTACCCCCAGCACGACCCTCTTCACTACCTAAACACAACTGCACAATTTGTTACAGGCATTGCAACGCAGGCCTGTGGTGCTTACTGGAAGTACCTGGTGGGCTGGTTGGGCCCCAGGGACTCTCAGGATTCAAGGTGACCTAATCCCCAAACTTAAAACGCGCCACGGGGCGCGTTTGCACAGTGGTGAAGGGAGGGGCGGGGCCTCAGGTGACATGTCCGCAAACACGCCCTGTGGTGCGTTTAAGTTGGGGAGTTAATTCCCTTTGAATCCTGGGGGCCAACTAGCCCACCAGGTACCTTCAGTAAGCACAACAGAGGTGCGTTGCAGAGAGGTGAAAAAGGTGCGTGGCCTCGGAACGCCTCTCTGCAACTCAGCTCTGTGGTCCTAACTGTAGGTACCTGGGGGCTAGTTGGGCCCCAGGGACCCTCAGGATTCAAGGGGACTTAATCCCGCAACTTAAAACGCGCCACGGGGCGCGTTTGCACACATGTCACCTCAGGCCCCCTCCCTTCACCACTGTGCAAACGCGCACTGGCTCTGGTTAGTCAGAGTCAGTTACCACCAGTACCCGTCTGAAAAAGTTGTGGGCACAGGATGATTTTGCAACAAGGCCTCTTTCTGCTCCTCTGTTGGTTCTTTCTGCACATCTTTTGCTTCTTTCTGTGCGTTTTTTCTTCTTTCTTCACATGTCCTACCTCTGTTGGCATAGTTAGAAACTAGCATTTAAAAAACCTTTGAAATTCACTTAAAAATCATAGTTTTCAGGCACGTTATAGTTAGAAATTAGCATTTAAAAAACCTTTGAAATTCACTGAAAAAACCATAGGTTTCAGGCACGTTATAGTTAGAAATTAGCATTTAAAAAACCTTTGAAATTCACTGAAAAAACCATAGGTTTCAGGCACGTTATAGTTAGAAATTAGCATTTAAAAAACCTTTGAAATTCACTGAAAAAACCATAGGTTTCAGACACGTTATAGTTAGAAATTAGCATTTAAAAAACCTTTGAAATTCACTGAAAAAACCATAGGTTTTAGGGACAGTTATAGTTAGTTGGACATTGCACTCGTACAAAACCCGTGAAATTCCCCTGTTATAGTTAGTTCAGCTAACTATAACTCGCGCCCCGCAATGCACTGCTGATGACGTCACATATTACATCACTCATGACATGGTCAGTGACATCACTGATGACATCTCAAATGACATCACTGATGACATCATCCATGTGATAATTTCATGCATCTTCTCACACCCTAATATAACTTTTGATACACCCACTCTAAATTACAGACTGCCATTCTCAAAACCATAGACACTCCAACACCAAAAACTACATACCCACTCACTGATTCTTAGGTCTACACACACATCCACTCACTCACCTGTACAGTCACTCATACTTACAGTCACTCAGTACAGGACTATCATATGCACTCATACACCTATATAAACACTCACACACCGCCACTCATCCATAGAGGTACTCACACACCTAGTCAGTCATGCAAAAATTAATCACACACCCATTTACTCACCTATACAGTTATACACACACCAGCTCACTTACTCATACAAATACTAGCACATTCTTACGCTCTTATACAATAACTGATACAAGCACACACGCATCTATACAGCCACTCTCACAATAACACACTCTCACTTATAGCCATTTAAATACTCTAACACACATATATACTGCCTTTTACATATGTAGTTACTCGCACATGTACCTCTGAGATATACATTCACTCACTAACACACCCATACACACACTCACCCACCCAAGCAGTCCATCACAGATGCACTCTTGAAATCATGCACCCAGTGAATCACCCACTCACACATCTATGTATAGAGTCACACACACCCCACCCACACAAACACTCAGGCAGCCATACAGATACTCAGAGAACCAATCAATAACCCATATAGACACTCATGTAGCTATTCGCAAATCCATGCATCCACTTACACACCAACAAACAGACGGATACAGACATTCACACAGTTTAGTCACTAACCCATGCATTCAGTAAGATACGTTTAATCACTCACTTGTAGAGTCAGTCACTCACATACTAAATCATCCATTCAGACACTTATACACCCACTCATTCTTCAATACGCCTTTCCCTATATATATTAAACATATTTAAACTTTACAGAAACACACAGTCACTGGATGATGTCATCAGTGATGTCATCAGTGATGTCATTTGAGATGTCATTTGAGATGTCATCCGTGATGTCACTGACCATGTCATGAGTGATGTAATATGTGACGTCATCAGCAGTGCATTGCGGGCGCGAGTTATAGTTAGCTGAACTAACTATAACAGGGAATTTCACGGGTTTTGTACGAGTGCAATGTCCAACTAACTATAACTGTCCCTAAAACCTATGGTTTTTTCAGTGAATATATATATATATATATATCCAAAAGCCTTGATCACACAAATAAAAAGTGTATTACAGCCTTGCTACATACACAATATTGACACTGAGGTAGGACTATGCATACCTCTAAAGGCAGTGTAAGCACGTCAATGACGTGGCTGCCATCTTGTAATTTATGCAAAATCATGGCACATGGTTACATGTACATAGTGAACCTGCTGTGCACTTCAAGGTAACTGACATGAACCGATAAAGAAAACATAAACATGTGTTATAAAGTGCAAACACAATTGCGCGACATAATCCATAGTGAAAGCGCTAACATATAGTCATCTGTTGTCATATTGGAATGACTGTCCGAGTGTGCAAGTAATAAAACACATCTACATTACATACAATTGCTTGCCACATAGTGTGTGAAAGTACCAGAAAAACAGGTCCTGGACATAAGACCTGAAATGTGCAGTACCTCTGTCTGAAATGGGACTAGCCGGCTGACCTTGTATGGTCTCAGGTCTTACTGAGAAGTGCATTGCACGGTGCATATATCACAATGTAGTATAGATAATACAATTTAAGCAGTGCATTGTGGGGACACGAGTCATAGTTAGCTCAACTAACTATAACGGCTGAATTTCTCTGGTTTTATACGAGTGAAATGTCCAACTAACTATAACGTCCCTGAAACCTGTGGTTTTTTCAGTGAATTTCTAAGGTTTTTAAATGCTTATTTCTAACTATAACGTCCCTAAAACCTATGTTTTTTAATGAATTTCAAAGGTTTTTTAAATGCTAATTTCTAACTATAACGTCCATGAAACCTATGGTTTTTTTCAGTGAATTTCTAAGGTTTTTTAAATGCTAATTTCTAAGTATAATGTTCTAAAAATATTTTTTTAAGTTTTTTTGTAGTTTTAAAAATAATATAATGCTTTCTCTTTTCTAAAATATAAATATAAATGTATTTATTTTTAATAAAAAAGTGTATTCGCATACCGATCGTGTACCTGTCTCGATGGGTGCGCGAATCCAAGTATTTTGCCGCCATATTTGTTAAGTCGTGTACAATGCACGTTTCGTAAGCGACGGGTGCGCGGATCTCGGCCCCGCGTAACGTCACGTACGTAGTTCCGGGGGTCACGCCAGGTGCGCGAATCCATCGCAAATCTTTGGGTTTTAAAAGTATATGTATATAACTTTATTATATATATTATACCAAGACATTATTTAATATAATTGTAAATATCATGTATCTGTAACTGGAATAAAGATATATTATTGTTAAATGTATTTTTCGGAAATCGCATCGGGTGCACGCTCGTGGCACGCCCGGTGCGCGAATCCCATGTGACTTCAAAAGAAAGACTTTCATTGGTTTAGAGGCTTTTGATTCTAGAACTTGAAGGACCCCACCCATTTTTCTTCATTCTTTCAAGACCATCTCAGAAGAGACACCTGTTCTCTTTTGGATCTCTTCTTTAGATCTTTTTGGTGTTTTTTTTGTACCATCAAAAAATGGCAGCTGGAGATCCAACACAGCAGCTTCAGAAGGCGAAGAAGATTTGGAAGAACCCATAAAAGTGGGGTATGAGAGTATCGTGTGGGATTTTTTCAGTATACACCTGGTGAAAAAAAGGTGAATGCCAGGAATGTGATATGCACCATTAGTCAAAAAGTATTGTCACGAGGGTCAGAGAAGAAATATTCTTGCGGGACATCTTCTATGCTCAAGCATTTACAGACCATGCACCCTTGACGTCTAGCAAGGGAACAACTGCGTCGTCAATTGGAAAAAGAAACAACTGATGACAATACCCCTGGACCCAGTACCTCTTCTGCTGGCACAACAACTGCTGCACTCAACATTCATCCTGACTTAGCTCGAGTAGAGCAGCGTTGTTTGAAATGTAAAAAAAACTTATGTGTTGGTGAGCAATCAGTGAATGCTATCCTGGTTGCCATTCAGAACCACAAGTGTTAATCTAGTTTTTTTGTTTGTTTATGCAATGAGATTTAATTGCATATTATTTTCAATGTTATTCTTGTTGGTTCTGTTTTTCTTTCATTTTTTAACAAAAAAAACACCAAAACAATGTAAAAAGTTAAAAAAATATAAAAAAATTATAAAAGAAAAAAATGGTTCTTTTCAGAACCGCCTATTTGGTTTAAAAAAGAAAAAAAATTTAAGTGTTGTATGAATTGTGGTAAGTGGAATATATGGAGATGTGTATGGTTAGTGTATATATGAGTGAAGCAGTGCATGGGTAATGCCGGGGTGATTGCAAGAGTGCAAGAGAAATGTCTGGGTGATTGCAGGAGTGCATGAGTAGTGCCTGAGTGATTGCATGAGTGGAGAGGTAATGTGTAAGTGATTGTCAGAGTGCATGGGTAATGCCTGACTGATTGCATGAGTGCAAGGGTGGTGCCTGGGGGATTGCATGAGTGCAGACGTAATGCCTAACTGATTGCATGAGTGCAAGGGTTATGCCTCGGTGATTGCATGAGTGCAAGTGTTATGTCTGAGTGATTGCATGAATGCAGAGGTAATGTGTGGGTGATTTGAGGACTGCATGCCTAATGCCTGAGTGATTGCATGAGTGCAAGGATAGTGCATGGTGATTTTATAAGTGCATGGGTAGTGGCTTTGTGATTAGTGGAGTGTATGGCTACTGGCTGGGTAATTGGAGGAGTGCATGGGTAGTGTCTAGGTGATTGGAGGAGTATATGGGGAGTGCCAGAGTGATTAAAGAAGTGCATGGGTATTGCTTCTGTGATTCCATGAGTGCTAGGGTAGTGCCTACGTGATTGGAAGAGGGCAAGAGTAGTGCGTGGTGCTTTTATAAGTGCATGGGTAGTGGCAGGGTGATTGGTGGAGTGCATGCGTTCTGGCTGGGTAATTGGAAGAGTACATGGGTAGTGTCTATGTGATTGGAGGAGTACAAGGGCAGTGCCTGGGTTATTGCATGAGTGCATGAGTAGAGCCTGGGAGATTGGAGGAGTGGATTGGTAATGGCTGGGTGATTTTGTAAGTGCATGGGTATTGCTTGGGTGATTTTGTAAGTGCATGGATAATGCATGGGTGATTGCATGAGTGCAGAGGTAATGTATGGGTGATTGGAAGAGTGCATGGTTAATGCCTGAGTGATTGCATGAGTTTATGGGTAATGCCTTGGTGATTGCATGAGTGCATGGGTAGTGCCTGGGTGATTGGAGGAGTGTATGGGTAGTACCTGAGTGATTGAAGATGTGTATGGGTAGTGCTTCTGTGATTCCACGAGTGCTATGATAGTGCCTAGGTGATTGGAAGAGGGCAAGAGTAGTGTGTGGTGATTTTTTAAGTGCATGGCTAGTGGCAAGATGATTGGTGGAGTGCTTGGCTACTGGCTGGGTAATTGGAGGAGTGCATGGGTAGTGTCTATGTGATTGGAGGAGTGCATGGGTAGCGCATGGGTGATTGGATGAGTGCATGGGCAGTGCCTGGGTTATTGCATGAGTGCATGAGTAGAGCCTGGGAGATTGGAGTAGTGGATTGGTAATGGCTGGGTGATTTTGTAAGTGCATTGGTATTGCTTGGGTGATTTTGTAAGTGCGTGGATAATGCATGGGTGATTGCATGAGTGCAGAGGTAATGTATGGGTGATTGGAAGACTGCATGGTTAATGCCTGAGTGATTGCATGAGTTTATGGGTAATGCCTTGGTGATTGCATAAGTGCATGGGTAGTGCCTGGGTGATTGGAGGAGTGTATGGGTAGTGCCTGAGTGATTGAAGATGTGCATGGGTAGTGCTTCTGTGATTCCATGAGTGCTATGATAGTGCCTAGGTGATTGGAAGAGTGGTGTGTGGTGATTTTTGAAGTGCATGGGTAGGGGCAAGATGATTGGTGGAGTGCATGGCTACTGGCTGGGTAATTGGAGGAGTGCGTGGGTAGTGTCTCCATGATTGGAGGAGTGCATGGGTAATGCAAGGGTGATTGGATGAGTGCATGGGCAGTGCCTGGGTTATTGTATGAGTGCATGAGTAGAGCCTGGGAGATTAAAGGAGTGGATTGGTAAAGGCTAGGTGATTTTGTAAGTGCAAGTTTATTGCTTGGGTGATTTTGTAAGTGCATGGATAATGCATGGGTGATTGCATGAGTGCAGAGGTAATGTATGGGTGATTGGAAGAGTGCACGGTTAATGCCTGAGTGATTGCATTAGTTTATGGGTAATGCTTTGGTGATTGCATGAGTGCATGGGTAGTGCCTGGGTGATTGGAGGAGTGTATGGGTAGTGCCTGAGTGATTGAATATGTGCATGGGTAGTGCTTCTGTGATTCCATGAGTGCTATGATAATGCCTATGTGATTGGAAGAGGGCAAGAGTAGTGTGGTGATTTTATAAGTGCATGGCTAGTGGCAAGATGATTGGTGGAGTGCATGGCTACCGGCTGGTTAATTGGAAGAGTGCATGGGTAGTGTCTACGTGATTGGAGGAGTACATGGGCAATGCCTTGGTGATTGCATGAGTGCATGTTTAGTGCCTGTGTGATTGGAGGAGTGTATGGGTAGTACCTGAGTGATTGAAGAAGTGCATGGGTAGTGCTTCTGTGATTCCATGAGTGCTATGTTAGTGCCTAGGTGATTGGAAGAGGGCAAGAGTAGTGCGTGGTGATTTTATAAGTGCATGTGTAGTGGCAGGATGATTGGTGGAGTGCATGGCTACTGGCTGGGTAATTGGAGGAGTGCATGGGTAGTGTCTACGTGATTGGAGGAGTTCATGCGTAGTGCATGGGTGAATGGATGAGTGCATGGGCTGTGCCTGCGTTATTGCATGAGTGCATGAGTAGAGCCTGGGAGATTGAAGGAGTGGATTGGTAAAGGCTGGGTGATTTTGTAAGTACATGGGTATTGCTTGGATGATTTTGTAAGTGCATGGATAATGCATGGGTGATTGCATGAGTGCAGAGGTAATGTATGGGTGATTGGAAGAGTGCATGGTTAATGCCTGAGTGATTGCATTAGTTTATGGGTAATGCCTTGGTGATTGCATGAGTACAAGGGTAGTGCCTGGGTGATTGTAGGAGTGTATTGGTAGTGCCTAAGTGATTGACGAAGTGCATGGGTAGTGCTTCTGTGAATCCATGAGTGCTATGCTAGTGCCTAGGTGATTGGAAGAGGGCAATAGTAGTGCGTGGTGATTTTATAAGTGAATGGGTAGTGGCAGGATGAATGGTGGAGTGCATGGTTACTGGCTGGGTAATTGGAGGAGTGCATGGGTAGTGTCTACATGATTGGAGGAGTGCATGGGTAATGCATGGGTGATTGGATGAGTGCATGGGCAGTGCCTGGTTTATTGTATGAGTGCATGAGTAGAGCTTGGGAGTTTAAAGGAGTGGATTGGTAAAGGCTAGGTGATTTTGTAAGTGCATGGGTATTGCTTGGGTGATTTTGTAAGTGCATGGAGAATGCATGGGTGATTGCATGAGTGCAGAGGTAATGTATGGGTGATTGGAAGAGTGCATGGGTAATGCCTGAGTGATTGCATGAGTTTATGGGTAATGCCTCTGTGATTGCATGAGTGCATGGGTACTGCCTGGGTGATTGGAGGAGTGTATGGGTAGGGCCTGAGAGATTGAAGAAGTGCATGGGTCGTGCTTGTGTGATTCCATGTGTGCAACAGAAGTGCCTAGGTGATTGGAAGAGTGCAAGAGTACTGCATGGTGATTTTTTAAGTGTATGGGTAGTGGCAGGGTGATTGGAGGAGTGCAAGGATAGTGCCTGCGTTATTGCATAAGTGAATAGATAGTGCCTAAGTGATTGCATGACTGCTGGAGTAGTCTGTAGATGATTGGAAGGCTGCATGGATAGTGCTTGGTTGATTCCATGAGTGCTGCAGAATTGCCTGAGCACATGTATGACTACATGAACAGTTCCTGAATGATAGAAGTAGTGCATGGGTAATGCCTAGGTGATTGCATGAATGCAGGAGTAATGTCTGGGTGATTAAAGGAGTGCATGGGCAGTACCTGAGTGATTAGATGAGTGTATAGGTAGTGCCTTGGTGATTTTATAAGTGCATAAGTAGTGCCTGCATGACTGCAGGAGTAGTACATAAATAGTGCCTGGGTAATTGCATGTCTCCAGTGGTAGTTCCTGAGTGATTGAAGGAGTGCATGGCTAATGTCTGGGTTATTGCATGAGTGCAGGAGTAATGTCTGGGTGATTGAAGGAGTGCATGGGTAATGCCTGGCTGCATGTAGGACTGACTGGGTAGTTCCTGGGTGATTGGAGGAGTGCATGAGTAGTACCAGGGTGATAGCATGAGTGCAGGACTACTGCATGGATGATTGGAAGACTGCGTGGGTAGTGCTTGGTTGATTCCATGAGTGCTGCAGAAGTGCCTGAGCACATGTATACCTGCATGAACAGTGCCTGAGTGATTGAAGTAGTGCATGGGTAATGCCTGGGTGATTGTATGAATTCAGGGATAATGTCTGGGTGATTAAAGGAGTGCATGGGCAGTGCCTGAGTGATTAGATGAGTGTATAGCTAGTGCCTTGGAGATTTTATAAGTGCATTGGTAGTGCCTGGGTGATTGGAGAAGCGCATGAATATTACCTGGATGACTGTAGGAGTGCAAGTGTAGTGCCTGGGTTATTGCATGAATGCATAAGTAGTGTCTGCATGACTGCATGACTCCAGGAGTAGTCCATAACTAGTGCCTGGGTAATTGCATGACTGCAGGGGTAGTTCCTAAGTGATTGAAGGAGTGCATGGCTAATGTCTGGGTTATTGCATGAATGCAGGAGTAATGTGTGGGTGATTGAAGGAGTCTATGAGTAATAACTGGGTGCATGAAATAGTGCATGGGTAGTGCCTAGCTGCATGTAGGACTGCCTGGGTAGTTTGTGGGTGATTGGAGGAGTGCATAAGTAGTAGCAGGGTGATTGCATGACTGCAGGATTACTACATAGATGCCCCTGATTGTGCTCGTTTTTTTTTCCTTTCTGTGCCCCCTTGCTGCCCCTGATTGTGCTCGTTTTTTTCCTTTCTGTGCCCCCTTGCTGCCCCTGATTGTGCTCGTTTTTCCTTTCTGTGCCCCCTTGCTGCCCCTGATTGTGCTCGCTTTTTCTTTCTGTGCCCCCTTGCTGCCCCTGATTGTGCTCTGCTTTTCCTTTCTGTGCCCCCTTGCTGCCCCTGATTGTGCTCGTTTTTCCTTTCTGTGCCCCCTTGCTGCCCCTGATTGTGCTCGTTTTTTTTCCTTTCTGTGCCCCCTTGCTGCCCCTGATTGTGCTCGTTTTTTTCCTTTCTGTGCCCCCTTGCTGCCCCTGATTGTGCTCGTTTTTTTTCCCTTTCTGTGCCCCCTTGCTGCCCCTGATTGTGCTAGTTTCTTTCCTTTCTGTGCCCCCTTGCTGCCCCTGATTGTGCTTTTTTTTCCTTTCTGTGCCCCCTTGCTGCCCCTGATTGTGCTCCTTTTTTTTCCTTTCTGTGCCCCCTTGCTGCCCCTGATTGTGCTCGTTTTTCCTTTCTGTGCCCCCTTGCTGCCCCTGATTGTGCTCATTTTTTTCCCCTTTCTGTGCACCCTTGATGCCCTGATTGTGCTCGTTTTCCCTTCTGTGCCTGTTTCCCGCCGCTGCGCCCCCGCGGCCCCGCCCCCGCACTGCCCATTCGCTGCCCCATTCCCTGCTCCTCCCTCCCACCTCCCCATTTATGGCGGCCGCTGCGTGGTGAAGAGAGCGACCCCTGACCTCGACTGGTAGGTCGCTCCCCCACCACACAGCTCCGTCTGTGTGCCCCCTTGCTGCCCCTGATTGTGCTTGTTTTTCCTTTCTGTGCCCCCTGCTGCCCCTGATTGTGCTCATTTTTCCTTTCTGTGCCCCCTTGCTGCCCCTGATTGTGCCTCGCTTTTCCTTTCTGTGCCCCCTTGCTGCCCCTGATTGTGCTCGTGTTTTTTCCCTTCTGTGCCCCCTTGCTGCCCCTGATTGTGCTCGTTTTTTTCCTTTCTGTGCCCCCTTGCTGCCCCTGATTGTGCTCGTTTTTCCTTTCTGTGCCCCCTTGCTGCCCCTGATTGTGCTCGTGTTTTTTTCCCTTCTGTGCCCCCTTGCTGCCCCTGATTGTGCTCGTTTTTTTCCTTTCTGTGCCCCCTTGCTGCCCCTGATTGTGCTCGTTTTTTTCCTTTCTGTGCCCCCTTGCTGCCCCTGATTGTGCTCGTTTTTTTTCCTTTCTGTGCCCCCTTGCTGCCCCTGATTGTGCTCGTTTTTCCTTTCTGTGCCCCCTTGCTGCCCCTGATTGTGCTCATTTTTTTTTTCCTTTCTGTGCCCCCTTGATGCCCTGATTGTGCTCGTTTTCCCTTCTGTGCCTGTTTCCCGCCGCTGCGCCCCTGCGGCCCCGCCCCCTCACTGCCCATTCGCTGCCCCATTCCCTGCTCCTCCCTCCCACCTCCCCATTTATGGCGGCTGCTGTGCGGCCGCGCCGCTGGCGCGCCGCTGGCGTGCCTAAGGCAAGCCCGCCTGCGCCCGTCCGCGCCGTGACCGCGCCCAGCGCCAGACCCCCTGGTCCGGGCATCCCCTGCGCCCGCCACATCAACAGACGCCAATACGACGCCAGCACCCTCCACGCACTCAACCCCGGAAAAGATCACGCCTGCTACCAGGCCACCCCGAAGCGCACCCAAGGGCCCTTCACCTGCCGGAACTGCAGCTTCGCCAGCACCCGCCCGCCAAACCACCGCCCAGGAAAGAACCCAACTACCTCAGATGCATCCTCCTCAACACCCGCTCCGCCCGCAAATACGCCATCGAACTCTGGGACCTTCTCGACTCAACCTCCCCAGACGTCGCATTCCTGACGGAGACCTGGCTGAAACCCGCTTCAGCCCCCGACATCGCCATTGCCATCCCGGACGGATACAAGATCACCCGCAGGGACCGCACCAACGGAGTCGGAGGAGGCATCGCCATCGTCCACAGGAACACCCCAAGAGTCTCAACCAACACCGACAACACCCTCAGCACCGCCGAACACATGCACTTCCAGATCCACACAGACCCCAACACCACCCTCAGAGGAACCCTCATCTACAGACCCCCGGACCCTGACCACAGTTCAGCGATTCCATCGCTGACTTCGTCAGCACACACGCCATCGCCTCCACGGACTACATCCTCCTCGGGGACCTGAACTTCCACCTCGAGAACAACAAGGACACCAACTCCACCACCCTGATCGACAACCTCGCCACCCTCGGACTCAGACAGCTCGTGACTACACCCACCCACGCCGCCGGCCACACGCTAGACTCCATCTTTTCCGCAAGCCCACACGTCTCCTTCAACCACACCTCCGAACCCCACTGGACTGACCACCACTGCATCCACTTCACCTACAGGAAGCCCACCACGCACCACCGCACCGAACAAATGCCTCGCCGCTGCTGGAGCAGAGTCACGGAAGACCAGCTAACCACAACCTCGCCCTGAGCCCACCCGCCGAACCCTCCGACCCCCGACACCGCCGCCCGCAACCTCAGACAGTGGATCGACGACTGCGCCAACACCCTCGCCCCGCCCAAGAATCCACCCAACAGCCACACCAGCAAGAAAGCCACCTGGTTCACCGAAGACCTCCAGGCCTCCAAACGAACATGCCGAAAACTGGAGAAGATCTGGCTCCACGAACGGACAGCGGACAGCTACGCCACCCACAAGAGCGCCACCCGCAGTCACCATCACCTCATCAGATCCGCCAAAAGGGCCTCACTCAAAGACCGCCTAGACAACAACGCACACAACAGCAAAGAGCTCTTCAACATCGTGAAGGAACTCTCCAATCCCAGCTCCAACACCAACGACATCCAGCCATCGCGAGACCTGTGCGACTCACTGGCCACCTTCTTCCACCGCAAAATCGCCGACATCCACGACAGCTTCAACACCACGACCGCCCCGGCAACCACCGAGACCACTGCCCCCACAACCACCAACCGCCTGCTCTCCTGGACCAACATCAACGACGAGGACACCAGCGAGATCATGAACACCATCCACTCCGGTTCACCGCTAGACCCGTGCCCTCACCACATCTTCAACAAAGCCAGTACAGCCATCGCGCCCCATCTCCGGAAAATAATCAACATCTCCTTCGAGACAGCAACCTTCCCGGAAAGCTGGAAGCACGCCGAGATCACCGCCTTACTCAAGAAACCCAAGGCAGACCCCAAGGACCTCAAGAACTTCCGACCCATCTCTCTGCTCCCGTTCCCCGCGAAGGTCACCGAGAAAATCATCAACAAACAACTGACCCGCTACCTCGAGAAGAACAACATCCTGGACCCTTCCCAGTCCGGCTTCCGCAGCAACCACAGCACCGAAACCGCCCTCATCGCCGCCACCGATGACATCAGGACCCTGCTAGACAACGGAGAAACAGCAGCCCTCATCCTCCTGGACCTATCAGCCGCCTTCGACACGGTCTGCCACCACACACTACGAACACGCCTTCACGACGCCGGGATCCAAGAGAAGGCCCTGGACTGGACCACATCCTTCCTTTCCGCCAGAACACAAAGCGTCCGCCTCGCCCCTTCCGATCCAAGGCCACCAAGATCATCTGCGGCGTACCCCAAGGCTCCTCCCTCAGCCCAACGCAGTTCAACATCTACATGGCACCCTCGCCCACGTCGCCCGACAGCACAACCTCAACATCATGTCCTACGCCGACGACACCCAGCTGATCCTCTCCTCACCAAAGACCCTCACACCGCCAAAGCCCACCTCCACGAAGGAATGAAGGCCGTCGCTGAATGGATGAGGACCAGCCGCCTGAAGCTGAACTCGGACAAGACGGAGGTCCTCATCCTTGGTTCCAACCCTTCAGCCTGGGACGACTCCTGGTGGCCAACATCACTGGGAACAGCCCCGCCACCCACCGACCACGTACGCAACCTAGGGGTCATCCTCGACCCCACCCTCTCCATGACTAAGCAGGTCAACGCCGTTTCCTCATCCTGCTTCAACATCCTCCGAATGCTCCGCAGGATCTTCAAGTGGATCCCCACCGAAACAAGAAAAACAGTCACCCAGGCCCTCGTCACCAGCAGGCTGGACTACGGAAACGCCCTCTACGCAGGAACGACGGCTAAGCTCCTGAGACGGCTGCAACGCATCCAGAACGCCTCTGCACGTCTTATCCTCGACATCCCCCGACGCAGCCACATCACACCCCACCTGAGAGACCTGCACTGGCTCCCTGTCAACAAGAGGTTAACCTTCAAGCTCCTCACCCACGCACACAAAGCACTCCACAACTCCGGACCAGCCTACCTCAACAGACGACTCAGCTTCTACACCCCCACCCGCCAGCTCCGCTCGACCAGCCTCGCCCTCGCCACAGTCCCCCGCATCCGGAAAACGACCGCCGGCGGCAGATCCTTCTCCCACCTCGCCGCCAAGACCTGGAACACCCTCCCCACCAACCTCCAACAGACCCAAGACCTAATGGCCTTCAGAAGACTCCTCAAGACCTGGCTCTTCGATCAGTAGCAGCACCACCCCCCTCTTCCCCCAGCGCCTTGAGACCCTCGCGGGTATGTAGTGCGCTTTATAAGTGACATGATTGATTGATTGATTGATTGATAGATGATTTGAACACTGCATGAGTAGTGCTTGTTTGATTCCATGAGTGCTGTAGAAGTGCCTGAGCACATGTATGTCTGTATGGTCAGTGCCTCAGTGATTAAAGTAGTGCATGGGTAATACCTGGGGGATTTCATGAATGCAGGAGTAATGTCTGGGTGAATAAAGGACTACATGAGCAGTACCTGAGTGATTAAATGAGTGTATAGGTAGTGCCTTGGTGATTTTATAAGTGCATAGGTAGTGCTTGGGTGAATGGAGGAGTGCATGGATAGTACCTGGGTGATTGCATGAGTGAGCAGTAGTGCATGGATGATTGGAAGACTGCATGGGTAGTGCTTGGGTGATTGGATGAGTACATAAGTAGTCTCTTGGTGATATTATAAGTATATAGATTCAGGCTAGGTGAATGGAGAAATGCTTGGATAGTGCGTGGGTGATGGTAGTAGTATGAGAATAGTGTCTAATTATATAGATCAGTACATGGGTAGTATTTGAAAAAATGGATCAGTGCAATAAAAATGACTGTAAACATTACTTCATATTATTATGCTTATTGCATTATTTCATCTTACCTTCTTTATTCAAATACATACCAAACTCAGTGAAACTATTTTACAGTTCTTTTGTTGTAAATTGAATTTAAAATCTTTTCAACGTTTACTATTACTTTCTGTAATAAAAAGAAGGAAAACTGTTATTACATATAATATTATGGTTTTTAAAACACAACATAATTTTAGAATGACATAACATATTCAGTTTCCCTTTTTGCTGTTCTCAGATTCTATTGAATTTCACTATACACAGTGATTTCAACGTAGATCATCATATAACAGCGGGGGAAAAAATACAATCAATTTGATTGTAAAAAAAAAAAAAAAATCTGGGTCGAAAATATTTACCACAAATTTAACTATCTGTTTACCTATCTACAGTTTCTAAATTACATTCTTCAACTACATTAAATTATTTATTTTTCTGAAGTACATCTTCTAAAATATACACTCTCATTTACATCACATATAATATAAAGATCAAATATATAAACTAGTTCCTTGAAACACAATTTTGCAAATCCAATAAAAAAAAGTAGAAATAATAATTCAAACACTAATTGGTCACATCTTCCCAATAGGCCGAATAGTGTTTCCAAATCCTTTGGCATTAATAATATCCAATATAAACTTGTTATTTTGTGTTCCCAATAGGCCGAATTATGTTTTCAAATTTTTGGCATTAAAAATATCAGATATGAGTCTGGTAATTCGTAAGGCAACCTACATTTGAATTCCAAATGGCCATCATTGCAATGTGTCCATCCTTTATTGCACTTTAAATACACAGTATAGTGTCCAGATTTTGTAGTAGGCCCATCATGGTATATAATAGCCACTGCTTTAAAAGTTCTTCCTGAAATTGACACTTGACTTGCCACAAAATTTTTATTTTTATTTCCAATTTTGTTCCATTTGCTCTACAATGTTGTAGCAGTAAAACATATTTTCCACATTTTTCTATATATAATGTTGACAACATTTCTGATTTACAATGAGAACATTTCATATCTTAATTTGCTGTTTTTACTAATTTGTTAAAAGACACTGATTTGCAATCTGGTATTGTCAAATATATGAATCGTTCAGTGTTTATTTGAGTGGTGGAACAAAATGAACACTCTTCACATTTATGATCCCATCTGTAACTTAGTCTAAACACATTTTCAATTTCTATTCCTTCATCTTCCAATACTGCAAGCATAAACATAAGAAATTCTTGTGCATCTTGTTGTACATTAAGTGTAAATTGTGAAGAACCAGAACATATATCCAAAAGATGTTGTATGCGAGAAACAGTATGGATTTTAGTTCTATCAGTTTCCAACTTTTCAAAAATATAATGTAATAAAGAGCAGAATCTTTTTTCTCGAATTTCCATAATTTGATGATGAAGATCTTCTAGATAAAACACAACATTCACAATTACATTAGCATAACAGTTGATACCTGAACTATTTTCCAACTGTTATCCTACAAAATCATCAACAGTGTCCATTTTTATTTTCTTTGCAGCCTCATCATTCTCTTGAATTCTTTTCTTTTTTCCAACCTCACTAGAATGTTTGTCATATTTTTGTATTGGACATACTACATGTTTTTTATATATGGGATATTCACCTAAGCTAGGAGCATGCAGTCTTCTTAACCGGTTATACTCTCTTACACAATTTACATCAGCACTAACCTTTTTCTCATCAAAATCAATCAAATACAAACCAGATAATGTTCTTACTCGAGACAATGCAACATATGCCATACCCTCAATAAACACTGTACTTCCAATATTTACCAAAGCACTGTCTACACTTAAACCTTGAGATTTATGAATGGTCACTGCATATGCTAAAGAAAGAGGAAACTGTTTTCTACGAACATACAAGCCTTTTACAAGCAAAAAACGAACAGCACAACGTCCAATCTGTTTTACCTCTTCAATCTGATCAAATGTAATCATCAAAAATTCAATTCCATCTCTGTTCTGAAAATGTACATAATCAAAAACTTTTCCCATTGCTCCATTTACTAAACCTTTTTCTACATCTAAATTACGCCGTAATATTACCTGACAGTTTACACATACATATAAAGTCTTTTCTAAACCAGTAGTCTTAGATACAGACTTTTCCAAAGAATCCAATTTTGACTGTAATTTCTCTGAGAGAAGAATAGTGACCCCTTCATGTTCCATTTTATCAATGGCTTCCATTTTCACTATTAGTTGTTTCTCCAGTTTCAAAAGTTCTTGATTGAATGTAGAACACTCTTGCAGTGTTGGCATTAGACAAACTATAGACTTACTTTCTCCAATTGTTTTGTAAATTATTTCAGATGCAATATTTTCATTTGGAAACAAGTTTGTTAGTAGTCGACTTTGTAAAGCTTCTTTACCATGTTTTGTCAAAACACCAATTCTAATATCTTGAAGAAAGTTTCCATAATGTTCATCACTTGCTTGTCGCATATTCTTAATAAGTTCTTTATATTCAAAAAGAGACCAAATGTTCACTTTTCCAATACTTCCCAAAGATTTCTTAGTGTCTTCATGGACAAGTGTTTTAAAAACTGGTTGTCCTTTCACAGGAGTAAGTTGTAATAGATCGCAGAATACAATTACATATTTTCCTCCAAATAAAACATCATAATCTGTTTTTAAAATCTGTTGCATTCTTAAATGTACAAAAGCAAGCAATAAGTTTGAGACCATGCTCACCTCATCAATGATTAGAAGTTTCATTTTCTTTAGTACTCTTGAAGCTTCATAACAAGCTTATCCAGATAGCTTGTGATATTCCAACCTATTTTCATGTTCAACTGGTAGCATGAGTAATCAATGTAATGTAATCCCTTTAATGTTATGTGCTGCTAACCCAGTTGGAGCGGTTACAACACAAGATAAATGTGATTGAGTGGTTTTGTGTAGATAACTGGTCAAAACTTTAATTAAGAAACTTTTTCATGTTCCAGCTTGTCCACTAAAATACATTCGAATAGGTTTAAATGATGTGCATTGGCATTCTTTTTTTCATGCAGTAAACCATGATGTAGCTGTTGTGCAACTTGCTGATATATATCTTTTTGTTCAATATTTAGTTGTTCTCTCAAGTTTCCCAAATCAATAATATCCTGTTGTGCTTGTTGCATTGCCGTTTCTACTTCATTCATAGCGATTGCTGCTTCATTTTCAAGAATTGGTTGTCCTAATGGATCTTGACTTAGTGGAGCAGAACTTTGACTATCTTGAGAACTATCTCTAGCGATTTCAGCTGCAATACTAGTTTCTTGTTCAATCTCTTCATTCAACATTTGTAAATATTTTGGAAAAACTGTGCCTTCAATGCTATCTTTACATGCATTAAAAGAATCTTCATAGCAGTCAAAGTCTCCAAGTAATTCCATTTCACTACGCCAAGGCTTGAACAGTTGCAGAAGTACTAAATAGAACAATTTCCTTTTATCTGGAGTATCACAACTGAGTTTTCTGTGATTAATAAGATTTCCTTTGGCATGTTTTACCAAACATCCATCACATCCAATTACTGCATATTTTTCTTCATTTATATTTTCCGTAACATTTCTCTTAAAGCTGTAATGTTGCAGTACTTCATAGAAACATATGGGGGCATATTATTAAGGGAAACATCGCCGCTTTTCCGGCACATAGCGCCGAAAAAGCGGCAATCTTTTTATCACCCTATTTGCAAGGACACGCTAACAAGCGTTAGCGCGTGTTTCCTTGCGACTTTGCATGTCAGCGATCAATATCGCTAATGACATGCAAAGTAGGTGTTCCCTAGCTAAACAACATAGAAATCCTCGCTAACACGGCTTCGCGATATTAGCAAGCCGCGCAGCAGACCCACGAAGCGATAAAAATAACTGCGCTAACCGCGGTTATCGCAGGTGTGTAACGCCTGCTTTTAAAATGACTTAGGCATACTGATAATGGGAGGTGGATTGCCATGTTAGGTCCACACTCCCCTATCAGCAAGACTCTCCTTAGCGATGTGAAATCTTCACTGGATTTCACGCGCTATTCCTGTATTTCAGCCTCTATCGCTGGAATTACATCGCCTGTTAGCAAAACGTTGGTAATACGTCGCTAACACGGCGATGTAATACAGCGATAATGTGAATCGCGCTAAGCACGATTTGCGATAATTATCGCATGTCCTTGATTATATGCCCCATGGTGTCCAGATCTGGACTCCTTTTGGGATAGTACGTATCCAACATATTTGTTTTAACAATATCTGTACTTTCCGGCTCATTCAAAGCTAAGTACTCAATTTCTTATACAGATTTCAATACTTGATTTCGTGTTGCAGCAAGACCTAGACTTACCCAAATGATTCCTCTTGACTTTGAATATAAACCTGCAGAGGTCAACCGATCCGAATATTCGTAGGATCCAATCTCTCGATGGGAAAGCATCTTCAAACTAAAGCTGTCCGATTTGTTACTAAGAGTCTTCTCTTGTGAAATTTCTTCCCACATTTCCTTCAACTCCGTCTTTTCAAATTTGGTTATATATGATGTAACATAACGAGCAACAGCAATCGAATTATCTGCAACATATTGGATATCCATATTTGCATTCCACATCATCAAAATCACTGGATTGTAGTCATTAATATACTTTGAATCTTCACTTCTTTTTATATTGTAAATATTCTTTGGAGATTTCCGAGTTATAGTATGTCTTACTGCTGACATGAAACTGTTGACTCTTCCTTTCGAAATTACTGGACGTGGGAATCCAAAACGACATTTTGTATAAAATGTTCCCTTTGACCTGTATTTCCGTCGACAATATTTCCCACATCGATGACTTTGAAACTGTAAAACGTGTTGTCTTAAGCTATTTTCTCCTCCTGTTTTTGGAATAGCACAGGTAACATAGTCTTCAATGAAAGACAAAACTGTTTCATCAGAATCGGTTCCAAATTTAGGTGCATCCTTGATCCATAATAGCATGTGTATATGAGGAGCACCTCTGGCTTGGTACTCCTTTCTCCAGAAGAAATCAATAACTTCTCCAAGAGGTGGATTATTTTTATTGCAGATAAAAGACATCATAGCTTGAAACCTATGATTAAAATATCTGCAAACATTTACAGGATCCAAGGAACACAGTTCTCCAGCTGTCTTCAATTCAATGTTTTTAATATTTGAATTTGCTTCTCGTAGAAATTCAAGTAAATGGTCCCATGCGTATTCAGCACAGCTAAGCGTAACAAACCATGTAGGGGTTCCTAAGTTCCTTAACATACATTTAAGTTCTCCACGACGACGATACCAATACTCATTGGTACCACGTTGACATGCCATCAAATTAATTAACTGAGATTCTAAATGATTGTCTCTTTGTTGAACTTTGTCCAAAAATTCCTTTGCAGAAAGATGTGTAAGATGAACTCCTGTTTTTAATATGTGGTTCACTGCATATGAAAGTCCAGACAAGTCACTTTCAAACAGAAGATGAAATAAATATGGAACACACTGTCGAAATCTTGGATCTTCTGAATGCAATCTTGTTGAACGGTATTCTGAAGCTGGAATCTGTACTGGTCGTTCGTCATATCGTCCACCTTTTCCAGTGGGGAAGAGCTGTGGAAAACAACAAGCTTCTAAACTTCTTTCCCAAACACTCATTGGAGGTCCCTTCACTTTCTTCATTTGGAATAATTCAATAGTATTTCCAATCACTTCTTTTGAATGTAAAGGATGTATACTATAATGTTCATAAATTTCTTCACTCCTGGACTTGTCCACTTTTTCGATTTGGCCAGTTGAAATTTCTCTATCATCTCCTAAATATATTTCTTGTTCTTCCAGATATACATTTTTATAATAAATATTGTTTTCTATGAGATATAACGTAGCCTTTTGAACTTTGGTGACATCTACTAACTCTTGCCATATTTTCCGACTCTTTGTTGGTACACCATTAACTAGAATAACTACAGGTTCAGTTTCCTCTCTCTCTACACCAACAGTTTCAATATTTTTCTTAAAATCTAAAGGTAAATACACAACTCTTCCTTTTAAACCTCTTTGTAAATCAGTGGGAGGTAGCTTACCTGTTTTAGGCTCCATACGAACTATAGCCTGAAACGGGTGCACAGATTGAATTAGAATGGACTCATATGTATTTATATCCACCAGTTCCGGAGGAATAGCTACCAACTCTAGGTTATTATGTACAGCTCTAGCTGGCATTTTGTTCTCTTCTAGTTTGCTATAACAATATTTACAAATACGTTGATCACTACCCAACTCAAAACGACCTTCCACCAACAAATAAGCACCAAATTGCTCCCACTTATCATTGTTTTCCTTTTCACTTTTTAAATACACATCAACATTCCTAGTTTGACTTCTATAGTGAG
This sequence comes from Calotriton arnoldi, assembly GCA_963921515.1. Lineage (NCBI taxonomy): Eukaryota > Metazoa > Chordata > Amphibia > Caudata > Salamandridae > Calotriton > Calotriton arnoldi. The sequence continues at coordinate 304,535 of CAWUFW010016062.1, forward strand.
TACATCGACAACAAATACAAACATAGTTTGGTTTTTCACAACAAACTACCTTAAACTTTGTAATTTCTTCTACAAACTTCTCAGTAGTACTATCTTCCACCTCTTCTTCAACACTTACACTTATCAAACTCTCACTTTCTCTTCACTCTTCTTCAGTACCAAATAAATTAAACTGTATATCATCACAAACTTTTTTTACACCCAACACTGAACCATTGAAAAGAGCAGTGTTTATTTCACTTAAAGATAATGCAGGACTTTTTACATAGTACAATCTTCTTACTAACTTACGCATTTCTGAGTGATGTACTGCTAACATTCTCAAATGATGAAAAGTACTTTGACACACTTTTCTAGAAAGACAAGCCAGAGAATGACCCTGCAAGCCAGTATTTATTCTCACTTTACAAGGATCTAGTCCTTGTAACATCTTAATTTTCTGTTTAACACTTTTTTTTACTATACTCTCGTAAGAAATTTGGTAAAATATCAATAGATTGCTGTCGCATACTACAAATACTACTACAATCCCACCTATACACTGGAGCTTGTGAACGTCTCCCTTGAACTTGTAAACTAAAAAGCAAAGGTGCACCACTTAGTAACAAGAAACAATGGACACATCACAAAAGATCAAGTCCGTGTCCATAGTATTTTCCATATATTTTCTTCTTTTATTTTTCAAAGTATTCTTGATATAAAAAACCACAGCCGACGCGTTTCGTCCAATGATGGACTTCTTCAGGGCGTTAGAATCAAAAAAGGCGGGACTCCTGGGGATAGGTCAACACCGGAGTTCCAACCTCTGGATATATGTTACGCTGACATTGCCCAAAGCTCTTATCCTCTGTGTAATAATAAAATCAAGATAGTTTTCCTTAGTTGGGAAAGGCAGGATTCATTCATGGGAATAGTACCTTCCACAGGATTTCTTCCAAAGAACGCCTCACCATGATACAGTGGGCCAACAATAAAAACAGGCAATCTCCCAATACAGCCTTGATATGGCTAAGACAAGCGGCGATCTCGAACAACCTCCCGTGATGCGAAGTCTCCCTTGAACTTCTTCAGCTATTACTTCTTCCACATTTCGAACAACCATCTTTACTTTTTCAATTGGACAACCGTTTTTAACTCCATAAGAACGACCACTAGTATCAACTGCGTAAACTAATGTATTTTGTTGAAAATAGCTTTCTTCATTAAATAAAGATTCTGAACTAGACGTGTGCTTCCATTCACCCAAAAATGTTTTGCAAAAGTTAGTTCTATTAACAAGTCTTTTTCTTTTACTTTTCTCCTTTATAAAATGCATTGTTTTCATTCTCTTCAATATTAATACAAATAATCTTCTTTTCAATTCAAAAGCGTTTTCAACTACACTTTCAATGTGTTGTTTTTCTTATAAAATGTGGATCTTTTTATATTTTTTGCAATCTTTCAATAAATTTTGTAGTACTCTACTTGTATACATTTTCTTTCTAATGTCTTTATATTCTTTCAACCTTCTTTCAACGTAGATTTTTTCCCATAACCTGATTTTCTATTAATATGTCCTTTTTCGTTTCCTTCTGAATGGTTGTACTACTTTTCTTTTTCTTTTCTCCATTTTGAAAATTTGTTATCTTCTTTAAAACTCTTTTAACAAATTCTTTAGTTCTCTTACCAGAAGCCTTTTTCTTCAATGTCACATGTTGTACTTTATCTAATTTCTCCTTTTCTCTTTCCTTTAAATAGTACTGTTTTTCTTTTCTTTTCTTTTGATCTTTTCTTGCCATACTTCAATTTTTATTACTAATAATGGTGTGTATCTGAAAAGAAAGAAAAGTTTAAATACTTTCATAAATCATTTAATATTAATAAAATAATTATATACAAATATTCTCATATATAAATAAAACAATATTTTAATTGCATTGTAAAGGTATGTCAGACACTGCAGAATTCCTACAATTAGAAGACATCACAACCTATACAACAGAACCACAGAGCACAACTAAGAGATGTCTCTTCTGCTATCCAAATCAAATTTGAAGTGCACTCTGTAGTGTCTGGGTGATTGCATTAGAACAAAGGTACTGCCTGGATGATTGGAGGAGTACTAGGGTACTGCCAGTGATTTTATAACTGCATGAGTACTGGCAAAGTGATTGGAGGTATGCACAGATCCCGACACAGTCATTGCAGGAGTGCAAGGGTAGTGCTTGGGTGATTGAACTACTGTATAGCTAATGCATTGGTGATTGCATGAGTGCAGAGATAATATATAGATGATTATAGAACTACATACGTTATGTCTGGGTGATTGCATAAGTTGAGGGGTAATATCTGAGGGATTACAAGAACACATAGGAACTGCCTGGGTGTTTTTATAAGTGAATGGGTACTACCTAAGTGATTGGAGGAGTATATAGATCCTGACATATGGTGAGACTTACACCTGAGACATGTTGTAGGCTTTTTTTATATTTGCCTAGGCCCAACACTCTCAGCATTACTAGAATGGTAAAGCAGCAGGACAAAAGTGACGTTTAAAGCATGTAAGGAAATGGACTGCAACAGAGGTGCAGAAAGAAGCAAGAACAGTGCAGTAACAAACAACAGAGATACAGAAGAAGGAAAGAGATGTGCACAAAGAGCAGTGCAGAAAGAACCAACACACATGCAGGAAAACGGAAAAAGGGTGCAGAAAGAGGCATGAGGGGTGCATAAATAAGAAAAAGAAGTGCAGAAAGAAGCAACAGAGGTACTGAAAGAGGCAAGGGAGGTGCAGAAAGAGGCAGGAGAGTTACAAAAAGAGGCAAGTGAACTGCAGAAGGATGTAAGAGAACTGCAGAAAGAGGCAACAGAAGTACAGAAAGAGGCAAGTGAGGTGCAGAAAGAAGCAAGATAAGTGCAGAAAGTAGTAACAGAAGTGCAGAAAGAGGGAAAAGGGGTGGACAGAGAGGGAAGAGGGGTGCAAAAAGAAGCAATAGAGGTGCAGAAAGAAGCAAGAGAAGTGCATAAAGAAACAACAGAGATGCAAAAAGGGGGACGTGAGTTGGAGAAAGACGCAAAAGGGATACAGAAAGAAACAAGAGAGGTGCAGAAAGAAACAAAAGAAGTGCAGAAAGAAGGAACAAAGGTGCAGAAAGAAGCAAGAGGGGTGCAGAAAGAGGGAAGAGGGGTGTGAAAGGCACATGAGGGGTGCAGAAAGAAGCAACGGAGGTGTACAAAGAAGCAAGAGGAGTGCAGAAAGAAGCAACAGAGGTGCAGAAAGCGGCAAGAGGGGTGCAAAAAGAGAGAAGAGGGGTGCAGAAAGAGGCATGAAGGGTGCAGAAAAAAGCAAGAGATGTAAAGAAAAAAACATAAGAAGAACAGAAAGAAGAAACAGAGGTGTAGAAAGAGGCAACAGGGATGCAGAAAGAGGAAACAGGGGTGCAAAAAGACCTAAAAGGGGTGCAGAAAGAAGTGACAGGTGCAGAAAGACACAAAAGAAGTGCAGAAAGAAGGAACAGAGATGCAGAGTCCATGTGTACTGCCTAAGTAATTGAAAGAGTGCATGGGTAATGCCTGGGTGATTGCATAAGTGCAGGGGTAATATCTGGGAGATTGGCGGAGTGCATGAGTAAAGTGTGGGTGATTGCATGAGTGCAGGGATAATGTGTGGGAGGTTGTATGAGTGTAGTGGTAGTGCCCGGGTGATTGGAGGAGTGCATAGATAGTGCCTGGGTGATTTTATAAGTGCATAGATACTGGTTGGGTAATTCAAAGAGTACAGGCCTAGTGCCTGGGTGATTTGAAGAATACAAGGGTAGTGCCTGGGTCATTAAATAAGTGCATGTGTACTAGCTAGATGATTTAAGAAGTGCTTTGGTAATGCGTGTCTTATTGTATACTGCAGTGATAATGCCTAGGTGATTCCATGACTACAGGGATAATGCCTGGGTAATTGCATGAGTGGAGGGGTGGTGCCTTGGTGATTATATAAGTGCATGAGTAGTGGCTACATGATGGAAAGAGTGCTTGGGTAATACCTTGGTGATTGCATGAGTGCATAGGTAGTGCCTATGTGATTGCATGAGTGCAGCAGTAATGCCTGAGTGATTACAGCAGTGCATATGTAGTGCCTCGATCACTGTATTTATATAGAATGGAAGTCCATGATGTTATAAGTCCATGAGTACTGCCTGGGTGTTTACAGAAGTACTAAGGTACTACCTGAGTGATTACAGGAGTAAGTACAAAAGTAGTGCCTGCATGATTGAAAGAGTGCAAAAATAGTGGCTGGCTGAATGAAGCACTGTATACCTAATACATTGGTGATTGCATGAGTACAGGGGTAACATCTGGGGGATTAAAGGAGTACATAGGTAATGCCTGGGTGATTTCATGACTACAGTGGTAATATCTGGGGATTTACATGACTACATAGGAAGTGACTGGGTAATTTTATAAGTGCATGGGTACTTCTTGGGTGATTGCAGGACGACTAAGGAAGTGCCTGAGTGAATAAAGGAGTGCAAAGGTAGTGCCTGGGTGATTTCTTAACTGCATGACTACTGGCTGAGTCATTACATAAGTACAAGGGTAGCGCCTCCGTGATTGAAGTAGTGCAATGGTAGTGCCTGGGTGATTATATAACTGCATGAGTAGTGGCAACATGATTGAAAGAGTGCATGGGTAATGCCTTGGTGATTTCATGAGTGCATATGTAGTGCCTGGGTGATTGCATGAGTGTAGCAGCAATGCCTGAGTGATTACTGCAGTGCATATATAGTGCCTGGATCATTGGAAGACTGCAAGGGTAGTACTTGGGTATTTTTATAACTGCATGAGTGTTGGGCCTAGCGAAATATAAAGCAGCAGACTATTACATGACTCAACTATAAGTCTCTCCATATTGTTAGAAGCATGCATACATATGTCTATATTTTCAAGCCAACATCATATCTAAAAGAAATATGTGTACAATATTTTATAAGTCCCTTAGTACTGCCTGGGTGATTACAGGAGTGCAAAGGTAGTGCCTGGGTGATTTTATAAGTGCATGAGTACTGGCTGAGAGATTACATAAGTACAAGAGTCGTGCCTGCGGATTGAAAGAGTGCAAAGATAGTGGCTGGCTGAATGAAGCACTGTATACCTAATGCATTGGTGATTGCATGAGTACAGGGGTAACGTCTGGGGGATTAAAGGAGTACATAGGTAATGCCTGGGTGATTGCATGACTACAAGGCCAATATCTGGGGATTTACATGACTACATAGGAAGTGACTGGGTGATTTTATAAGTGCATGGGTACTACTTGGGTGATTGCAGGACTACTGAGGTAGTGGCTGAGTGAATAAAGGAGTGCAAAGGTAGTGCCTGGGTGATTTCTTAACAGCATAGGTACAGCCTGCATGATTGCATGACTGCAGGGGTAGTACATAACTAGTGCCTGGGTGATTGCATGACTGCAGAGGTAATATCTGGGGGATTACTGGATTACATAGGAAGTGAGTGGGTGATTTTATAAGTCCATGAGTACTGCCTGGGTGATTACAGAAGTACTAAGGTACTACCTGAGTGATTACAGGAGTGCAAAGGTAGTGCCTGGGTGATTGAAAGAGTGCAAAGATAGTGGTTGGCTGAATGAAGCACTGTATACCTAATGCATTGGTGATTGCATGAGTACAGGGGTAACATCTGGGGTATTAAAGGAGTACATAGGTAACGCCTGGGCGATTGCATGACTATAGGTGTAATATCTGGGGATATACATGACTACATAGGAAGTGACTGGGTGATTTTATAAGTGCATGGGTACTTCTTGGGTGATTGCAGGACTACTGAGGTAGTCCCTGAGTTAATAAAGGAGTGCAAAGGTAGTGCCTGGGTGATTTCTTAACAGCATGACTACTGGCTGAGTGATTACATAAGTACAAGGGTAGTGCGTCCGTGATTGAATTAGTGCAACGGTAGTGCCTCGGTGATTATATAAGTGCATGAGTAGTGGCTACATGATTGAAAGAGTGCATGGGTAATACCTTGGTCATTGCAGGAGTGCATAGGTAGTGCCTGGGTGATTGCATAAGTGTAGAAGTAATGCCTTAGTGATTACAGCAGTGCATATGTAGTGCCTGGATCATTGGAAGACTGCATGGGTAGGACTTGGGTGTTTTTATAACTGCATAAGTATTGGGCCTAGCAAAATATAAAGCAGCAGACTATTACATGACTCAACTACAAGTCTCTCCATATTGTTAGAAGCATGCATACATATGTCTACTTTTTCAAATCATCATCATATCTAAAAGAAATATGTATACAATATTTCTGGAATATAGTGAAATCTACAAACTGAGACATGTAATAGATCTGGGTGATTGCATGACTACAGGGGTAATATCTGGGGCTCTACATGACTACATAGGAAGTGACTGTGTGATTTTATTAGTGCATGGGTACTTCTTGGGTGATTGCAGGACTACTGAGGTAGTGCCTGAGTGAATAAAATGAGTGCAAAGGTAGTGCCTGGGTGATTTCTTAACAGCATGACTACTGGCTAAGTTATTACATAAGTACAAAGGTAGTGCCTCCGTGATTGAAGTAGTGCAACTGTAGTGCCTGGGTGATTATATACGTGCATGAGTAGTGGCTACATGATTGAAAGAGTGCATGGGTAATACCTTGGTGATTGCATGAGTGCATAGGTAGTGCCTGGGTAATTGCATGAGTGTAGCAGTAATGCCTGAGTGATTACAGCAATGCATATGCAGTGACTGGATCATTGGAAGACTGCATGGGTAGTACTTGGGTGTTTTTATAGCTGCATGAGTGTTGGGCCTAGTAAAATATAAAGCAGCAGACTATTACATAACTCAACTACAAGTCTCTCCATATTGTTAGAAGCATGCATACATATGTCTCTACGTTTTCAAATCATCATCATATCTAAAGAAATATGTATACAATAATTCTGGAATATAGTAAAACCTAGAAACTGAGTCATGTAATACATCTGTCTGAGTGAATGCATAACTTCATGGGTAGTGCTTGGGTGATTGCATGGGTGCAAGGGTAGTCACTGGGTAATTTCATGAGAAAATGGATAGTGACTGGCTAATTGCATGAGTGCACACATAAACATTGAGTGCATGGATAAGTGTAAAAATAGCACCTGAAGGCATAGATGAGTCATGGAGTAGTACGTACGTGAATAGATGAGTGCAACAGTAGGGCCTGGGTGATTCTATGACTGCAAGGGTAGTGTATGGGTTATTACTTGACTGCATAGGTACAGCCTGCATGATTGCATGACTGCAGGGGTAATACATAACTAGTGCCTAGGTGATTGCATGACTGCAGGGGTAATATCTGGGTGATTACTGGAATACATAGGAAGTGAGTGGGTCATTTTATGAGTCCATGAGTACTGCCTGGGTGATTACAGAAGTACTAAGCTACTACCTGAGTGATTACAGGAGTGCAAAGGTAGTGCCTGGGTGAATTTATAAATGCATGAGTACTGGCATGTGATTACATAAGTACAAAAGTAGTGCCTACGTGATCGAAAGGGTGCAAAGATAGTGGCTGGATGATTGAAGCACTGTATAACTAATGCATTGGTGATTGCATGAGAACAGGGGTAACCTCTGGGGGATTAAATGAGTACATAGGTAATGCCTGGGTGATTGCATGACTACAGGGGTAATATCTGGGGACTTACATGAATGACTACATAGGAAGTGACTGGGTGATTTTATAAGTGCATGAATACTACTGGGTGATTGCAGGACTACTGAGGTAGTGCCTGAGTAAATAAAGGAGTGCAAAGGTAGTGCCAGGGTGAATTCATAACAGCATGACTACTGGCTGAGTGATTACATTAGTAGACTCTTATAAAGTACCATAAAAAATAATTCCTCTCCCAACATATCTTAGACATCACTTTTCCAATACTACTGATTCACTATTCTAGCAGTAAAGAGGTATAGAGCATAGCTAACAGCAAAGCAACACTTCACTTATCTTTCATAAAAGTCTCCCCGTGTTTTTAAATCCATGTATGCATATGTCTATACCTTTTCCTACCAGCATCATATATAAAAGTAAAAAACAGATAAATATATACGTGTGTTTTAAACATCTATCATTTTCAGACACATAACACATACCATAATATATGAGCAAGTAGACACATATCTCAGTCACAACACCATGCACAGCTCAAAACATCACAGAGTACACTTCAATTTTAAAACAGACACTGAAAATTATGCGGTATATATGAAATATAACTTTCCTCACATCATACAACTTACTCTAATAAATTACATCTCTACAAACATCTCAAACATCACTTTCAGGCTGCTGCTTAACCATTTTACAACCACTTATAATATTACACCTACCCAAATACAAAGTAGATACCCTTCACATATCTTTAGTAAAAGTCTCACCATATTACTAAAAGCATACATGAATATGTCTGTACCATAACACTATCCAAACCTTAAAAATTCACAGAACAAACTTTCAATTTCAAGCAAACATCAAGAATTATGCGGCATATTTCAACTGTACCTCTCAAGAAATTTAAAAAGAAGCCTAATCAATAACACCATATGTCAGCATCTTTTAAACCCCACTTTTGTGCTGCATCTTCACCATTCTACTAGTACTCACAGTCTTGAGCCTACCACATAAAAAGCAACAACATCTCTTTGTTATACATCATGCACCTTCGAATGTATAAGACATATGAAAATACATATACAAGAAGAAACATACTTGAGACAGAAGTCCATGCACACCTTAAAACTTGACAGTCTCCACCTCCAAATTTACAGCAACAGCTAAAATTATGTGGTATACTACAAATGTACATATCCACACACTAACACAAACTACCATAATCACTAATCCATCTATCACAGAATCTATTTCAAACAACATTTAACTACAAAAAAACAAACTACAATACACATCTCTACATTTAATAATATATTTCAAACATCACAGTTTTTGAATTATTTTTAAAGTTTAAAATAAACTTAATACATAAAACACCTCACAAATTTATAACTCACCTTCCAAATAGATTTGTAGAATTTAAAATATCACAAACTCATAAATGATTTTCTTATGCACACAATCAATGTAATGCACCACTCTCAGCAAGGTAAAACCAATAATAGCAAAGTTTCCCTCTCTTTCTCCACACAAATACATGTAAGTAACAAATCACATACCTTCCTACATTATTTCAAATTATAAAACACATTTCTATTGGGTAGACATATTAACCCTTACCAACTGCCTTCTAAAAGTGCCCAAACTGGTTCTGGAATTTTTTGGAGTCGCGACTCCACAGTGCACCAACGCGATGGAGCCGCGAATACATACGGGAGTTGAAAAATATATCACAAATAAAAATACCACTATTTTTTAAGAACACACCACTTGTAAAGATACTACTGACTTGGGAAATCTTACTTTAATAAAATTTCACTTATATATAAATTACAATTTCACATTTTAAGTCCACAGTTAAGTTTCAACCCTTCCCCATTCTGCTTAATGCCAGTTTCCATAGTAACAGTTCATGGAACATTCAACTGAACTGACAAGTCACCAAGTTCACCATATTTTCAAGTTCACCGCACAATGTTACAAATGCAAACAGCAGGTGTGGTTGACATTTCCAAAATATGACCTTATCCTATCTACTGTACCTTTCAAACATTTTTACTAACCAATAAGAAACATGCTGTTTAAAGAAAGTAAAATGCACCCTATTTTTTAATGTACAATGTTCTTAAACAGCCAATCAATTCTCTACTTTTTAAAAAACAGCATCTTGTCCACCATTTTACATACCTTTCATTCTACCAACTGACTACCTCAGCTACAAACATCTTTTCATTACTTCCAGACATCCCTTCAAGATGGTTACAGTGTGGATTGTTGGACACAGCTATGTTTTCTGGTGCAAAAGTATGCTGAACGCAGAGAGTATTGACAAAGACCTAGGTTTGCAAAATGTGGATATTAAATGGATTGCACAGAGAGGATTAAAGTGGCACCAATTGATGCCTTTGGTTAAAACCTTTTTGCATCTCCAACCCCCTGACCTCACGAATGTGCACTGTGGTGGCAATGACCTAGGCACATTGACTGGGGTAGGTCTGGAAATGCTAATGAATGACACCTTTGCACAATTGATGTTGCTTTTACCTCAAACTGTCTTTGTATACTCTAACATATGTCAAAGACAGAAATGGAAGTGGTCAAATCAATTCTGTCCACAGATTGAGAAAGCTGGAAAGAATGTCAATAAAGCTGTTTCTGCTTACCTCAGGGACCATAGGATGGGCTCCATATATAACAACAATCTACGTTTTGATATGGATGACATCTACAGAAGTGATGGAGTACACTTCACAGATCAAGGAAACAGAGTCTTTCTCAACAACCTAAAGTTCTGCATCCGCACTTACATGTAGCTACAACAAACTCACAATGAAAACAAGGGCTCTTTTTAGAGCCACCCTATAACATAATACTGCTTATAATTTTTTATTTTTTTGATTTGCGAACTTGTCGTGAGTTCACAAAACAAAAGCACAAATTCAATGTACTACAACACAACACACTTTTCAAGTTTAACTATTAATTTTTAATTTTATATATTTTTAACAACTCTATCAATTGTAATCTTGTCATTAACTTCAATCACAGTACCTCTTTAAAGCAACTTTACAAATACAACACTTCCTTCTACATTATATACTACTTAATTATTTATTTAAGGTGAATTCGCGAATCCAACGCGACGTTACACGGGGTGGCGCGCTGAGAGCCGCGTTAGAGTCGCGACTCCAAACTCGAAAGAAAAAAAAACGATCCACTGCCATTATTTGGTATAGGCCCCGGGGACCCCATCCCCCGGGGCCTGCCACCATTTAAAAAAATAAAATAAAATAAGGAGGGGGACCGCGTAGCCCCCCTCCTTAGGCCAAGAATGGCCCTGGGTACCCCATCCCCTGGCGCATGGCCAGCCTGGATTTTTATTTTAGCAGGGGGGCCGCGTGGCCCCCCTCACGGGCCACTCCTGGCCCCGGGGACCCCATCCCTCGGGCTTGGCCTCTTTAATGGGGACCGTGGGGGGAGCCCCAATGCCCCCACGGTCCCTGCTGGCTCCCCACCTCCTGCGGGAGCCGGCATTGCTTTTGGACAAGGGGAGCTTTTAATATGCAGCTCCCCTTGCCCAAAAATGATACTGCTTTGCTTCTTGGAAGCGAGAGCAGGTTTCCTGCTCTCACTTCCAAGAAGCAAAGCAGTGTTTGCAATGACAGGGTGGGCGCCGCACGGCTCCCGCCCTGTCATTGCAAACAGCAATGTCCCGGGGTGGGCACCCCAGGACATTGCAGGAGCCAGCCCTGGGGGGTGGTGATCCCCAGGGCCATAGAGGGCTCCAGGAGGGGGGTGGCTCGGCCCCCTCCCTTTGAATGCAAAGCCCCGGGGAGGTGGTTGTCCCCGGGGCTTGAGGGGGCCCGTGAGCCCCCCTCATTAATGAAGGAAGCCCCGGGGAGGTAGTGGTCCCAGGGGCTTTGGGGGCCCGCGAGGCCCCCCTCAATAATAACAGAAGCCCCGGGGAGGTGGTGGTCCCCAGGGCTTGGGGGGCCTGCAAGGCCCCCCTCATTAATGAAAGAAGCCCGGGGAGGTGGTGGTCCCTGGTGCTTTGGGGGCCCATGAGGCCCCCCTCATTAATCAAGGAAGCCCCATGGAGGTGGTGGTCCCCGGGGCTTGGGGGGACCCACGAGCCCCCCGCCTCAATTATAATAAAGCCCCGGGGAGGTGGCGGTCCCTGGGGCAGTGTGGGGGGTAGGGACCCCCATGCATTTATTGTTGTTCAAGCCCCGGGGAGGTGGCGGTCCCCAGGGCTGCGGGGGGCCACGTGCCCCAAAATACAATTAACTATGCCCCGGAGAGGTGGCAGTCCCCGGGGCTGTGGGGGCCCCCATGGGCACCCGCTAATTAATTAGGCATTGCCCCCGGGACCTGGCCCACCCGGGGGCTTATAGAAAATGAAGCGCTGGAGCCTGCGCTTCATTTAAAAAAAAAAATTGGGCTGGATTCGCGCACACAGCGCGAATTCGTCCATTTTTAAAAAATAAAAATGCTTTTTTTGGGCCTGGGGGTCCTTGTGGGACCCCCTGAGCAGGCTTAGGGGGACAGGGTGTTTCTACCCTACCCCCTTTTCTTGTTTTTCATCTTTTTTTCACCCTTTTTCTTGTGGCTCGGTTACCGAGTCCCAAGATGGCTGCCAACACTTCCTGGTTTGGTGTGTTGACAGCCAATCAGAGTCAAGCTCATGCCCGGGAGGGTTCGCAAATCCTCCTCGGTGCTCAGATATCGATATTTTTATTTTTTGAATTTCTCAGGAACTACTGAACGGATTTACACCATTTAAAAAAAAGCACGCTTTCTATACCAAGACCTACCTCTTTTCCAAATTTGGTGGAAATTCCGTTCAGCAGGTCAGGCTGTAGCTTTGTCAAAAAATTTCCATGTAAATTAACATGGAAAAAATGCGTTTTGGGACCCCCTTTTTTCTCAGCACCTGCTTGATGAATCAGCCCGAAACTTTCAAGACAGGAGCAGACTGGAGCGCCCCATTAGTTTTAAAACTTTCACGAAGATTCGTCAACCGACTCCAAAGATATTGGCAAATCAAAAAACGTTTTTCCTATGGAAACTAGGTCCTAACTATAACTACCTACTAGCGACTGCCAGTAGGTAATATATATGTATATATATTACCTACTGGCGGTCACCAGTAGGTAGTTATAGTTAGGACCTAGTTTCCATAGGAAAAGCATTTCGATTTGCCAATATCTTGGCGCCGTTGACGAAAAATAGAGTTGGACTGCTCATTTTGTGTGTTGAAAGTTTTGGGGTGATTACATCAGCGGGGGCCGGGAAAAAGGGGGTCCCAAAGCGCATTTTCTCCATGTTATTTTCCATAGGAACTTTATTACAGGCTACAGCCCGACCTGCTGAACGGAATTACACCAAATTTGGTGTAAAATGGTGTACACGCAAATTTGGTTTAGAATGCACCCTTTTTTTTAAAATGTTGTAAATCTGTTCAGTAGTTCTTGAGAAATTTAAAAAAGAAAATATCGAAATCTGAGCACCGAGGAGGAGTAGCGAACCCTCCCGAGCCTACGAGCTCAATTTTGATTGGCTGCCAACACTCCAAACCAGAAGTGTTGGCAGCCATCTTGTGACTCGGTAACCGAGTCACAAGAAAAAGAGTGAAACAAAGATAAAAACATGAAAAGGGCAGGGTACAAACACCCTGACCCCTAAGCCTGCTCAGGGGGTCCCACAAGGACTCCGGGCCAAAAGCATTTTTTTTTAAATCGGCGGATTCGCGCTGGGGTCGCAAATTCGACCAAGAACATTTTTAAAAAATGAAGCGCAGGCTCCCGCGCTTCGTTTTTGAAAGCCCCCGGGTGGGCCAGGTCCTGGGGGCACTCACCAATTAATTTGCGGGGCCCACGGGGGCCCCGCTGCCCCGGGGACTGCCACCTCCCCGGGGCTTATTAAATTGAATGCGGGGGTCATGCGGCTTTTGAGCAAGGGGAGCTGCATGTTAGCAACTCCCCTTGCTCAAAAGCAATGCCGGCTCCCACAGGAGGCGGGGAGCCGGCGGGACCGTGGGAGCATTGGGGTTCCCCCATGGTCCCCAACGCAAAAGGCTGGCCCCGGGGGATGGGGTCCCCGGGGCCAGCCCCCCTCCCTGATTAAAAAAAAAAGTAAAAAAGAGGCACAGCCCCAGGGGATGGGGTCCCCGGGGCCAATAATGGCCTCAGGAGGAGTGTCACGCAGCCTCCCTCCTTAAAAATAACAAAATTAATATGTGGCCATGCCCCGGGGTATGGGATCCCCAGGGCCGAAATTGGCCTCGGGAGGGGGGCCACGCGGCCCCCTTCCTGGTTTTTTTTATAAAAAGAGGTCAGGCCCTGGGGGATGGGGTCCCCAGGGCAAGAAAAATGGTAAAAGAAGGGGGGCCACACAGCCCCCATCTAAAAAAAATATATATATTTTTTTAAAACAGCATCTCGCCGGAGGCCCCGCCCCCTCCCTGCAGCACTCTGCAAACGCGCCCTCTGGCATGTTGTAAGTTGGGGAATTAATTCCCCTTGAATACTGAGGGTCCCTGGGGGCCAACAACCCCACCAGGTACCTCCAGTATGCGCCACAGGACCTCAGGACCTCAGGACAGAAGTGGACTTCATCCTCCGAGCAGCAGTGCGCCAGGAGCTGCGTTTGCAGAGTAGTGTAAAAAGGGTGTGTGGCCTCAGACCACCTCTCTGCAACGCAGCTCTGTGGCACATAATGGAGGTACCTGGTGGGCTAGTTGGCTCCCAGGGACCGTCAGGAATGAAGGGGACTTAATACCCTAACTTAGAACGTGCCAGGGGGCGCGTTTGCAGAGTGGTGGGGAAAGGGGGCATGGCCTTTGTCCACCTCTCAGCAATCCCACTGTGTGGGGCTTACTGGAAGTAAGACGTAGGCTAGTTGGCTCTGATGTCATCAGTGATGTCACTGACCATGTCATGAGTGATGTAATATGTGATGTCATCAGCATTGCATTGCGGGTGCGCGAGTTATAGTTAGCTGAACTACCTATAACGGCCGAATTTCTCTGGTTTTGTATGACTGAAATGTCCAACTAACTATAACATGCCTGAAACCTGTGGTTTTTTCAGTGAATTTCTAAGGTTTTTTAAATGCTAATTTCTAAATATAGCGTCCCTGAAACCTATGGTTTTTTCAGTGGATTTCAAAGGTTTTTTAAATGCTAATTTCTAACTATAACGTCCCTGAAACCTGTGGTTTTTTCAGTGAATATGTATATATATATATATATATATAAATATAAATATATATAATATATATATATATATTTGTACAATGAAGGACGCGGCACTCCAGAGCTGGATTATGCACAATTTATTATTGGCAAAACACTCAAACCAACGCGTTTCAGCCCTCCCAACGGTTAGTGAGTCCTTTCTTTGTTACACTTTTTATACCCACATTAGCCTTAATGAGGCATTGTGGGATTTGTAGTGTTTCTACATAATCAAAAACTTTATTCACACTATTTACAAAAAAGGATATGCATTTTTGTCAGGTTTTTACAACATGTTATTTGTAATTTCTGTGATCAGATACTATACCCTGAACCAGAAACTAAAATGACAAATTATTTGTGGACGATAAATTATTTGTGGATATTGTATCCAACGTTTAATGCTGACAACATCTGTTCCCCCTCATTAATTTAGTTTAGGAAGGAATGTACTAACCAATGGGTATACGGGTACTATACCGGTAATTGTCATGATATGGGTACTATACCGGTGATTGTCATGATTCAAATGCACAAAATGCAATCTGGCACATTAATATAAGTTGCGCTGAATAGTAAGGTGATTAAAATAGTTTGATCACAGACATAACAAATAACATGATGTAAAAACCTGACAAAAACACATAACCTTTTTTGTAAATAGTGTGGAAAAAGTTTTTGATTATGTAAAAACACTACAAATCCCACAATGCCTCATTAAGGCTAACGTGGGTATAAAAAGTGTAACAAAGAAAGGACTCACTTACCGTGAGAAAAGCCGTGGGAGTACTGAAACGCGTTAGTTTGAGTGTTTTGCCAAGAATAAATTGTGCATAATCCAGCTCTGGAGTGCCGCATCCTTTGTTGTACAAAATTGAATTTAGGGCCAGGATCCGGCCCCTACGCTGAGCACCCGCTGTTGAGCGCGCCGAACCATGAAGGGATCACATTGGAGGCAATATATATATATATTACCTACTGGCGGTCGCCAGTAGGTAGTTATAGTTAGGACCTATTTTCCATAGGAAATTCACAACATTCTATTTCCAATAACTTTGGCGCCGGTTGATGAATCTTTGCGAAATTTTCAAAACTCGTGGGGCGCTCCGGACCGCTCCTATCCTAAAAGTCTCCGGGTTATTCGTCAAGTGGGGGCCGAGAAAAAAAGGGGGTCCCAAAACATGTTTTCCCCATGCAATTTTCCATAGGTACCTTTAGTCGCAGCTAAAGCCCGAACTACTGAATGGAATTACACCAAATATGGCAAAAAGGTAGCCCTTGGTCAGAGTCGTGCCTTTTGGTTAAATGGTGTAAATCCGTTCAGTAGTTCCTGAGAGATTGAAAAGAAAACACATATATATCTGGGCGGAGCCCTAACCACACATGTCATCGTGAGATCTGATTGGCTGTCAGCACTTCATCCTGGAATTGCTGGCAGCCATCTTGAGACCAATATAAATGATAGTACCCCATTGAAATGCATTGTAGTGAATCGAAGATTTTGAGGGTTACCAAAGGAGAACTATAAAGGGTGATAACAGACTTTAGTTACATTAGAATTCACTTGTTGATGGTACCATACTAATTTCAGGAATTGTGGTATGTTCTAAGGTGATTTTACCCTGTGAAAAACCTTCTGCTGGGATATCATGAATCATGTTTGAGAGAAAACTATTTTCACATGCTTGTCCCATACAGTTTTGGAAGGTGCTGCAGAAGCTAAAATGAGAGCATATTTTCTGTAAATTCACATTATCTTTCTCAGTCATGTGAGAATTAAGTCTGACATTCTCAGTAAAACATGTACATCCAACAAGGGCAGAGACTGTCAGTTGTTTCCTTTGTGTTCTACTGCAGCTTCCCAGAGTGTTCTAAAGAACAACTAGAGTGCTAACAGCCTTACTTATGACAAAAGTATGGCACACCTGAAGCCATCTTGATTGGAATAAACTGGTAACACTTAAAACATTTAATTTAAAAAGGAACAAAATGATGGGGTTCAATTTTGTCATAGAAATTATGGTTAGTGCTGTAGAAAGAAAAATTAGGACATGTTTCAAGTGTGATCTCAAATATCTTCCTGTTATATTTCAACAGGAGCAGCCTTTCAGTTGATGCCTTTGTGTTCTACTGCAGCTTCCCAGAGTGTTCTAAAGAACAACTAGAGCGCTAACTGTCTTACTTATGACAAAATTATGGCACACCTGAAGCCATCTTGATTGAAATAAACTGGTAACTCTTAAAACATTTAATTTAAAAAGGAACAAAATGAGGGGGTTCATTTTGTCATAGAACTTATGGTTAGTGCTGTAGAAAGAAAAATTAGGACATATTTTAAGTGAGATCTCAAATATCTTCCTGTTATATTTCAACAGGAGCAGCCCGTCAGTTGATGCCTTTGTGTTCTACTGCAGCTTCCCAGAGTGTTCTAAAGAACAACTAGAGAGCTAACAGTCTTACTTATGACAAAAGTATGGCACACCTGAAGCCATCTTGATTGGAATAAACTAGTAACACTTAAAACATTTAATTTAAAAAGGAACAAAATGAGGGGTTCATTTTGCCATAGAAATATGGTTAGTGCTGTAGAAAGAAAAATTAGGACATGTTTTAAGTGAGATCTCAAATATCTTCCTGTTATATTTCAACAGGAGCAGCCTGTCAGTTGATGCCTTTGTGTTCTACTGTAGCTTCCCAGAGTGTTCTAAAGAACAACTAGAGTGCTAACAGCCTTACTTACGACAAAAGTATGGCACACCTGAAGCCATCTTGATTGGAATAAACTGGTAACACTTAAAACATTTAATTTAAAAAGGAATAAAATGATGGGGTTCATTTTGTCATAGAAATTATGGTTAGTGCTGGAGAATGAAAAATTAGGACGTTTCATTTTTTATTTTATTTTTTATTTTTTATTTAGTGTTATTCAGAGAGACATTTAGACAGCAAATCATATACAAAATTGATCCATTTGTAATACATTATCATTAATCATCTTACAGTCCAAATTAATATTGTTACAAAGGAAAGAGCAATACTTTAACACAAATTTATTCCATATATATTACCCTACCCTATTTAACCATTTCGTAACTGGAGCCCATAATTTAATATCCCATCGTTTAGCCTGGTATCCCTTACAAGTATATAATGCCTGTTCAAGTTTATATACAGCTATAAAGCAGGCCAGGTATTCATGAAAGCAAGGGGGCATTGGGTCCTTCCATCTAGTTGCAATAAGTAACCTAATTATACTAACTGAGATAAAAATAATGCTGGTCTGAGCTTGATCTAGCTCAGCATTGCTATCATATCCAATCATCATGAGTGAAGGGGTTAGTGCCACCGTTTTGCCAAGGATCCTCTCCCAAAATTTAACCAGATCGGTTTTTATCAGATCCAGCAGTGGACACCCGTAAAACATATGAATCTCCTCTCCTGGTCCGATCCCACATCGGGGCATTTATCGTCCTCCCTTTTCCCCCATTTAAATAATTTGGCCGGAGTGAAATAAAGATTATATATTGTTTTATAGTGTTGTGATTTTAGATTAGCGGATAGGAGCGTTTTCTTTACTAACCGTAGTGACATATCAATATCAATGTCTTCATTCTCTAGTCTGGTGGCCCATGTGCTTTCGGTTTTTCCATATCATCCAGAGCTTGCTCCATCATCATATGGTATAAGTGTTTAATCTTACAGGCAGATCTCCCCATGGTTTCAAACAATGCAATTTTAGCACTAGGAATTGTCTGTCGTCTTTTAAGACCCCCTTTATTTGTAGGTATTTAAGATAGTGTCCATCCGGAATTCCAAATTCACTTTGTAATTCACAAAACAGATATAGTTGGCCGTTGGGCTGAATATCTCCCACTATCACGTAAGCCAAGTTGCTCCCATTGTTTGGCAATACCATCGTGGAAAACGGAGGGAATAAAGATGATCTCCAAATAGGTGTATATTGTGTTACCTTCTCGATATTCATGTGTTTTTGTATTCTTCCCCAGACTTTCCATGAATTTGATATAATCTTGAATCGAACCTTCTTATAATAACTGGGTTCCAACTCACGTAAAAACAGTGCTCTTGCCCTTTCCCGAGAGCCAGCTCATAGATTGTTGGGAGATCCTCCCCCTGTGCCCCGTGAGCTCTGCTGATATTTTTCAAAAAAGAGTATATTCATTTGTCGTAACAGAGCTGCCCAGTAATAGAAAGTTAGGTTAGGAGCAGCCCACCCTCCCCGTGCTTGTGGAAGTGTAAGAAACTTTAAAGATCTCCTGACCTTGCCATTTTGCCATATAAACCTGATGAATAAAGAGTCTAAAGCTTTAATTATAGACCCTTCAATTTCGACCGGGAGTGCCCTGAATAAATACAGCACCTTAGGGAGCATTACCGTTTTAAGAACGTTGACTCTCCCTATAATAGTTAAGTGAAGTGAGCTCATTCGCCTCAAATCTGTAGCTATTTTACTAATCACAGGGTTGAAGTTAATTTTGGCGATCTGGCCAATGTCCGGAGTAATCTTTTCTCCGAGATAGGTAGCTGTACTATTTCGTCGATTATCAAGAAAGATGACATTTTTGGTGCAGATTATTTGAGTCTTGGATTTGTTCAACAAATACCCCGACTCCTTTCCGAACTTAGTGGCAGTAGCTTCAATCTCCCTCATTGCTTCCCCGGGGTTAAGTGTTAATACAGCGATATCGTCCGCGTAGGCTAGAACTTTAGTACTGAATCCCTGTGTCATCACTGGTACAATTGCCTGGTTCTCAATTACCGATTGAATAAGTGGATCTATATACAGGGCAAATAAAATTGGGGAGCAAGGACATCCCTGCCTTGTTCCCCGTGAAACCCTTATCATGTCTGATTCTTGGCCCATCAGCTGTAACTTCGCATAGGGAGCCCTATACATTGCTTTAATTGCAGTAGTGGCCTGGGGGCCAAACCCTTTTGCTGCCAGAACACCCCATAGATACTCCCATGACACACGATCAAATGCTTTTTCCGCGTCCAGAAGGATCATAGCCAAATATCCATTAGTCTCCCCCATAATGTCGAATAGGGCCACTGCTCGTCTTACATGGTCAGTTGTATCTCGCCCTGGTACAAAGCCATGCTGCCATGGTGACACTAGGCTGGCTATAACCCTCTGGAGGCGGTTCGCCAAAGTTTTGGAGTAGATTTTCGCATCCGCGTTTATTAGGGAGATGGGCCTGTATGAAGTGGGCTGATCAGATGGTTTATCCTTCTTGGGAAAGATGACAATATTAGTACCCCTCCATGAATCTGGAGGGTCTCCAGAATATTGTACCCCTAAAAATAAATCCCAGAGCAAAGGAGCCAGCTCTTCTTGAAAAATTTTATAGAATTCAGATGGAATCTTATCGGGGCCAGCTGCCTTGCCCGAGGCCAACTGCTGTATAGCTATTTGTATCTCCTCCAGTGTAAATTCAGTCTCCAACCTCTCGCTTGCACCCTCCCCCAACGTCCTATATTCTTTACTGGCCTTCACAAAGACATCCCCATGGGGGCCTTGCTTCTTCTCCTTATAGAGATCTTGATAAAATTTATGGAACACTTCGACGATATCCCCCGGCTCGGTATATGAGATCCCCCACTTATTATTGAAGATATCTGACTCTTCATTGCTTTTGTCTTGTTTTTAAAGCCAGTAATTTTCCAACTGCTTCCCCATACTCATAGCTCTCCGCCCTATGAGTCTGATATCCAGCTGCAGCCTTTTGAGAATAGTAAGACCCTATCTCCGCTTTAACCAGGGTAATGTCTAACTGAGTTGTAGCTGCCTCCATCCCCCGCACTATCTTGCCCAAATGCTCTGTCTCCAAATTTCACAGCTTGGCATGCAGTTGCTTAATCTTCTTCCCTTGTTGTTGTCTTAAATTAGATACAAAGCTAACCATCTCCCCCCTAACTCCTGCCTTAAATGCATCCCAGACCATATTACGTGAGGCACTATATCTATTCAAATTATAAAATTCTTTAATCCAGGTTCTAAAATGACAGACATATTCATGATCAACCAGCAATTTCCGATCAAACGTCCATTGCGAGTGGCTCATATAGATTTGTGGCAGTCTTAGCCCTAGCATCAAGGGGTTATGATCAGACATTATCTTGGGCATTCTTTCTATCTCCACACCTCCTAAAATCTGCTTTGAAATAAAAAAATAATCTAGCCTAACATATTTCTGATGAGGGTGAGAAAAATATGTATATCCTGGATCAGAGGGAAACTTGGATTCCCATACATCTATTAGCCCATGGCTTTTGATCACTGATGTTAAAGCGCGGAAGGACTTGGGCTTACGCCCTTGATACCTATTAGACTTCGCTTCACCTACTCCCAAATGTATATTTAGGTCCCCACATATAATTAGCGGTGTAGGCCAAGCCGCCAACTCGGTTTCCAGATCGTCGAATATTTTGGGCTCATCCTGATTTGAGCCATATACCGTTGCTACTGTTATTCCATATTCCAGCTCCACCAAGGCCCACCTCCCTCCTGCATCCCCCAAAGTCCGCCTAGCGGATCTATTCGATTCTTGGCTAAGATTGCCACCCCTCTAATATTAGAAGTTTGCGTAGAACAGGCCATTAAAGAATAACCCTTAATCATTATTAGCCCGCGCTTATCCCAGGGTATGTGTGTTTCTTGTAGTGCAATAATGTCGGGGTTGTTAGATTTCAGCATTTCCATGGTCCGGTTCCGTTTATTCCTATCCCCTAGCCCGCTAATGTTAACCGAGCAGATAGTCATCTTACCCATTTTGGCATATATATTGACCCTTTTCTGTTGATTTGGCCCTTTCCTCTTTAAACCCCAAATATGAACCGAGATGAAAATAAGTTACACCCATTTTTGTAAAAATATTGGTGTTTTTACCCATTATCTCTCTGAATGTTTTCCCCCTATTTTGTGCCCCCCCAAAACCCCCAGACCATCCCTCCCCCTCCCCTTACCCCTGATCCCAGCCCTACCCCTACCCCTGCCCTCCCCCCGCCCTCCCTCTCTCCCATCTTCGGGAAGTGCCCAGACCGCGCCTCGGTCTGTAGGCGGAAGATGATGAGCGGTTTGCCAACACCGTGAATCCCTTATAAACACCATGCTATCTTTTTGAGGGATAGCACTATCAGTGAGATTTATCATTAAGAACGAAGAAGAGACAAAAAAAGAAAAGGGGAGCCTTAAGGAAGGGGAAGTGAAAAGGGATAACTCTCCAATAGATTTTGACAAAAAGTTCGTTCTCCCCCAGACAGTACGTCATTCTTGTCCCCAATCCTGGGGTACTAAGACTTCAGCCCAGCCAGAAAGTCTTGAGCCTTAACTTCAGATGTAAAGAATTTTGTTGACCCTTGCCAGACGACCTTCAAGGAGGCAGGATTATTCAAAAACACTTTTGCCCCTTTATCCTGAAAAGGTTTTATCAGCTGGCATAGACGCCATCTTCTCTCAACGGTGACATGACAGAAATCGGGTCTTACAAAAAAAGAGACATCATCAATATTTCTGCTGGCCTCCGTCCTAGCTTTTCGAACACCGCCTGTCTCAGGAGAAAATTGCCGAAGAAGACCAATATGGCCCTTGGCTTAGAGCCTTCCCTAACTGGGTTTCTAAGGGTAAAAGGTGTCCTGTGTACTCGCTGGACTTCTTGTTGCCAGTTCCAGTCTTTGAGTTCCGGGAAGGCACGTTGAAAGAGGTCCAGCACATACGCCCGAATATCCGATCCCTCCTTCCCTTCAGGGACTCCCAGGACCCTTAAGTTATTTTGCCGCTGGCGATTCTCACTTTCTTCCAGTTTCCATTGAATATCAGTAATTCGTTCCTCTTGTACCTTGGATTGAGTAAGTTTTTCAGTTACGTCCGTCTCGACGTTGCTGACTCTAGTTTCAAGCTCTGTAAGCCGTTCACCAATAGTGTTACATGTTTTTGTCAACTTCCTTACAGCGCCCTGGACTTTCCGTGCAGCACTCTGCGCTTTGCGGGCATCAGCCCGTGTCTCGTCTCGGTGTTGCATTATTGTCTGCAGAACTGTTTCCAATGTTGGAGCATGCATGCCAGGAGTTGTCTGGAGTGCTACGTTTGGGGTGGGGTTTATTGAGTCAGTTAATGAATAATCCCATTTCAAGCTTGCTGCCCTCTGCGTGTGGAGCCCAGATTTCTTACCGCCAACCCGACGGGCGGTCATATAAAGAGAGTCTCCTGCTTTCTCCAGGTCACTTGCATTTTCATCCTCACTTGATATAATTGAAGATCCAGAGTCATTACCCGAGCCACTCTGGACCGTCAGACAAGGAAAAGAAACAATCATTGGGATCAATTTCTGCATCAGAGTTTAAACACGCTGTTTGGGAGTTTGATTGTATCATTGGGCTCTCTGATACAACTAATGCAGCTGGCCCTGTCTCGGGCCTGATACCATTAGTAGCCTTAGTGATCTTCCCTTGTCTGAGCGTCTGTTTTCCCTCATTTTCCCCATTTTGTTCTGGAGATCTCCCCTGATGCCTCAAATCATCTTCTTTCATGTCCTCTGATACATTTGCGTGTTGCCTGGGCTCAGTACTTACAGTTATTTTCCCTGGTGAGCCTTCCACTCCAGTTGCTGAGTCGTTCCCCAGTCCAGATTCATGGGGGGAGTCTCCTCTTCAGCCTCGACAGTGCCTGCATCCGTTGCGATATTCTCAGAGGGTTTGACACTGGAGGCACGCAACATTTCGAGCACTGAACCTCCCGGCGTACGCCGTCCGGACGAGTCCCGCCCCTTCCCCTGACTGAAGCCAGAGCCAGCTCTCTCTCCCTTCCCAGGAGCGGGCTGCGATGTCAGCGGCGTCCGCCGGCCGCCCCGTCTCCCATCGGAGCCGACCGGATCCGCACCCGTCTTTCCCCTCGCAGAGCTGGCCACCTTGGGAGCCATTCGGACAGTCCCTCTTCTCCGACAGCGCCAACAGACAGCAGATGCAAGAGCTCGTTCCAACAGCCTTCGGAGCTCCACGATGCGCTCCTGCGGCTGCTCGTCCCTGGAGCCGCCGTTGGGTCCCGAGCCGAAGTCCGTCGCAGCCTCAAAGCCCCCAGCGTCAAAAAATATCGGGCAAGTAAGTACTGTCCCCCACACGGTTTAATGACTTAATTCACGGTGTTCATTGGCAAGTCCGCTTCCAACAGCCTCAAGCGGCCGCCATCTTGCTTCC